>BLXT01006566.1:1331381-1341545 GCA_019648995.1 Plakobranchus ocellatus | reverse complement strand
TCCCTGGTGGGAGATATTGGCGACGGCTGACTGGGGCACTGGCCTTGGATATCCCTGGTAGCAGATAATGGCGATGGCGAACTGGAGCGCTTGCTATTGGTATCTCTGTTAGGGGATATTGGAGATGGCGGACTGGAGCGCTGAATATTGGTATCCCTGGTGGATATTGGGGATGGCTGATTGGAGCATAGAAGAGCAAGCGCCATTCTTTTCTGCTGCATTTGTAAGCTTCCACGATTGATGAATACATTCTTTGCTTAAATATTGCGCAGAGAAACGTTCATGTGATAAAGTTTGAGCTACATGGAATATGGTAATTGGTGCTTTAAGGTTCAAACTTTTTTTAAAAGGGTACCATTTGGCCAATTGGCTTCTAATAAGGATGCTTGGTATATAGATATAATCTTGCTTTCACCCTGTCACTATCAATTTATGTTGAGCATGCCCAGAGGAACAATTAAACAAAATCTAAATGCTTTGAAATTCACTACGCCAATTCAACTTCTAATATTTATTTATTGTATTTGAATGTTAATCCTAGAACTCTGGAGTAACGGGCTGCTCCATTTCACAAAAGATTAATTACAATTAAAACGGATGGCAGCGATTTTTAAAATGTAAATTTGTGTAAACATGGTTAAATTGTACATTCATTTGTATTATCATTGCCACAAAGTCTCAGGAAGCCGAGCACAATGGTTGAGAAGCTTACATTTGAGAGTAGAAAGCAAGATGTCGGCCATCTGCCTCATGTATTGTGCCACTATAAATATAAAATATATGCCTTTTTCTAGTCCAATCCTTCTCTAGTATATCTATAATCATTGAGAGCGAACTTTCACGTCAGTAGTATTGAAATACTTTTATTCCATAAACATGGAGTTGGTTACAGTATTTTGAATAATATCTCAAAGCATTGAAGATTATTTTATGCGTTCTTTGGCAACACCATAGTATTTATAAATCAGAACAGAATGTTGTACATATGTTCTTTGTTCACGTTTTTTTCACCCACAGGGCGAGGAGGTGTAAGCCTTTTCTAACATCAGCAGCAGGCTACAGAGGGCAACGCTAACATCTTCTGTACGTCATCTGTATTGTGGCTTTTTTAAAAACTGAAATGCTGCCGTCTTTGTAATTGTAAATATGTATAAGAAGTCGAATATGTTCTAGGTATTCAAATATATATATATATATATATATATATATGTATATTTATGTTGGCATTGATGATTTTTTTTTATAGGTGTGCAACGTGAAATTTTTTGCATTGGGAGCATTAGTAATTACTGCAATGTTTTTGATTAT
Source organism: Plakobranchus ocellatus (assembly GCA_019648995.1). NCBI lineage: Eukaryota > Metazoa > Mollusca > Gastropoda > Plakobranchidae > Plakobranchus > Plakobranchus ocellatus. The sequence continues at coordinate 1,340,237 of BLXT01006566.1, read as the reverse complement.
GCATAATGAATATGCTTAATAGACATATTATGCATAGTTTATTTAAATCAGTATCATGTGAGCTTTCAGCCATATTGATCCGAAACATTTCATGGTCAATGCATATTTTTCCTCAGAAAGGAATCTTTTTCTGCACAACTAATTTCACTTGGGCTTTTATTTTCTCAGCCAGGAGAGTTATTGGTGATGGCGGACTGGAGAACTGGTGGGGGACATTGGCGATGGCGGACTGGGGCACTAGCCTTGGATATCCCTGGTGGGGGATATTGGGGACGGCGGACTGGGGCACGGGTCTTCAATATCCCTTGTGGGGGATATTGGAGATGGTGGACTGGAGCGCTGGTTATTAATATTCCTGGTGGATATTGGGATGGCAGATTGGAGCATAGAAAAGCATCAGCCATTCTTTTCTGCTGCATTTGTAAGCTTGCACGATTGATGAATATATTCTTTGCTTAAATATTGCACATAGAAAGGGTTATGTGATAAATTTCGAATATTCATTTATTGCATTTGAATGTTAATCCTAGAACTCTGGAGAAACGGGCTGCTCCATTTCACAAAAGATTAATTACAAACAAAACGGACGGCAGTGATTTTTAAAATGTAAATTTGTGTATGAATAGGTAAATTGTACATTCATTTGTATCATCATTGCCACACAGTCTCAGGAAGGGGAGCACAATGGTTGAGAAGCTTACATTTAAGACAAGCAAGCAAGATGTCGGCCATCTGCCTCATGTATTGTACCGCTAGAAACATACAACATATCCCTTTTTTCTAGTCGAATCATTTTCTTGTATATCTATAATCATTGAGAGCGAACTTTCACGTCAGCAGTATTGAAGTACTTTTATTCCATAAACATTGAGTTGGTTACAGTATTTTGAATAATATCTGAAAGCATTGAAGATTATTTTATGCGTGCTTTGGCAACACCATAGTATTTATAAATCAGAACAGAATGTTGTACGTATATTCTTTGTTCACATTTTTTTACCCACAGGCTGAGGAGGTGGAAGCCTTTTCTAAAATCGACAGTAGGCTAAAGAGGGCAACGCTAACATCTTAGGTATGTCATCTCTATTGTGGCTTTTTTAAAAATTGAAATGCTGCTGTGTTAGTAATTGCTAAAAATGTATAAGGATTTGAATATATTTTAGGTATTCAAATATATGTATATATATATATATTTATGTTTGCGTTGGAAAGTTTTTTTTTAATAGGTGTGCAATGTCAAAACTTTTGCATTCGGAGCATTAGTAATTACTGCAATGCTTTTGGTAATGCATAATGAATATACTTAATAGCCATATTGTGCATAGTTTATTTAAAGGAGTATCATGAGAGCTTTTAGCCATTAATGATCCGAAACATTTCATGGTCAATGCATATTTTTCCTCAGAACAGAATCTTTTTCTCCACAACTAATTGCACTTGGGCTTTTATTTTCTCAGACAGGTGAGGTTATTGGCGATGGCAGACTGGAGCACTGGCTTTTGATATCCCTGGAGGATATTGGCAATGGCAGACTGGGGCACTGGGCTTCGATATCCCTGGTGGGGGATATAAGTGACGGTGGACTGTGGCACTGGCCTTCGATATCCCTGGGGTGTCAATATTGGCGACAGCCGGTGAGGGATATTAGCGAGTGATATCCCCGATGTGGGATATTGCCGATGGCGGACTGGGGCACTGGCTTGTTATATCCCCGGTGGGGGATATTGGCGATGGCGGACTTGAGCACTGACTTTTATATCCCTGGTGGGGGATATTGGCAATGGCGGACTTGAGCACTGACTTTTATATCCCTGGGGGGGGATATTGGCGTTGGCGGATTGAAGCGGTTCCACACAGTGTAGTCCAGAGACGAAAAGCAGCAGCACGCAGTGTTCGTTCTTTGCCTGGAAAGTGTATCCTGACTTCATCAATCAAAATTATGATTTAACCTCTATGAGACATGTAGACATTTTCCAGTATGGTGCTAAATATAGAGGACGTACGCCGTGTGCAACACCATTGAGGAGCAAAGCGGTGGTCCACGTAAGTTTGCTTCATTAATCTTGCTCCATAGTCATGCATCACGCTAGATTTTTAAATCGAGGGGCTTTTAGAAATTTTCTTAGTGAGTAATGTTTAAAAGCTTAGGAAATGGATAGGTGACTCACTATCAAATCTGTGATAACTTCTGTGTTTTGGAGGTTCCAGTCTGCTACTGACATCTAGGCCAACGTTGACTAATAATCTTGAGCTCACTGCCAGCAAAATGCTTTTTTTTCAAAATTCCTATTGATAAATCCTGACAAACTTATTTCATTTTCTAGTAATAGATGTGATGCTTTAGTTTCTCAAAGCTCTGCAAACGCAAACAGAATGTATCAATTTAAAAGCGCCACCACTATTGGTTTGGCTAGTTAGAGCAAAGATGTTTCTGCCATCCATAGCTTGGCCTAACATGGGCTAAAAAGCCTGAGATTAACTTGCACAAAGCAGAAGTTTTGACGAAAATTTCTTTTTGCTTAGCGGAGCGTCGGTAACACAGTGGCTAGCGAGTCTCCCCTGAGATTGGCAGGGACCCTTCTGTCACAGGTTTGAGCCCTGCCACCGGCGCCCTGGCCTGATGGAGGGCCTGATAGCCTGAGAACACCTTGTGGACTGGCTATATACAAAAACTAACCAAACTTTTGACTTCGCGGGTCGAGAAATCGATGCCTAGTCTCCTTGCTTGCGACTGGTCTATGGTTAACAACACTATTGCACCCACAGTGCCTGGGTTCAAGCCCGACATCGACAACAGTTTATCCAGCTCGACAAGAGCCACAATATCTATCCTCAAGCTGTGAAAGAGTCTATAAACCCTGAATCATATAGTTGTTAACAGTATGCTTATGTCAAAGGTAATATGAAATCACTCCTTTACACTGGTTGCAGAAGCGGTCGTAGTCGGCAACTGGTAACCATTAGATCTAGCATAAAAAGCACCAATGCTTGCCATTAGCTACGGTTATGGAATATTATGCGAATGCTCTGCTCGTTCTAAAGAACTCAAAACTTTATCATTCTTTTTTCTTGCTTTTCCCCTGTCTATTTTTTCTAGTGCAAGATGGAACTGCATTGTTTCGGGACCTAGAGGGCCTATACAAAGAATATGCTATTGAATGGAATGATTCTGTAGATGATAGTAATATAATGTACATATACATTCATTATACGTTTTGCTTTTGAAAGAAATTGGAGCAAAAGCATAGCGGGGAAAATTTTTTTCCTGTTTGTAAACTTTCTTAGAAATGTGTAAATTCACCTGACATTAAATTCAATAACTCTACACATGTCTTTATGAAAATCTACCAAAAATATCAATCGCATTTGTTTCTTAATGTCAGTGAAAATAATATGTACAGCTTTTGAATACCACATTTATTTTATCTCTCTCACTGATAATAAATTCAGTTGTGATGTATGTAGAAATAACGTAATTTAGAAGTGTTGGCCATAGTGTAATAGAGCCCGTTATATACCTTTTGGCCTTGTTGAGTCGCTCATTTATCATAGTTGGGGAAGTTTCCTCCCTGTTTTTTTTTTGTTTTTTTTTAATCACATCTCATGAGCACACGATCAAATTATTAAACTTTATAGGGTTTTTTTTCAAGTCTTGTTTTCTTTTTAAAAGGTGTCAGTTTTACATAATTACAAGTAGCTCTTGTGCAAAATTTATCTTTTAAAGTACTTGTGCTCACTACCTATTACAAGCAAGTTTTTAAAGGAATTCTCCTGGAATTTAAGCAGAAACAATAGACTAAGATGTGCTCCTCACTTCTGATGCTTAATTATTAATGTATGAAATTCCTTGAAGCCATAATACACTATGTCCTTTGCCCTTCAAATTGAATGTCAGTTTTGATAGATATAAAAACTTGCGTTCGGGTTTCATTGCTCACACAATGCTCAGATGTTTTCAAGTAGTTTATTATTGTAGTCTGTCCTCGTATGCCTGGCTGGTCTTATTTCTTTGCCTACCTCTTTATCTTTTGTCCGTGCTTCCCTGTAGGATTGAGATGGCTATGCTTATTTTATAACAGTTTCAAGTACCCTGTGGTTTAGTTTAGCTCATTCCCAGAAGATGAGAGATAGTTATACCCTTTATATAACAGTTCCGAGTGCCCTGTGATTTAGTGTAGCTCATTCCCAGTAGGAGTGAGATAGTTAAACGCTTTATATAACAGTTCCAAGGCCCTGGGGTTTAGTTTATTTCCAGCACAAAAGAGATAGTTATGCCTTTTATAAAATTCTATATGCCCTGTGGTTTAGTTTATTTCCAGGACGAACGAGATAGTTATGCCTTTAATAAAAGTTCTATGTGTCCTGTGGTTTAGTTTAATTCAAGTATGAACGAGATATTTATGCCCTTTATAACAGTATCGAATGTCTTGTGGTTTAGTTCATTTCCAGCAGGAGTGAGATCGGTATGCCTTTTACAATAGTCCATGTGCCCTGTGGTTATGCTCTTATTAACAGTTCCGAGTGCCCTGTGGTTTAGTTCATCTCCATTAGGACCGAGATGGTTATGCCCTTTAAATAGTCCAAGTGACCTGTGGTTTAGTTCATCTCCAGCAGGACCGAGATGGTTATGCCTTTATAATAGTCCATGTGACCTGTGGTTTAGTTCATCTCCAGTAGGACCGAGATGGTTATGCCCTCTACAATAGTCCGATTGCCCTGTGATTTGGTTTTAGCACCCAAACCATCCTTTGCAAGGTATGGAAAAATTGAGCCAAGTGCTAGCCTAATGGGTAAAGAAAAGTGAACTTTGGTAGTCATGGCTAGGTATCAAATTCTCACAGTGCCATCTCCTTACCATGTATGCTTTTGCGTATTACATGAAAGTATTTTGATAGGAGCAAAAAATAAATATGAATGGTTTTGTGCATTAGTATCTATAGTCACGCGTTTGGTGAGAATTAATCTCTGATTAAGCATTCTATCTTGGATGCCATTATTAAGAGTTTGGTGAGTAAAAGTATGTAGAAGCTGTGAGTCTTTACCAAGTTTAGTAAGCATAATATTTTACAAACAATTCCATGTTAATGTGTTGTAAATTTCTGTATGCTTTGTTCCTTGTATTGGCATCTTAGGCATGTTTGTTTTGTCTCGCAATTCCTCGCCTCGATGTCCTGAAAAAACTTCTATATCTTTTCTCATCTGTTTGAATGAAACCTCACTTTATTTTAAAAACGTGCATTGTTCGCACTGGTGCCTCTTTGTCCTATAAGCTTATTTCCATAGGAATTTCTTGTCTCTATACTTTACAGATTGTATTCTGCTTAGCATTATTAAAATAAATGATAGTCTATAAAACAAAATTTCTATGCATTTTAAGCCATTTGGTTTTTCCATAGGCTGATTTTTAACTCTTGTAAAATTTATTCGAATAGCTTGGCAGAAAATTTTGTTAAAATTTGTAAAAACGCTTGAGAAGGATCTCGGCTCAATCATTTCCAATATAGCTCATAGGTGAGAGACTGTTTAAACCTTAAACGCTTAAAAAGTTAAATGGACTCTTATGCGAGGACAAACCATGAAAATAACTAAAGTTTGACATAATCAGGGTAAATTCAAGCAGACAAGTCTTGCAAATTAGCTCAGGCCATATTGAGCCCAAAAATACATTGTTTGTGTATAGCAAAAAATGCATAATGAAATTCTGTAAATCATGTTCAGATCTTCGGTGTCAAATTAGATTTTGTGGACAAATGTAAAAAATCGCTGGCCAGCGTATCATAAAGTTTCACAGATGCATCAGTCTCTTATAGTTTTCTCCTCACTAACCGCTTCTCTCTCTACTAACATCTAACAGCATGTTTTCCTTCTTATCTTTTTAACAGCTGCATCTGTGGAATGATTATTTTTTTCAGGCTGAAGCGAAGTACTCGCTTAAGACTGAAGAATGACACCTCATTCTTTAAAAACAGTATTGGAGGCGGAGGCCTGTATGCTGTAATGCCTGAATGCCTACAGACAACTTTATGAACCATTTTTGCTAGTAATATTTATAAGAACTTATGTACCTGCTACGAAAGTAAAATACTTTAAAACATGAATTTGTTATGGTTCGTCATAAACGCTAACTTAGATTAGGCAGTGCAAAAATGTTTCTAAACAAGCCTTAGTTTGAAGCAATAAAGATAATGAAGTAAAGTAGAAATTAAACCAAAATCATTTTTATGAACTCAATACTGCAAAATTGTGAACAAAATAGAAAAGTAAGTTTAAAGCAAAAAGATAACGAAGTAAAGTAGAAATTAAACCAAATTCATTTTTATGAACTTAATACTGAAAAATTGTAAACAAAATAGAAAAGCAAATCGGATTCAAATTTTTAGATTAAAAAAAAAATGAAAGTACAAGTAGCATTCCTAAAATCTAAGATATTCGAATTAGGTTTAAAATGTTAATTTAGAAAGGCTTTCAATCACCTTCACCTTCTTTGTCCTGATTACTATATTCAAATTAGTTCTGCTTGTTTTTGGAGGACGCCTTTTTGTTGCTTGTTCTTTTTCTCCAAAGGCTCTCTCTGGCTTGTGTGTCGCCAGTTTTGTTCAAATCAATCACAAATCCGGACCATATTTTCTATGTTGCAAGCTCATGTGAATCCCAATGTTTGCATTTTTTTGTGCATGTCGTACCTGAAATAAATGCGTAACCGATGCGTAGAAAAGCTAAATGCGAAAATCAAGACACTGTTTCTAAAAAAAGTTTGAGGCGTCGATATATTTGTTCATTCTGGTATTTATAAAAATAATTAAATCTTGCAGCTCAATAGTTTAGGATAGCTCTGCATCATTGCCTACTGTAAAGAGTAAAGATAGGGTGGGGAATAAATATTCCCGTCAATCACCAGCGCTATATTGGCAGGATAAAAGTGCAGTTTCAGCATAGTTTCATCGACGAATATTGGAAGTTTGTCGACTGCTGGTTAATTCCTTGACTCGAACTCAAATCGATCCCGCTCAAACAGCTTGAGCAGAAAGACAATTAAAAAAGCGTAAAACATTGTCAACAGCAACATAAGTAACGTTGTAAATTACTTAGCGTGAATATTTATTTTAAAAAGTGAATTTGTTGATGAAATCAAGGCACCTAATTCTAGACGTAGTAATTTGTGGTGTAGAAAGACTTTCAAATTGTGAATACTCGTGCTCTGTTTCTATCCTTTTGAAATGGAAAATCTGTTCTTACTGCTGAATTTGGGAAATTGTCTTCGTGAAATATACGCCTCGAGTAAATCCGTGAAGTTTCACGTTGATATTACCAGGCAGTTTTTCATGACCGTAATTTGTTCCAGGGATATTAATCCTACCCTCTGACACACTGCTGCAAAAGGATTTATTTTAAACAGATTGAAGGATTCATATGTTCATCACAAGTTTTCCATGATGTCAAACATCATCTATGGCACAGTGATTGCTTCATTTTTAATGTAAATCTATGTAGGAGCTACACGATTTGTTCACTTTTTTTCAGAGATTTACTAAGTTGTGCAAAAAACCTATCTATGTAGTTAAGTCTCAGAGTGATTGGTTTGCAAAACGTTTATTTCATTAGATTTTGTGGTGACAATGCAAAAATTAGCATAGTGCATTGTTTCTGTTATTCCATATGTGATTACAAAGGTCTTATTCAATGCATTGTGGTTTTTAAGGATACTAAGCAGATTGACTTAAAATGTATACTTCAATAATGAATTGTTTTCATTTTCTTACAAATTTCTGAAAAAATCGCTGTAGGATTTAAAAGGGCATTTTATTAAGCTCTAGATTTGGGGGGAAAAATGGACATTCAAGTTTCGCCTCTCGTTTCTCTATGCAGACGCTCTATAGATGCTGATCTCTTTGTCTTCTTTCCCCATAAACTTACTATTATATCATACTTGAATCTTCTTCAAAAGCTTTGTATCTTCCAATTCCTTTATGATTATTACGGTATGGTGGCTCAGTTGATAGTATATTTTGTCTTGAAGATATGCTGACCCTTCACTAGGGCCCGGCCTATCGGTAGCCGAGAATGCTTACTAGTCAGTATTCAAAGGGCTGTAAGACTCGAACCAACAGACACATCTAGTCTGCCAGCTATGGATATTTTATAGTCATTTGAATACTTAATGAACCATTAAATGTTTTGAATGTTTTTCTATACCTCATCCTTTAGCGAAAGCAATATCCCAATGTTTCTACAAAGCCCTACATTTCTTGAATACTTATATAGGCCAAATGAAATTCAGTTAGAGGTAAATGTTCACACCTTAAACATTTTGTGACGGTAAAAACGAATCATATATACAATGCACAAGACTAAAGTCTATTTTTGCATATTGAAAATACCGTTTGGAAACACAAGCAATAAAGAAATTCACAATCTGCTCACAGCTTTGCTTTCACAAATGTAACCTTAAAAGTTATCGAAGCCTTGATATCAAGAAGTCCATCTACTAACGTTATAGCTTTGGTTATGTTTGTAGTTTCATTATCTACCCCGTGTAAATAAGTTGATTTTCCCGAATGTCTTTATGTGCTTTTGCCTCGCTCTTTTGTAAGGAATATGCCTTAAGAGCATTCTTAATGTCTCATGTAATTGTTCAGGAAAGTATTAGGTCATTTTTTTCTTTCCTTTTTTGCTAGGAGTTAACTCCTCATTTTGGCACATAAGTCCATTTTTTCACCTTTGCAAAACTCAAGAAATGCAGTTTTTGGTTTTTGTATGTAGCGACTATTGAACATATTGAAAATGTAACTTATGCTTATTTATAATGGTTTTCAGACATTAATTTCAATGCAAAAAAAATTTTTTTCCTCCTTTTTT
>BLXT01006566.1:1287317-1304662 GCA_019648995.1 Plakobranchus ocellatus | reverse complement strand
CCCCCCCCCCCCCCCCACAAACAAGCAGACCTAGAAAATGCATTGAAAAGCTTTTCTAGAAAGTCCCATCGGAGAAAAGAGTAGCAAAGCATAATCAGCTATGACTGTTTCAGGTTTGTTGAAACTAATATCAAATAAGAAAATTCATAATTCGATCCCACTTTTTTTTTTAAACTACAAGGGGTCATAACGTGATGTATTTTATAAAGGCAGCAATTTAGATTTTACCTTTCCCAACTCGATACCCTTCCATTAAAAATCATTTTGCGGATAGGATGTTATCCTCATCACCATTGATCATCGTCATCAATTATTCATCATGACCATTTAAACATCATCATCATTATTAAAACCATCGTCACTACCAACATTACTATCATCATCATCGAATGCCCCGCGCGAAATTGATAAGTTTTGTACAGTGCTACAAAAATCAGGGAATTCACAAGATGTAGCCCTATATATTTATCTTATCTTTTAGTCCGCGAAGCTTAATCTTATCGGAGGAAAAAAAAAAGAAAAACAACCAAGGATGAGAATTGTGAAGCTTATACATTTCGCAAAACTTAAAAGAAAAAAGTGCGATTTTAAAAATCAGCTATTCTAATAAAATTCAGCCTTTACAATTTAATCATCACTTTAAAACATTTTTGAGAAGGGCTTTGCTGCTTTTTAAAAAAATTTCATCTATTCTCTCTTCTTAGGCACATCTGATGCAAACACCCTGAATCAAGTAAAGCTGCCTATAATCTCGGATCTCACATGTGGCTTGCCAGATTGGTATGGCGCCTCTTTCAGTGAGCCAGACACCACATTCTGTGCGGGATATGAACAAGGCATTAAAGATGGTTGCACGGTTAGTTTTAGACAAGTAAAACGTTTTCTTTTCTCTGATAAAAGTTATCAATATACTCACTGGTCTATGTGCCTAGATGTCAATCATGATTGTGTTAAATCTTTCTGTCGACTCCAGATGTTTATTTAATTTATTCAAAATTATAAAATATAATAGAGTCTTATCTTACTCCTTTTCTCTCTCTCTCTCTCTCTCTCTCTCTCTCTCTCTCTCTCTCTCTGCTTTGTTATAGACGAAGTCTTGACAAGGCAAATTAACTCCCAGACACCTATTTATTGAGACGGAAGCCTTAGTTTGAATATGTTCCTGTGGTTTTATTATTTTTTTCTATGAATTCTAACAGATGAGTCTATCATTATTCCTACATGAATTTCAACCTGTTTACCTTTGCATCTTTTAACACTTTTACTAGGCTTCATCTTTGGCCTAAGCGATATTTTGATTTCGCTATTTCTTAAGAAAGAAATATGGTAAGATTTCAATCGAGAGAAAACAATGTGGTCATTTGAAGCTTTAAACAACTAGTGAGTACAAACTGCGGAGCTAACCTCTACTCGCTGAGAAGAATCTATGTTAGCTGTGAAGCTCGTGCTGGAATACGCCAATAGTGTACTGAAGTCGCTAAAGAAACTGGATGGAGTTCAAAACATAGCGTGCGACTCTTCAGAGGAGGATTACGAAGCACTCCCAAAGCAATCTTAGAATTGGCAGCAAATTGCGAACTAAGGAGCTAAGGAGAGAGGAACAAACCGAACTGGCTAGGAAAAATACCTCAGATCAGGCGAGGGTAACATATTAAGGCACATGGCGGAGGATTTTAGCAATCAAGGTAGAGGGCTAAAGAAATCATGTGCACTAAGACTAGCGTACGAATACTCCACGAGATACGAACTGCCCCAGAAGACGCACCACTGGCAAAACAAACCTGGTCACCAATATGGTTCTCACCCCTCCCGAAACTCAACGAAATAGGATGGACCAGGAAGAAAGAGGACGCACTCCCATCGGTAATAAGAGCCCTAGCACTAGAGCGAATAGATAGTTTCGATAAAGAATACATTCTGTGCTCTACCGACGGCTCCACGAGGGATGGGGTGCTAGATGGCGGATATGGAATATTTATCCAATGGCCAGACGAAACGACCACCAGGACGTTAGGGCCCGTGGGAAATCGATGTGCAGCCGCGTGTGTAAGTACAAAGCATTCATCGAATGTTTAAAATTGGTTTTACGGAGGCATAGGAAAGGCACCATAATCCTGGGTGTGGTTGTACTCACCGATAGCCAAGCGCTGGTACAAAAATTGAGTTGAACGGGGTCTGGCGACGTTGCGGAGGCCTTGAAGCTCGTGGAAGAGCCTATGCGAGTGAAGAACATTTGGATTATAGTCCAAAGACTGCCTTCGCATGTTAGAATCGTAGGGAATGAAATAGCTGATTCCCTATCGAATAGAGGAGGCGCAAACAGCAGCTAGACGACTGGGTTACTCTAGCGCACGTGGCAAAAATTCTTCGACACAAAATGGCCGCCCTCTGGGAAGCTGCACCGTGATCTAATTTTGATAGGATCCAAAAATTTAATGAATCTCGACGAGCTGTGATTATAACGAGGTTATGGACAGTTGCGATGCAGTGCAATTGTTCCGCGTTCGTGTGGGACACTCACTGCTGCGGTCCGATATGGTTAGGAGAAAGTGGTCAGCGACTACCGCGTGCCGTCTATGTGGAGATCCGGTTAGAGACTGCTATCACGTCTTGTTCAGTTGTGGGAAATTGGATTGGATATGGGAGTCCGACTGGGCAACATTACCCTCCAGGAGGCTCTATGGGCAGTATGGAAAAAAAGGGTGAAAGCCGCAAGGCTACTGCGAGTGTTCATCAGACGTTCTATGTGCTAGGAGCTACCAGCAGAGCGTGGCGGGAAAAAAAGGGCGGCACCTGCCTGCCCAGAGAGATGGAACCCACCCGGGACCCCCCCCCCTCTCTCTGAGAACAGGGGATTATCTGAGGAGGAAGCTTATTATAGACTAAAAAAAGGTGAAAATCTTTTAAAAAGAACCAGTTCAGGGTGTAAAAGATCCCACAGGTCTATTAAATCAAAACTCTATGATTGAGCAAGAGCTATATTAATTTTAAAATATTATAACCTTGACCCATGCAAAGTTTTCCCGAAGTTGACGAATGTTTGCAATTTGAGACTAAAAATGTGGCCTCTCTTAGCACTAATATAGTACATAATCAACATCCTCAGGTACATAACTTTTGCAGGGAAGGGGTTCCCGACGAATATTTGCAATTTGAGAGTGAAAATATGGCCTCTCCTTACTCTAAAATAGTACATAATCAAGATCTATAGGTACATAACGTTTGCAAGGGAGAGATTCCGGTTTAAAAAAAAGCCACATAATCACCCTTACTCATCGCTGAAATTTCTAGACAAAATAGAGGCTAGCTTATACCACATCTTGCCACGCGCACACACTTTGGTACATTCGAATCAAATCGTATTGCAAAAAACCTGACACAGTACATGTACTTAAAAGTACAATTTCCCACTGGACATGTTTATCAACGTTAATTATACTTCAATGAATTGAACGTTCGGACGGTATCAAGGAGGAATGATAATCATGTATATTACTGTTGATGCCACTATTCCTTTATGGAAAAGAACGGTTTTTTTTTTTCAGGGCGATAGCGGCGGGCCTCTGATCTGTATGCGAGAGAACGTCTGGTACATCCAAGGTAATACTGGTTCTGGACTTATTTTAAACAAAACAATAGAAACAACTGCGTTGATCTTTACACTCTTTGAAGACTAAGGGATGACGTAAAACAGTTTTAGTGCAGTCTTTCTCAATCGTCTCACGCAACACAAACTGTGAAACTGCACAATTAGAATAGAAACGATGAGATTGAGAACCTTTTGTTTTTGTGCGTATCCATACTTAGAACATAGGATTTATGCAGCTCATCTTACCAAACTGATTACCTATACAATCCCCCTTACCACGAAGGACCTACACAATTCATCTTAACAAATGGGCTGCTTATATACATTTATGTATATGCAGGACCCATAAATTCATCTTAGCAAATGGATCGCCTGTAAAGATGTGGCATCTTTAAAATTAATCTTACCAAATGAACTACGAGTATACCTTTTTAATTCATCCTACCAGATACCGGATTAAAGACCCATTCACGTAACTTATTAAAACGCTATTCATGCTTTGAAGAACGAGATTATTCGTTATCGAGCCTAAAAAACAATAATACATCAATCAATGACTAACGATCTTATTTTGGTCTATGAGTTTAGACACGATAACCTTTTCATTTTATTTTTGAGTACAGTGAACTGTAGACCTAATTCAGTGTTGTTTTCTCAAACAAAAAATATCAAATTATTGTAGATGAGCTATGTAAAAGCCAAGAGACCGAATCGCTACCACCACTGTTGCTGCTGCTGCTGCTGCTAACAACAACAACAACAATAACAACAACACCAACACCAACACCACCACCACCAACAACAACAACAACAACAATAATAATAATAATAATAATAATAATAATAATAATAATAATAATAATAATAATGTTGATGATGATGATGATGATGTCACGGTATTTTCGGTACTGTGTGTGTTTTTTCAGCTGTCGTTCGATCGTAACAGCGCATTTTACGTTGTTTATTGAACAGAACTCCTCAGGTTGGCTGAGCTTTTCACGGGACTTACCCGTCATGCCGTGGGACTGACTGCATACTGACTGACGATGCTAGGTTGAGTATTCACTCGCCAACGAAACGCCCTACTAACAACACCTCAAAGATAAACCCTTTTACTATAGAGCCCTACCAAAATCAATTTTTGCCTAGGTTCTAATATTAAAGTTGTGGTAACCTGGGACAGGTTCCCTGAGATATTATCTGCAGTACTAATTCGGCATCCTTTTCCATGTCAGAGGTAGTTTAATTGTTACTTTTATGTTTCTGACCATTTTCCATTTTTATAATTTATAGAGCGACCTGGAGAATCAATCCTTTAAGTAAAAACTTTAAACGCATATATGTTTCCTTAAAGTTTCAATACCGATTAACAATCTCCTAATGGTTTTCCTTTCCATCCCTTTTGTATCATATATGGGCTTGTGTGCATAAAAAATAGTGAAACTCATTATTAGGTTATAGTGGAGTAGGACGGTCTGACCGTTATTTGAACAAGACAACCGATATACATTACGACGATGTAGTCCCGACTCAGACCGCCAAGTCAGACGGCTGACTATATTATGTGTGGGTTGTGGCCTTGCATCAAGAAATTTAGCCTGCGCTGTTTGTCCACTCATGGCAAGTTAAGAGGAGTGTGATAAACATCTACAAGATATGATTTCGTAGATGGTCAAGTAGAACATTGTACTTGTATCTACAGTATACACCTATAAATAATAATTTTATATGTTATATACTTTCTTGAAACTTTTTTTTAGCTCGCTGATATTCAGAATACCATAAGTTTTGTTTTGAATCAAGTTCCAACAGATTTTTTTGATGATTTCATGTCTTTACTTAATTGAGTGTCTATATAAGAAAAGTATTAAAAAGACTTGTGTAACTAACATCAATTTACGAGAGCCATTTTTATAGTTTGAACTCTAATTACATTTGCCACTTTTTAAAGTAGTTAATTTTCTGAGTACTAACTATTGCCTTTGTTTGATATAAGTACTATTCTGAGAGCCTTCCTGACGATATATTTATATACATTAGCTGCCTAATATAATTTTGAACTTGGAATTAACTTATATATACATATATTTAAAGGCCTTATTGTTGATTGAGCTCTTCATCTTAATTGATTAAACTTTAACATTGATCACACGGCCATTTTATTGGACTGACAAGCCATTATTTAATTTTTGTTATTCCTTTCTTTACATTGTGAAAAAGGTAATCGGTTTCACTGAAGACAACGTTGAGTTGTTGAGTAATTGTGAAATTTATTTTTGTCAAGTGAGTCGTTGATATTTTCGACTTCATCTCGCCCAAACTTAATATTTACTTGATTGCTGCCCTTGAATCATTTTTTCCCCAAATAATTGAGGTGTCGACCTCATTGAATAATAGTATTGAAATTCTTAAATTTTAGCTTGCTATTTGAAGCCTCAATGGGACTTTGTAAAATATTCCTGCGCTTAAGTGACACCCTATGAATTTTTTTTCTTTTAAAGTTTACGGTTAAAAAGACTTATTTTCATTTCCGACATACTGCTGATATTTATAGCAGCGGTATGGCTTCCTTGAAGGAGTTGATAGACCCTGGTAAAAGGTTCGGGCTCTCTGGCGTGGAGCTGAAGGACTCTAAAGAAAAAGAAAGAGATCGACTGGAAAAAGAAAGAAAGAAAACGCCAAGATAGAAAAGAACGCGAAGAACTTGAGCGCCAAGAAAAGAGCATGAGTGTGAGCGTCAAGACAAGCTGGAAAAAGATCGACTTGATCGTCAGAAAAGAGCAGAGGAGCGAGAGCTTAATAAAAAACAAACTGCAAGCTGAAATTGAAAGAGATAACTTGGAGCAGACAGCCCCTAAACCAGACATTTCCCTTATGAGACAGCCCATAATCCGCTACTCATGGACTCTAGGGATCAAGTCGATGCCCGCTTTGCTCGTTTTGAAACGCAGGCGAAATTTAAAAAAATGGCCTGAAGATACTTGGTTTACATGCCTGATCAACTTGTGGTCAGGAGAGGCCATTCTGCACGCCTTGTCTCCAGAACAGAATACGTACCACAAGCTAAATACCAGCCTTCTATAGGGATTTAAGTGTACCGAAGAGGGTTTTCAGGACCGATTCAGGACATCAGTTTCACCGTCCGGCCAGGACTTCGACACGTTCCTGAGTCAGTTTACAAAGCTACTAATAGAGAGATAACTGGAGGCAGCTTAGATGAAAAACGACGACTTCACGCACTTTAAAGAGTTGCGACATATAGAGCAGATATATAAGTAATGCCACAAAGAGTTGGTGGTCTTCTTTAAGGAAAAAAATTCTAAAGACAGTGCAGATCTCAGAAAACTGGCCGAGACATACCTCCTCGCTCATCCAAATAGGCCACTGACTAAAGAAGATAACTTGATAAACGCCGGTGTGAGAGATGAAATGAAAACAAAAGGATCTAGCTCGGATTATAATTATTCAAACTAAAAGCAAAACTGTGTGCAGTCTCCACACCAACGTACTGATAATAGGTACAGGTCACAGTTAATGCCACCCAGACGGATGCAGTTCAGCCCACCCCGGCATTTCCCCGGTCAGGAAAATCATGGCCATCAGCAGTTTGACAGATTCTCCAGAAGAGAGAAATTTTACTCCACCGAGGTCATGGAGGTATTGGTTGGGAGTTTCGCATCGATCGGACTCGGCGATGGAACCGTCCATATCGCGCCTCAGGGATACCCACTCAGCATTATGCCTACGCACATGGGAATGTCGCTCGACATGTCATATCAGTGGTCCCATCTCTATCGGCAAGTAAGATAACTGCCGGACCGCTGTCACTTTTCCAATAAGGTCAACAAAGAACCTTGCACAGCCCTCAGGAATACAGGATGCAACTGCTTAGCAGTGAACCAAAGGCTCTTGCCACCATGGGCTTATACGGGCTCAATAAAGTAGTGCACAATGTTCAATGTGTCTACTGTTAAACTTTTAATAAATGATCATTGTTTATTTTATTTATAAATTTGATCCTCACGATTATTGTTTTATTCTCTTTGAGTGCTGCAGTCGAATCGTCTCTCAGTCTGACCTATACCTGTGGCAATGATGATGATAAAAATAATAATTATGTTGCTTCAACTACTGATGGTTGTAACATTGTATCAATGAAGCATTTAGCCAACGTTCCTTGGATGATGTTACTTTCTTTACATATTCATCTTGGTGTACATATATTTCTAGTGTCTTTGAATCTCTGTGTAGGTCCTTTCTTACACATGCATCAATATGTTTTCTGTGAATCGTTAAGATCAGTGGTTTTCTTTGCGCAGTGAAATCGCATAATGCAGCACATTTACACATAATTTTTCCTCTTCTCAGGAATCAGCTCTTGGGGATATGGCTGCGCAGAACGGAAGTGGCCTGGCGTTTATACAGAGGTAGACAAATATGTGACCTGGATCTATGATCAGACTTTAAGGCTAAGGAAGCACTGCTGGTCCAGTCCCATTGTAGGCTAAGACGAAAAGAAATATATTGGAATGCATGATGGTTTACAATCTTATCTTGCAAGTATGTTCAGATAATTAAAATTATGGGCCATAAAGAAATAGGCACTCAGAATGTCTATTGAGTTTCTTTCGATTTTAATCACAAATTCATCTTTTCCACCTCCTACTCTTTATTCAGCACCAACATCTTTATTGTAATTATAAATTTGCATTCTTATAACCATAATCATCAGGATTATGATCACATAATAGTCATATTGTGCACCAATGTTTATTAGTTTTATATAAAAAAATACTTATTTCACTGCTCGTAGAAAGACAACCTTAAGATGTAAATATACAGTTCCATTATAAAGAACAACAACAACCCACAAATCTACAAAAAAAAAAAACAAAAAACAAAACAAAACAAAAAAAACCCCAACAAACAAACAAACAAACAAAAAAAAAACAACAAAAACAAAAAAAAAAACCCCAATAAACTAACAAAACCATGAATAAAAGAAATATCTATCTATCATTCAATTTTTAAAATAATTACTTCGTTTTAAATTAAAATATGAATATTTATTTTCAACCATTTCCATTTATGAATAGAGAATGATATTTATCTAACATATTATAGAAACAAAAATGAAGATTCAAAAACATTTAAAGAATGGACTCAAATAAAGATTATTATTTTGATTTCAAGCTACATATACAATGTCAAGGACAATAGAGACTTAATTAAAGATATCATACGTTAAAATAATCATAAATTCAATTAATACATAAAATTCATTTCATTGTTTCCACGTATATACAGAATACAAGATAGATTTTTTTCGTTTGCTCACTTGAAGTAGCCACAGAGATTAGAGGTCACAAAAATGCCACTTGCAAGGAAATTCGTAGGCTTCATAAGAGTCACATTTTTTTAAAATTAGGGACAGAATGTTCTGGCTTAGCGCAAACAATAAATAATGGAATGACAGAGTGCAGTTGATGCAAAAGAAAAAATGTTTTTGAAAATAATAAGGGAAAAAAATTGCCCCATAGTAGTCTTTAACCTAGAACAAGTGACGCAAGGAGAAGATAGACATGATGTTTGGAAATTATTAAACATTGTCAATAATCGACTTTAAAGTTTAATTTGAGTGTTGGAAAAAAAAGGAAACTTTTAAAAGGCTCATTTCAGGAAACAAAAAAGGTAACTGAAAATCTTTCTTTAAAAAGGTTATTAGTGGAAAGTTTTCATGAACTTTTATGCTTTGAAGGAGTAGGTTTCTAATTTGGATTTACAATAAATTTTTTGTTTAGTTTGAAGGGAAAACAAAATTGATACATTCAGGGTCTGTTATTTAAAAAATGGAAAGTTCTGACTTAAGAAAAGAAATTAAAGTTTGTAGGCAAAATAACCAATACTATGCTAGGCCTCCTATAAGCCTCTCTAATTTCAAGAGAACGATAGTAACATTTAAAACACGCAAGTTTGTGTCTTAGAGTTGATTTTCTTTTAATGTAGATAAACAATGCTCGAGTCTTTTAAAGCCATTCACACTACCTGATACAATCTGTTGATGTCAAATATATAATTAATGTTGTGAGACATATGGCACTTTGTTCGATCGAGACAAGATAGTCTATTTGTACCCAGTAAGTAACCAGATCTAGGAAAAGGCCAACAAAACAGGCTGATATAATTTATTAACCACAACAGTTTTGCCAAGAGGTATCTTACGAAAAAAAAAAGTTCATTCCAGTAAAAAAAAAAAATGAAGCCTTTTGTCATCCAGCTATTATTATTTATCTTAACTTTTGTAGTAAATTAGTCTTGATAAAAATAATATTTTATATATATATATATATATATATATATATATATATATATATATTTCATTTGAAATATATTTGCACACATAACATCTTTGTATGAAGTCCAATAGAAATATCAACCCTTAGCAATTTGACAAAAGTGTAAACAAGACAAAGGTTGAGACATTTTAAGGCATTTTTATGAATAACATGACTGCTATAATATAATATTATAAAGCACTCTTTCAAGTAAACAAAACAACAGTATGCAATTAATGTGCCAAAAACACACACAAAACAGTATTAAACTATTTCCATCTTGCTCCTATAGAATAAAAAACAAGATGTGTAAATGTTATCACTAAGTGATTCTTATGCGAGTTATTATAACTATTGGAAGGCCTATATGTGCATAATTTATACTCCAATCAATATTTCAGAACAAGTCAGTGGCCCTAACCCTTACAGTCGAAAAGTATCATGTGTGCTTAGAGTATATGCTCACCAATTCAATATCATTTTCAGTTTGTATTGAGTTTGCCAGCTAGTCACACCAGTCATATGTTCTTAAGAATATTAAGTTTCTGATAATTCATCGAGCAATCTCTCTCTTCATTATTTTACAAAAATAAACAGTTGATTGAAAACAATAATTTATCTGTTTTTGTCATTATAGCCCTTCTACCATTGGCTAATAATAATTAACATTATCTTTTTGCCTTCTTTCTGCAGGCACCATCACATAAGCAGAGGAAAATTTAAAAAAAAATAGTCTTCAAACATTAAAAACTTCTTTTTGACCCGCTGGTGTTGGTAACGAGTAATTGGCCATGCAAGAGCTGCAATTATAGGGTCAAATCCCACCATTAGCGCCCAGCCTGTCTGCAGTCATCATATCTTAGGTCTTTATTGTGATTGCAAATTGAATAATCTTTTGTGATTCTTTTTTGTATGAATTCATAATCATTGAATTGGTGAGCTCCACAAAGACACAGTTTTTCAAGTGAACTTTGTGAATTGTTTTGAGAGGTGCAGGTCTGGACAATATTTTCCTCATAATGAGGCCAAACTTTAAAAACTCCAAGAACGACAAGAAAATATATACTAACTTACTGCCTTAACGAATACTTTTTAAAAACCTATCTCAACAAACCAAAGATTGAGCGAGAAATAAAGCACAAATCATTCACTTCCAGATTTATCAGCAAAACTTAAGTCCTAGGCTTTGTACACAGCAGGGTCGCTGTCTTCATCTGACAGATAGAAAGACGAAAAAAAGAAAAAAGATAGGCCCTATGAGATGCACTTTCAACACACAAATCAGGAATAGTGAAGTAATAGTATAATTTTGTTCACTAACAAATATTGTGATAAATTATGTAAGACCAACATTATGTATGCTATCTTTGTTTGCAGTTCAAAAGGAAACTATTAAAAAAAAAAAATCAAACCCAAAAGATACGCTTATTTCATAAAATTGGATTGTTCTAAGTGAATATATATCACTTCTGAGATGTAATTCTTTCATTGCTTTGAAATTAAGCCTTTTCAGAACTTTTGAATACTAATTTGGGGACTATTTTTTTAAAGTAATTTTTTCCTCCATGAGCAATGTGATTTTGATTTCCTCAACGGCAATTTTGACCTACTCCCTAAAAAATTTCCTCCACATTTTCCCCTCTCCTATAATCTTTTCTCACTCTCTCTAATAACTCCTTATTCTTATCTTTTCTTTCTTTTTTGCTCACTTCCTCATCTTTTTTCTAATAATGCAGGATTGCTTTTTATCAACTCTCTCTGTCTCTCTCTCTCTCTCTCTCTCTCTCTCTGTACATAAAATAAAAATACTATGTAATGTATAATATTTCGTATTTATCATTCCCTTTTTTTATCCAACAATATTTATGAACTCGTTTTTCCACTCAGTTCTCTAGCTCTCATTCTTTTATTCATTACCTGTGTATATATCATTGCTGTAAATCTTCGTCCCCTGTCCGTTCATTCCCTGACCCATTATGGTACCAAACACTGATGGAGGTTTACTGCTGAAGGCAGGGTTGATGGCGAAGGTTGGATAATCATCATAGCCTTTCACAGAGTGGGAGGCCATACTCCCCCGTTCTTCATAGTCTGGTGTTACTGAAGTGCTTGCTGGAACAGCACGGCGCCTAGTGGATCATAGAATAGTCAGATGATCTACCAGTATCTACGTAGCACATGTATGAAAGGGAATCTGTAAAATATGGTGCTATGCCCCTGTGAAATGCCTTGCTGATTGGGCTTATAAGAAGTATTTCATCTATACATTCAAGACGAATCATATCGCCTTTACATATTAAGATAATCAAAACTTTATGTATACCTGTATTTCACTTATGTTTAACATGGTAGTATTTCAGGATAATCTAAATATGTAGTACTTCCTATGTACTAGAGATAGGCAGCACGTAAAAATATCCAGATTGAATGCTGGAGGCACTGAAGCAGTATTACATACCCTGAAACAAGCAAGGCTTCTCTATAGCAGGCTAACACTACTGAGCCCTGACAGCCTAACGGGAGCTAGATGCCTATGATCGTTAAAATTGTTGAATGGCCTTAAACACACAATCATATAACATATTCAAAATAAATAATTGTGATGTACAATCTGAACAATCAGAACTATAAAGAAATAAAAGAGCAACCTTCCACAGTATTTAAAAATTAACAGAGTCCAATTTAAAGCTATTCAATATTAAACGTAAACTTAATGAAAATGCATTCAACAAGAAGGGCAATCTTAGAAGCCTTCGACTAAAAATGTTTTCAGGGACTAGTCACTTACTTTGCGACGACACAGATGCAAACGATGAGGAGTAGGAGGAAAAGCAGACCACAAACAGTTGTGACCACAGCAATGACAAGTGTTTCCACTTTATCACTTGACTGTGTTGATGCAGCTGGTCAAGAAAAAAGTCATTACATGTATATGGAAATGTGGCCAATCAAATCTCAGACTAAAGTTTGAAATACAATATTTAAATGACACTAGTAACAGCTTGAAAGGATAAGTGTGCAGATCTGCGATATTATAATATTACTTAAAAGAGAAGAATATTAAGTATATAATGAAATTGAAAGGAAATAAATGCTGAGGAAAGAGAGAGAGAGAAAGAGAAATCAAGTCAGAAATAGTTGGATAGTTGATAAGCTGAAAACTAGGTAGATGGCATGATAGAGAGATAATGTTATTGGATAGATAGATAGAGAATAAAAAAAGAAAGGAAATAGAGGGACAAAGAAAGTGATGAAAGCACTATAATCAAATGGGCAAATATGATTCAACGATTAAAGGGAAAAAGACAATTTACATAAACAAAAATGGATACCTGGTCTAATCGAGCATCGTTCACCCGTGTAACCTTCAGTGCAAAGACACCTGAATGGAGATCGTTGGCACACACCTTTTTCTCCACAGTAGTTTGGGATATTACATTTGTCTAACCAGAAAAAGCATTCCAAGTTTGTGGAAACATTCATAAATAACAATCATAAAATAACAATGTACTTCACGTTAATGTTTTACAGCTGCTCTGGATCAAAAGCTTACATGAAATCCGACCTTATCATAATTATAATTATAAAAATTTATAAATAGAATTTGAAAAATTGGCTTTTTTGTGCAGTAAACGTTAAACGGTAATTTTCTCTAACCAGGACAAATAATGTAAAGATTACATAGCCTAAAATCAATTGGCAGTTTAAATTGTCTTCACTATTTTTCAGTATGAATTAAATTTACATAACAGTTACATATCTTTACACCGATAGATTTTATTAATGATTTGAAGTACTGATGAAAGTCAAAGTACTGAAACAAAGCTGAAACAAGATTTAATATCAGTTCTTATTTTTAAACTTTTCAAAAGTAGTTTTGACATGGGCAATTGGAAAGCCTTAGATTGCTTGAGCAAAGAGGAGGCTACATTTACATATGATCATAATTGGTCTAACAATTCTAATGATAAAGTCTTGTGAATTAAATAGGAAAAGTAAAATTCAAAACTAAATATGTTCAGTGCAGGTGTGCCATAGCGAAATGAAATGCAGAATCATTTCACTTACTTGTGAATCAAATTTTTACACAATCAAGAAGAATACCATCTATGCTCTGCTGCTTAAAAATAACAAATCTGCTAGTGATACATCTTTGACATGTAGGTACTGATCAATAAACAAAAACACTAATGAAAACTTGCAACGTTTGACCATGCATGGGTCACAAAATACATTTTTATGCTGCTTTTCAAATGGCAGCAGCAGTCGACTTTCAGCCTTTAGCAGCCAAAAGAAAGCAGTATTATGACATTCCTTAGAATTTGGCAGGATTTTTCACACTCATGTGAAGACTGGGCAGCACTGTATCTTTTATCTTTAACCTCCAAGAAAGGTGATCGGTAAATACATAAGAATGGATAAAACATGTGAAGTCTTCAAAGTTATTGTAGTTAAACCTTTCACAGTGATTAACTTGTATAATCTTTTGTTCTTTCAATTCTTATAGCGCTTTTCTGTCGCAACTATTGTGTTTTCAATATTATAATAACACGTTTATTGATTATCATCCAGGTCATGTTTTATCTATAATTATAATGCTTGAAATGAATATATTTTTTCAAAGCCTTGAAAATGAATGTCCCAAGATCTTAATGATACTTTTCAATTAAAAAAAGAAAAACTTGCAAAGTAAATTTTACATTGATCATTAGAGGCTAGCTTAAAGTTTCATCATGGAACATGAGAAATAATGTTTAATTTAAAAACATTACGTCTTCTCTGCAAAAAAAAAAAAAAAAAAAAAAAAGCAGTAAGAAATCGTTTTCATCAATTTATTCTTGAAAAAAATCATCATCAACATTCATTATGTTCATCTTCATTAGCATTGTTGCCATCAAACATTTTGGCGACGGACTGTCATTGCTTTTCTCAATAATTTTGATCTTACCATATATTATTTATTGTGAAGATAAGCCCTTTGTGCAATGTTTTAGGTTTAAAACATTAATTTTGTACATTTTCAGATTATTTTATCTTCAAATATGGTAGATTGAGTGCTTTGTAACATGTAAAGGAATTAAATCCAAGGTTGCTACTTTTATATACAAATTTGTGTTTGGCTCTTTGAATGCTCTTTTTATAATTGAAAATAATCAACAAAAATATGTTTTGCATCATTTAATTTATATCCAGTTCAGGTTAGGAAATTGATATTTACATTGAAGCAAGATATTTACATTGATCTATCTTACAATGTCTTTTTCGAAAATTTTAGAATTTGAAGAGTAAGATTTTTTTTTCTCCTTGAAAAACTTTTGGACCCAATTTCAGTATAAACAAAAATATTTACTTATTATTTTAAAACTCCTGAAAAAGCCTAATAATTTTCGTACCACAGTGAATTATTAGGGCCAAATATTTTTATCTAATTTCAAAAGTGCATAACTTTCATGGATATTGAGATTTATTGTCTAAATTTGTATCGAATTTGTAAGTTTTAAAAGCTCTGTTGGTAAGTGTAAAACTTTCCTGTGTGAGCTTCTGATAAATGTAATATTAAATTTCATTTTAAACTTCCACTAACCACAATATGTTCCTTTGCTAAACTGTCTTTCTTGAACTGCTTTTTATAAATTAAAAATGTTCTTATCATTCTTAATATTTGGCAAAGTATAAACTGATGAGGATGATATTGAACTTTCTAAGTGTTATATATTTATTCACATGATGGTCCTTTTGAAAATGGCCCAATTAACTTTTGCAGTTTAATTACTTAAGTGAAATATATCTTTTTTTTTTTTTAATTGAAAGAGCACATAATATCCTTGAATACTGAGATACACAATTGAAATTGGTATTAAATTTCTTTGAGTTAAAAAAAACAAACTTCTTTTAGCTTTCCACTTGGATGATTACATTTAAGCTGCTATCTTGGTAGACAAATATAAATTTTCAATCTGCAATCGCTTGAGATGAGATGGTTGAAGAAATGAAGGTCCGCCTACTTAGATAGACAAGACTGACCACTAGTTGTAAGCATCAGTAGCTGACAAAACCTGCTTGCATAATGGGATCAGTGAAACGTCACCATGATACTACATTTCATTTGGCTCCAGAGAGATATTGCAGTTAAACTGGATATCCCATATTAATGCATTTCATTATTAGCAACTAAAGGAAAAGTTCATACAATACTGCATTTTGCCGAAAGTTTGGTTGCTAAATTTGCTTGTAAATAAAAAATTATTCGGCTTTATACAATTCTATGAAATTTTATGGATTTCTTATGGCCTTAATTTTCATAAAATACACAAAAGTTAAATTGCATTTGATGATACTACATTTCAGTTGGGCTATGGCAGAGGTTTGTCAATCTATGTCAGTGCTTTTTTTAATGCCTGTGATTATTTGAATCTACTAACAGATGCAAAAAGTCTGAGATCATATGAGCGCTGAGTATGTTATATAATTATGAGAAACAATCACATGAAAACAATTTATTGATTGATAATGCTTACGTGTGCAGGTGTTTTGAACCCGTGAGTAAGCATCTTTACAGTCACACCTGTAGCCACCAGTGGCAGAGGAGTCATCAACACATATTTGGGATGTAATAGAGCACAGGGTTGAGCCCAAAGAGCAAGGGACTGTATGAAAAAACAGATGGAAAGAAAGAGAGAAAATCATTGTTCATAGTACTATTAAAACTATGACCTTTGAATGTAGACAATTACTACTTAAAAATGCTATGCTTAAAAATGCACAATGCTTGTGCTGCAAATGTTAAAACTTGAAATTTCAAATGTTATCTTGACTTATAGTAGCTACACATCTAAAAAATTTCATTATCCCAAAGTTCATAAAAGGCTTTTTCTAGCTATATCAATGATTTTAAATGTTCAAAATGCGATTCTCGACTCATTTAGACTCATCTCATGTTTTAATTAGTGTAACACTGGGTGAGAATCCAACAGGAATTATAACCCATTGTGTTGTTTACAAATTTCGAACTTTTAAGGTAAACAAAAAAAAAAATACTTTCGAGTTAAAATTTTTGTTATATGCTCTGATTATATCAGTTTGATGCCCCCTACCTTTCTACATGTATTTGCAAAGAAAGTCCATATATTGTGTACTACTTTTGACCTTTTCTGTGGTATTACACTTACAAGAGCATTCCAACTGTGATACTGTAGCATTACGAACTGTAATCTGGTTGGTAGGGCATGACTTGCAGGGAAGGAACTGACCATCTAGATCTTGATACGTGTTTGCTGGGCATTCCAAGCATTTCGCCAATGTCCTGTCATAGCCAAAACCTGCACTACATGTTGCTAGAAGTATAAAAAGAAAAGTTAACGCAAAAGAGACATTCGGGGAAAAAAGTGAAAAGTGTGTGTTTTGGGGGGGGGGGGGGGGGG
>BLXT01006566.1:1244304-1255630 GCA_019648995.1 Plakobranchus ocellatus | reverse complement strand
GAGTTTCAAGAGCTGGCCATAGCCAAATCAAGTGCAGTATTTGTCATAGACTCAACACTCAAGATATTGCACTTGATTTGCAGTGATATTGCAGTGGAATATGACAACAAAATTATTTTTCTGAAGGATATAAACTATCACCTTTAAAAAAATTTCATGTAATAACTTCTAAAAATTAATGCATTATTTAAAATTACTTCAGCTGGGGGCAAATTTAGGAATACAAAATCAAATCAATCCCAGGAATAAAAAAACCCCTTTTAATTGTTTCTTATGTAAATAGTAACTTACGGGACAGCAAAGAGGCTTAGCATGACTCCCTTGCCCTCTCTATCTGTAAACTGGACCCAAGTGGACACACTAAAGGCAGAGCTAGACAAAGGAATAGGGTACTCTAAACTTGCCAAGGATGTTTTGTAAGAATGTCGGAACAGTAAGTCAAAATTGGAGTTGGTATCTGAAATTATAGCAAAGAAATGAAATGGAATATCAGTAATTCAACTTCACAAAAGTTTTTGTCAGCATTAAAACGATTCTTCCAAGATGAAATTAATTTCTGCTTAACTAAAACTGAGCCTATGACAATCAATGCAAGATGATTGTAAGATTTTTTTAATTTGTATTAAGTTACTGTGATTTGAATTGGAAAAGTTAAAATTCATCTTTGTACTGTTGGTTTTCTATAAATAGCCATTTTTTTTTCTTATATTAAGATTAATCAAATTTACGTTTTTTTGACATAATATATATAGAGAATAGAGAAATATCAAATTAAAAGGTAAAAGGAGACATTGTTATGATAAAAATAATACAGACACTGAAAAATTAATGGTGATGAAGATGTGATATATAATAATCGTGATGATGGTGATAATGTTGGTAACAATCATTATTAATAATAAAATGATTATGGCGGTGGTTGTGATGATGATGATGATAATCATCATGATGATGATCATATTTATCAACAGAGGCATGAAATTCAGCACTTACATCGACTCGCTAAATTTCATACTCAAACATTTATATAAATTCTTTAATTGCTGATACTTCAATAAACAATCACAGCCTCAAAATGTTTTAAAACTACAGTGTACTAAATAACCTACATTTATGAATGGAAGAAACTGTGGTATCTAAACCTGCTAGTAGCTATGACATAAACATTTTTAAACCATACATTTTTTGCAAAACCAAAACGAGTATTTTTGAGCTGTGTGATAAAATATCCTAACCATCAGCACACATGGGCCCCTCTTTGCCTAGTGGACATCGACAGGCAGCTGTGTTTAAAAGATCAATGCAAGTGGCAGTGGGTGGACACTGGGCGGCATTGCAGTTTGGTGGGTTGATAGAACACAAGGGTCCTACATAACCTAGAAAAATGGTTTGTGAAATGAAGTTAATTATGTAATCAAGGGACATAATTTACGATAATTCGGAGTTATTAATTATTAGGATTAATGTCCTTTACTAGAACGTGTCGGCGCTTCTTATTATAATAATAAATATGGCTGCTCGTTGAAACTGAAGGTTGTTGCTACATAATTTCAAGTATCCATTGTCATCCGTCTCCCTATATGAATATATTATATAGTAATATGGTCTTGTCAGGAATGGTTAGTTGCAATATAAATCTCATTAAAAAGAAGACATTGTACTCAAATTTGAGTTATTCATAATTGCAAGGATCTTGTTTGATTGCTACCTTTTTTCAATTTGTACTTTATTCTACAAATCATAACCAAATCTAGCGAGTAAAGAAATGAACATTAAAGATAGATATTGAATGTAACATGAGATTGATAGCAACAAGAATCGGTATTATTATATCCCAGTAGTTATAATGCTGACTATAGACAATAGCGGTAGTAGAGGTGAAAGTAAAAGAAAAAAAAATCAAAGTAATACTTATTCAAATCGAGTAAACTCGGATAAACCAACTGTCCTATAAGGCAACTGGCTCCTGAATATAATGCTAAATAAACTATTTTGATTCTTATTCTGGAATAAATCCCAAATGATCATTCACGAAATCTACTGAACAGTGCATTGACAATCCTCCTTTTCTTCTCCTTTTTTTTTTTTACCTCACCCAAGCTCCCCCCAAAGTCACTCTCTCCCAAAAAACATATACCTGAATGAAAAACATACCTGGTTGGCAGCGACACTCATAACTATCTAGAGATGACACACAAGCACCTTCATTTTGGCATACACCAGTGTCAGAGAAACATGGGTTGATCTTCTCCTGGCAACGCTTGCCAACGTAATCTAGATTAGATGTATGTTAATAATACTTAAGGGAGAGATGATTGTTATGATAATAGTGGTGGTGATATTGGAATTGATGATGATGAAGAAAATGCTGATAAATGATGATGATGTTGGTGATGATTATGATGTATTTTGAAACTTTTGAAAATAAACAACTCAGAACAGAACTCAATAGCATCTATGACTGCTTAATGAAGAGCTATGGTTTTGTTTTGCCACCGATATTGATATGGAGAATAATAGTCTGCAACATAAACCTACAGACCTAAGCTTACCTGTGGGACAACTACAGCTGGCATTGCCACTAACATCAGCACAGGATCCCCATACACATGGGTTTGCTACATCACAGATCTTTACTGATTCTGTGCAGTTAACGCCAAATGTGCTCAACTGGCATCTGAAGTAAAACATAAAACACATGCACACACCTGGTAGGTATTTAGAGCTATTTTAAAGAAAATTGACATTTGTGAAGAAAATGATTGTGAAGAGGATTGTATTGATTTTGGTGAGGATGGCATTAGACTGGTGATAATGATAGTCTATGCATGGAGGAAGGGCAAGAAATGAAGGAAGGAAAAGAGTTAGAGATGGAGAGGAAAAAATATGAAGAGGAAAAGAGGACCAGAAGGAAATGGAGGAGTACAAGGCAAAGATGCAGAGATAAATGAGTATATATAAATACTTAAAATAGGGGTGGGCTGAAAAGTTATGTAATTTCCAGCGCAACTCCTCTCAGATTTATTTTAAAAAGCTGATATTTGGCATGTGCGCTCTCAAACAATTGACATTGCATTAAAAAAATGCATATTGTGACGTCATGGAACAGCAAAATTAATCATGGCATGATATTTTGTGGGTAAACTTTGTTGAAAGAATCAGTATAAATGCTGTCCTCATAACACCGTCAACTGTTATTGAATTTCTTTCTGTTGGAGGCTGCTAAATAAAACATATTCTCAATAAATGAAAAATATGTAATGAGAAACTCTTGTAAACTATTCTGTTTTTAGTGATGGGTTTTATCAGTAAAAGGAGAAGACTAAAGAGAAACACAATTGCATGATCAAAGCCGTTTGAGTAGGCTATTCTCAAACTTTGACTCCCATCAAACGATATGTTCCAGCTGCAAAATGGGAAAGTGGCACCCTGTAAGGCAAATTTTTTCATTTTTTTCTTCGTTACATTGCTGTTTTTTTTTTTTTTTTTTTTTTTTTTTTTTTTTTGCCATAACTTTCTAATTTTATAGATATCTGTATGAAATAAACTTTGACATGCTCAGAAAAAAGTGGATTTTAAATACAAAGGTTTTAGATTACAATATTGAATTTTCTATAAAAATTGGGTTTCTTATAGTTTCTTAAAATTGAATTTTTGTTTTACATTTTTCACTATAACTTTGTTATTTGTAGGTGGATTGAGACAAAACTTGTTGTAAGTGTTCAGAAACATGTGTCAAGTAAATGATCAGAGTGTTTTTTTCAATAATGTGTGAATATTTTTATTTTTGAAAAAAAAAAAGCAAATAAGGAAAGGTGTA
Source organism: Plakobranchus ocellatus (assembly GCA_019648995.1). Classification (NCBI taxonomy): domain Eukaryota; kingdom Metazoa; phylum Mollusca; class Gastropoda; family Plakobranchidae; genus Plakobranchus; species Plakobranchus ocellatus. The sequence goes on along the minus strand of BLXT01006566.1, from coordinate 1,251,810 downwards.
AAATTAGAAACTTCAAGCAGCAATGTTTTTAAAAGTTATTTTTCCCAATACATGAGTCAAATATAAAAAGAAAAGCGGGCTAATCCAGGAACAGGCCCACCAACTTCTAGATCTACCACCAAAATGAAGAGGTCGTGGGCGTAAATATGTGTATATTTTGTGTGAAAGAAGCACTATTTACTATGATTTGGCCTACAGCCACTTCATTTTGTCAGCAGCTTGTGTAGGTGCATCTAGAAGTAAGTGGGCCTTTCCCCTGATTATCCCAAAAAGCTCTGATCGTATATAAAGGACAATCTCTAGATTATGTAAAACAGAATTTGAAGTTAATCTGTCACCAACTTTGTGAGTTTTAGTCATCAAAAAAAAAAAAATCAAAATCCATGATGGCCGCATTGCCATGTGATAAAAAACTTTTTTGACAAAGAATTTGCATATTCATTACATATGGATCATTTGAATCATTTCTCTATTAATATTACTTTAGAAATTGGATCTGAGGTGTAGCACTCCCCTTCCCCCCCCCCCCAAAAAAAAAAACCCAAAAAAACAGAAACCGGTTTAAGATACATGTCTACTAAAAAGTAAAAAAAAAAAATTAATCGCAAATCACCATAGAAACAGAAAAATTTGGAAACTTACATTTCATAATCTTAGGAGTTAAGTGACTTAGAAATTTAGTGCTGACTGTTTTGCGTTCATTAGCTTTACTTAAGCTAGAGACAATTTCATAAAAAGAGAATATTAAAGAGAGAACCACAACTGAACATTATTACAAACCTGCAAAGGTAGTCATTGAACAAGTTCTTGCATTCTGCCCCATTCTCACATGGGTTGTCTGAGCAGAATGAAATCTCTTGTTCACAGTTGCGACCTGACCATCCAGGTAGGCACTCACACTTATAGTCATCAACTTGGTCAACACACATCCCATCATGTAAACATGGCGCTGAGGCACAGTCATCCACATTGATCTGAGAAAAAAGTAATAGTAATGGTTTTAAATATAGCTATAACATGGATGAAAAATAATTTTTCATCGATACAAATTTGTAATCATATCCTATAAAAACTTATTTTAAAATAAAAAAAAATACCAAATCAGGCTAGCTGTATGAATGACACTGGAAAAGATTTAAGCTTTATTAACCTTTTCCCATCACATGTGTCTTGACCTAGATTTTCCCTCTCACACACTAAGTCAACAGAGATTATTCCCTGTAAACGCACTTTTTTGGGGTATTAAAAAAAAATTGTATACTGAATCTATGTATATTGTTATATTTCGTATTAATAGATAGAATGAATCATGAATAATTGGTAGAATGTATTTTTGCTCCCACACATATACTTCTCTACTTACATTACCAACATGAAAAGATGGCTGACGTCACAAAAAAAAAAATCAAACAAAAAATATAAATCACTAATTCCTAAGCATTTATTCTTTTTTTTTTTTTTTTTATATACACTTTGAAATGCCATGTAGTGAAGATAACACAGATGAACAAAGATTGAAAGAAAATACAAAAACATTTATGCTATGTTATTTACAGCTGATCTAAGTTATTTCTATGTCTGTGTAATATAATTGACGGTGCACTGACAATGAAACACATAAATAATGAGCCACAGGTAAAAGCTTGTTTCAATATTTTTCTTCTACGAATTTTCTCTTGATTGAAAAGAATAGGTAGGAAAATCGAAATAAAGGAAAAGTTTTGACAATATTGAAAAATATTGAGTAATCAAGAGAGAAAACAATAGGCACAAACACTCAGTGCCACAAGACTATCAGAATTACCAATACATTAAACATGCAGTAGATCTAATATTTCTTAATGGGACACATAAATTCATGAAAGAATAAAAAAAATAGTAATTTCTATGAGAATAAATTTTGAAGCTTCGGTGATATAAAAGTATATTGTGATGGAAAATTACACAGTAACAAAGCCTGAGCGGGATGATGCGAACCGCTGTGTAGTGGCATGCTCAGACTATGAGCGAAACAGCTGAAACTGTTGTAAACAAGCACACTCTGTCCCCGAGCAAGGTTATGCGAAAAGATTAAAATTAAAGTTCATGTTACATGTTTAGCCTTACAAGACTTTGAGAATAACTATAGCACATCAATTACTGGTTTCCAAAGCCAGGGATTTATCTTTCAAGGTTCGCAGACCCATTTCCAAATACATTGTTGATTATTATCCTTAGATTTCCCGTAGAGATCTTTGTTTCAAAAAGCTTTTTTCCCATCTAAGGTTTTTATAACCTTTTTGGGCATGACACAAGTGGTGGGCTTATACAGATCCTAAATTGTCCCCATACAATACCACCCAAAAAATCAATATCGTGTATATATCTCTCAATGGTATTTCTGTGACATCTCCAATTATTTAAATATTTACAAGTTGTTGGTGAAGCTGTAAACAGCAAACACACCCTAAAACATACAGGTATCTCTCTGTCATGGATCCAAACCTGCCACCACAGTACAGCTTAATGAGGCTGCAGCCGCAGATTATCCAGTAATGCACAGGCAATATGGTAACAAAGAAAAAAAAATCACAAATTTCCCAGCAATATCCAAAAAGTAATGACCACAAGGTAGCTCTCTTTACATATTCACCTCGCAGTCATCTCCAGAATATCCACTGTTGCAGACACACTCATAACCATTGAGCTTATCCTGACATCGTAAAGAGCCTGGATTAGTGCAATTACTGAAAATACACTCATCTATTTCGGTTTCACAGTTGTTACCTGGGGAGAGTTAAGTTCGTCTATAATGAACAAAAATACACCATAAATTAAAATTGTTTGAAAATGCTGATGAGTTATTTGAGATAAAAAAATAATTACATTCCCATCATGTCTTATGCAGCCAAGACTGTTAATATGTGGTTTCCTTTTCGTAGTGCATCCTTAAATCTTTAATACAAGACATCTAATCAAAATAAAATGATTCTTTGATTTCTCAGCAACATAATTGTTTGTGACACTCTTTCAAATTGAACAATTACAAACTTGACCACTTGATATAACATATTAAGATTGTTTCCTCTCTGTTTCTAGTTGATAGTGAAATCACATCTGCATTGTCAGACATAATTATCTCTATTAGCATCATTCTCTATTTAAATGTCGACTTTTGAGTGCCTGCTTAAAATAAAGAAATATTAAAAGTTTCTAAAACCTCCTCACACAAAAGAATTTGTTACTTGTAAAATCAATGGGATGTACCTTTACTGAATGACTCTAACACATATAATGTGATGTCGAAACTTCCACCCTAACTTCAAGAATTTTTAAAATCAATTTTTAATCATAAAACCTGAGAGCAAAAGCCTCACCTTTAGTTCACTCTGAATCTACATATCATCAAATTATCTTAAAATTGATCGGGGATTAAAAAGTTTACAAAGAAAATAGTATCTGCAGAATCTATGTGCATATAAAATTCTCAAATTAAGATTACCAAGTTTGCTATGAATTACAAGAGTAACTGGAGTGTTAGAGTGACATAAATATTTAAAAAACTCATCAAAATTGGTAGAATTGCATATCCAACTTATACAGAAAAAGGATCCCAATTTTCCACTGAAGTTATACTAAACATCAAAATTACTCTAATCACTATTCGCTTCATTGATATGAACATAATGGAAACATCATACTCTATTACTTTGTTATTTTCCTCTACCCACCTGTGTAACCTGTGCACGAACATGTGTAACCAAGCAAGTGATCTTCGCACAGGCCCCCATTCTTGCAGGGCGAGCTCACACAATCATCTTTATCATGCTGACATCTGGTAGGATAGAAATGGTTTTGACATAAAAACAAGAACTAATACAAGTATCGAAAAATCAGAAAAAAAAAATTGTTTTATTTTATTTAAGATGTTACTTGAGAAACATTTAATAAATATAAATAGTATTATATTACCCAAAAAAATGAGTACTTCAATAGCAGAAAACTATTGAAGGCACGTTTTTTGTTTAAATAGAAATGACAAATGAAAAGTCTCTTCTGGACTGAGTTGTGAGATGTGCCTTAATGCAATAATGAATCGTGGGATGTGCCATAATGTAGACAATGGCCTACAACAACCCCCCCCCACAAATAAAGAAAAAAAAAAAAAAAGAACAGCTAAATTTTTGTTTATCAAGTTGTCATAGAGCAATGCAAAAATAAAAATATCATTAAATAACTAACTTGCAAGATCAAGCAAGTGATACAATTTATACTTATGAAACCTGGTCAAATCTGGAACTGGCATGACATAGAAAAAATTAGTTCAACATTAAGTTGTTCAGCATTTGATGATAACAACACCACGTATATCTCTAGATATAGATAATTAATATGGTAAGTTTAGCAACACTGCAATATACACCACATTATCAAATTATCTCAGAATTCAATAAAATCCTGTAAGGAGGAATTGATCCAATGTTTTCAATATACATAAGTATGATATTCTTGACAGCTGATGGGGCAACAAAGCGTATCTTCAGGCCAGATCCTTTTTTTTCTATTTACATGTCAAAACTCAGCTGGATAATATGATCGCTTTTTATTTCTTAAGAAAGAATCTTCAAAGAAAAATGTAGAGTGCCTTGAGCCATCGTATCCAGGCAGACAATTGCAGGTGTAACCAGTGGCCCCATTTCTGCAGGTGCCGCCATTGTAACAAGGGTCAGAGAAGCAGAAATCAGTCAGTGTACATGTCTGATTGCGGGGTCCTTAGAAGAAAGGTAGGTATGTAGATATAAATCAAAATCGTAGAATAATAATGTGAACGAAAATACATGTGACATAAGGAAAAAAGCCAATTAATTATAATACTAAAAGCAGGATGTCTTCAAGAAATATTTAGTAATTATTCCTCTGTTTAGAAACTCTACAGATGCATTTGTTATCACATCTTATTACATTATTTTTGTTCTCTTCTTTTTTTAGAAAGTGATATTACACATCAAGGCCTTTTTGATGATTCAGATATACTACAAAGGACGCTTATTTTTTCATTCACTACTTAAAGTATATCAATCATTATCATCATCTTGGCCTGCAGAAATCATCGATGTCCATTTTGCTCTTTGTTTTTCTCACCCAATTATTGAGCATTTGGAGACAGGTAAGCTTTTGCATCCATGCAATCTGTTTTAATAAATTTATCAGATAAACATCATGTTTTTAAAGTCATGTTTTATGAGCTTCTTGAGTAGTGATCCTACCTATCCAAAGAACACATAGTTCTTTACACAAAGCCTATTCTAAATACTTTTTCTATCACCTAAATTTTATGCCCGTAAAAAAGCACCCATAAACAAGCTTTTACAATTCAGATGGAAACATTCAAAACTTTGTTCATAATGGTGGAGTTAAGAGGGGGAGGGAAATAACTGTGCAGGACCCAGTAGTTTGTTTTTTTGTGTAGAGCCAGTCCACAACAAGGTGATCTCAGGCTCTCAGGCCTTCTGTCAGGCCAGGGTGTCTGTGGTGGTGCTCGAACCCTGACAGAAGGACTCCTGCAGATATCAGGGTGGAATCCCTAGCCACTGTGCCACCGATGCCCTGTAGTACCCGGTAGTTGACAAACTTGCCCTGTGATGTACACATCTTTTTTGAAGCAAGCTTGAATCCATCATTGCCACCTGAACCAATGAGGGTAAAACCTGAGATCATCTAGTAATACACTGGATGTAGTCACAAACAAGACAAACTAACCTGTGGGATTGCTGTACTCAGCTTCAGGGGGACATACACAGATGTAGGTATCCCTCTCCTCATACTCTACACACCAGGATCCAGGACCACAGAGAGCAACTGTGTTACACATTTGCAGCCGTCTCTCACACCATTTACCGTCATAGCCTGGACCACAGTCACATACATAGCTCTGGGTGTCAACTGTACTGCAGACAGCATTGTTATGGCATGGGTTGGAGTAACACAGATCTGAGGAGGAGAGCATGTTGCAAAGTCTGAGTTGGTAATTTACAGTACAGCATAACTGGGCTATTAAGGATTTTAGTTTTCGCTTCCACAATTTACTGCCATTCTGACTATCTCAGCCAGCTGAATGAATGCTAGGCAGCTTTTGATGGTATACCAACTCATTCTTATGTAGCCCTAAGAGGAAATGAGCAAGAACCCTTGTGTACTCTAGGAGCTTCTAGGTTCCAATATGTTGCTAAACGTTAAGGGAACAAAATAGGAGAAAGAGAGAGAGAGAGAGAGAGAGAGAGAGTGAGAGAGAGAGAGAGAGATAGAAAGAGAGAGAGAGAGAGAGAGAGAGAGAGAGAGAGAGAGAGAGAGAGAGAGAGAGAGAGAGATGAATTTTGTGATTTGATTATTTCAAAGTGATTGCAAAATAGGCATAATACCTTTATCATTTGGCCTTGAGTAATACATGATTAATTAAGAACACAAACATTTTTGAGGGCTCAATTTTTCCATTCTCTAAATATAGAGTGAACTAAATAAAAATTTAAGTATGTATGTGATCAGACTCATGCATTTATCATGGGTATAAGGAGAGGGAAATTGTTGAGAAAAAAAAACCATATTAACACATCCAGAAAAAAAAATCAACAATAATAAAATGAAGATATCCATATCAAATAATGTAATCCTCTTAAACATGCAGAGAAAAGCAGCAGATTAATTTCCATACACATTCATGCATATACACAAAGGGATACTCTTATATTCATAAATTATGGGTACAACTTTAATAGACAGCTTAATAATGTAACATGAATAATATAATAATCAAAGGAGTATTGTTTTTATAAGTTTTTTTAGTTGGCTTTTTAAGTTTATTATTAACACTAGGCAAAAAAAATTTTGAAATGGATTCTTCAAAGTTTACATTCTGAGGGAAACAGAAGGATTAATGATCTTACCTGCCTTTTCAGCACAGGTGGGACCTACGTATCCATCCACACAAGAGCAAGTGAAGCGAACATTATCATGAGCCACACACTGCCCACCATTTTGGCATGGCTGGCTATTGCAGAGGTCCTCTGATGTTTCGCATCTACAAGCCAAACATTGAAATACAAGAAGTTAATGGTGAATTTCATAAAACTTTTTGAATAGGTCCACTTTTTGGTTCATCCAGCATTTGTCATTGAAAAAAAACCCAATATTTTGCTAAATATGAAATGCCATGATTTTATCATGAGATATTGAGGGGCGAGTACCAAGATTTAAAAAAGGAGAGAAATAGGAGGGAGGTAGAGATAGTCAAAGGGCTGAGAATGTATAAGGCACAATGAATACTTGGATATTATGAGCTAAGACATGACAAAAAAAAAAAAAACCTGAAAGATAAGTTACTCAAATTTTTGATCTTGGTTTGCAAAAGAAATGGAGAGAAAGATATAGAGAAACACACATAGAAAAATAAACAAAAAAATAGAGAGAATCAGGATCAAAGAGAGAGAGAGAGAGAGAGAGAGAGAGAGAGAGAGAGAGAGAGAGAGAGAG
>BLXT01006566.1:1193927-1208073 GCA_019648995.1 Plakobranchus ocellatus | reverse complement strand
CTTTTTTCAATTTAAAATCCATTCTCCCACATGTAACTTCAGAAAGAACCCACTAACTAACTTTAAAGCCTCTCTGCAGCTTTGAAATGATTAATATGGATCTGTAATGAACCTCCAAGACTCCAAAAAACTGTACAGTTTATAGGTCTAGATCTAATGGAAATTCGGGTTTGTCTACATCTGTCACAGTGCTCCATTGCGACGAAACCACATGGCAAACCATGTCAAAGGTCACTGAAAAAAGACGTCACTGGCGGAATCCCCCCCCCCTGGATGTAATAAGCTTATTCATTGGATAGTCTGTCTTTCTCTTTACATATTAGCAAACACAATATTGTTTACAGCTTCTTTGCTTGAACGGATCTGACAGGTGCAGATCATAATTTATGCAAACAGATCGGACTCTGACCTAAATATCCAATTCATTGCCAAAAAGAATAATGTGGATCTGGGCCTTGGATATGGGGAGGGTTATAGACGTCCCACTGGATACGGTTAAGGATCTTAGGCAGATATTCTAATGAGATACGAGTAACTATTACACCGACAGTAGGCTTGCTTTATATGCATGGCATGTACATAGGAGTGCATATTGAAACATAAGTAGTTACTAAAATGTGCATAATAATTGATACATACACATATTCGTTCATTTTATTTATTTAGAATATAACACAATATTCATACAATATTTTATAATACCTGATTTAGTCTAGAAAAGCTGTTGATTGACGCCAAAAGCTGTTCAGCCGATATCATTGAGACGCTTTAACCTCTTTGAGTCACATATTCTATTTGTCGCCTTTTGAAGGAAATGCAGTTTGCACGTTTACTTTCTAACCAAATCAAGGAAGCTAAAGGTACACTGGTTTATACGACTTTTCGATTCGAATACGCAGAATATTACCGAGAACGTTGAATACGTCTATTTGCCTACATTTTCAACGTGATGTACTGTAACTGCTTAACAGGAGTCAAGTGATAGCATTTATTTGACTTTTTTGTCCTTTCCAATTGCCCCTTTCTTTTCCCAATAGTTTAAACTCAGACATTTTCTGTGAAGCTGATAATATGATAATTATCTTTTTATAGTGAACTTAGGGCTTCAAGTGTTAACATCTTAGACTCCAGTCAAAGACACTTCATAGATTCACAACAGTTAACTGTTTAAAACAAGCCTACATGTGCAATTGTTTCAAATCATTTATGTGGATTTATTTTAAACTTAAAACACTAGCTTGGATTTAAAAAAAAAAACATCTTAAATCATCGTTCACCCTTTCTTAATGATAAAAGTTAAAAAAAAAAGTAAAGGCCTTACCAATACTGCACCCCCAGAAACAAATTTATAAGTTTGAGGACTTTGAAAGGTTTAAACGTTTTGCTATACTCTGTGTTATTTAAATAAGTTTCAGTTGGTGGTTGTATTCTTTTACTATGGTAAAAGAAAACTTAAGTGATAGATTGTTGTAGCCAAATGCAGATATATCAACAGCTCGACTTTGATGTAAAAAGGAAAACAAAAAACCAAGTCCAGTGTTATCAACCAGATTTAGGTTAGATTTAAATGCCAATCAAGGCAGTATTGTTGAGACTTGCATCCAATTTAATGTAGGCCTATGAAGATTTTTTACTCTTCTTTGGCCTTAATCAATCAGTCTAGACATTAGCATTTGATTGATCTAGTCTATGTGTAGAGGCTTAAGGTCGAAAAGCAGAGTAGGTTGGCTAGTAGGCTATGCTTGATGGACATTGGCTTCAACAGCCAGGAGGAAGGCAAAAAAATTAATGTGGACGACAAATCTTCGGCTTATACCTCCACAGTGATGGTCTTGCGCGGGTTCTCTGCCTCAATAATGAAGGTTAAATCCTGACTGCCCAGTTCATAATCATCAGACAGAGGGCTCCTCAGCTCTTGATACTGATCCGTGGCCACTAATTTGTTGGTGGGATCGACGTCCACTTTTACTGCGGAGGAAAGAGAGGGATTCTTAGCACTTTCTCTGAAAGATTACAATTATTCTTTAAAGTTTTAGTTGAAAAAAAAATTAAAATCATGGACAATAATAAATAGACTATGAGGGGAATCTGCGGACAACCTGGACGCCAGTGGAAGCTTATAACCCTTTAACACCTGCCGATTCTGGATAGTTGTTCTGTTTATTTTGATATGAAATTTTGAAAAGATATGTTTCCATTGACCGATGCCGTGAATACACTTCAAGGCCAATTTTACGTGTGGAGAGCGTGCACGTGGTATCACAATACTGAATACTATTAAACTTATAAAATATCCGTATGGAATTATTTAAGAAAATGTCTTCAGGAGTGAATAAAAAAAATTGGATTATTCAAAATCACACGGACATCTGAGAGGAAGAATAAGTAGCTGGGCATACCGATATCTATATTAAAGCTACTGCGAACTGCACATTCTGATATCTGAATGGGTTTTGTCCAAACATTTTTAAATTGCAAGTAATAATGTGAAGTTTTACACATAGGACCCATAGTATTCATCTTTTATCATTTCACAAATTTTAATCGTTAGGTAAGTATGCTTGATAAATATGTGATGTTTATTAATCTTCTAAATCTTAATATATGTTTTTAAACAAAATGAGGACATTTGATGTAACTTAAAACTATGGTTCATCTTTCACAAACAAATAAAGTTTCTTCACCGTAAAAAAAATATTCGAAGTTCCTTAAAACTTTGTGAATAAACAGAATGAAATCTAAACAAATATTGGACGAGCAACTGAAAAAGTATAAAAAGATCTGCAATACGCTTATAAGCTGGTGACACTGATAAAACTCACACACACTAGAGATTATACACGTGAGGTGCTAAAAGTCTATGAAAAAAAATTGAGAATGCAATTAAACTTATGCTATGGAGTAAAAAACCAAAGACCATTAATAAATTAAGCGCTAGATTAATTTGCTAAATGAACACGTACGTAAACAACTGAAGGTCAAACCATCTTTGCTGGCTTTTATACACTATCCAAAGCAGAAATCAAAAGCTTTTTGGACACATAAAACATGAGAACATTTAAACTTACTTACAAGCTGGCCAGATGGAGAGGAAAAGAGAAAAAGAAAGACAAAGTTCAATGTAGAATGATTGAGGCGTGGTCAAGAAATACACTGAGAAAGTGTACCAGAGAGGCTGAAAAATTAATCTGATGAAGGTCCATTTCACTTCAACCTCAAGAGATGGCACTTTATACATAGACTATAAGTTATGTACCTACCAGATTTATAGGTCACCTCGAACTCCCCGGGTGTGCCAGCCCGTGTGGAGCGTGTATTGAGGATCATCAGGTTATTAGAGCTGTAGAAGAACTGCTGTCTGGTCAGACGTCCAGTTAACCTTGTGACCACTCTAGATGTATCTGGAGTCTGACCGCCGTCCATAATGACCAGTTCTTCACGTTCCCTGGCCAGGTCAAGATTGTTGATCTGGAATGAAGCCAATGTTTTTTTTTTTTTTCAGAATATTCAGAGACCATAAAAGTAGTAGGAATAGCAATAGAGAGATGGTAATGGTGGTGGTGGGGATCGAGGTGGAGCGGTAGCAGTAGCAGTTGCAGCAGTAGCAGCAGCAGCAGTAGTAGCAGTAGAAGTAGCAGTAGTAGTAATGATAGCAGAAGTAGCGGTAGTTGTAATTGTAGTAATTGTAGTAATAGTAGTAGGCTGGAAATAGTATTGATTATAATAACACCAACAGGAGAGATAGAAGGGAATAGTTTTTGTTTTGGTTTTGTTGTTGTTGAAGCTGCAGTTAATGTAGTATATACCCGTGTAATTATGCAGGCATGCACGTAGATATGTATACAGATTTGTATTCATGCAACGCTATGCATGTTTGACTACACCTCACCGCCACTTCAATGTTGGAGCCGACATCAGTCTCAAGCAGCAGAAGACAGTCAACGTTTCCGGCTGTTTGGACTCCGTTGAAAGGAGGGAAGATGTACGTTCCTTCTGATTGACCACCTTCTTGCTGGAGACGGACCTTTTGAGAGCAGTTATCACCTGGTGCAGCGTAGAATAGAACACAAAAAAGGGAGTTTTATATGAAGCAATTTAAATTCTATAAGTACAAACTAGCTCCACCCCCTCCTCCCGCGCGTGCGTGCGTGCGCGCGTGTGTGTGTGCGTGTATGCAGAGACGCACTAATCAGTATATATAAAGATGACTCCCACACGCGACGGAGGTAGGGACATCATTTTCCTTTTGGCATGATAATGGCCATGTGAAGCAGTGAGCCTTGGCTATGCAGTTTAAAGTGGATGAACACAAAAAAGCTGATAAAATAATCCATAAACCCAGGCTGGACTGGAAATAAGCCAATTTCAATTAATGTGAAAAGCCCACAGGCTTTTTAAAAATATTTAATCGGTGACGACTTTGATTGTGACGCTATTGAATGAACGAGGAAATGGGGCTTGCGTGTAAACAATTGCTATTCGTGTTCAGATCCAATTGTCCTCTCAGTGTATTTGCGTTACATTTAGACCCAATTAAATCTTGCCGTAACATGCAAATAATTCTAAAAGCATACACGTATTCATTAGTAAAGCTTTGTTCATCAATGTGTCCATCGTAAGTGGTGAGTGGGCAAAAGGCTACATCACCTACTCAAGTTGATTGACAGCTAGATTTACTACTGCATACATTATACAGGTTTAGGGGACATTGAAATAGCCAGAAGACGGCAAGGTTGTTTTTGTCTTTCGTCGGTTAAATTTACACCGTGACGATTTCGTGAACAATATTGTGTACATTAAAAAGAAATCGAATGCTTTTTAAAACCAGCTAATTTTATTGTCTTTATTTCGATAAAAATGCTAAAATTTTGTCAGTTGATTAATGAGATTAACCGGCATTCATTTATGCAAATGAGTATCTATCAGCCATGAACATGTATTAGTGGCGCTGTAAATAACATTGGTACAGCACTTTTGTGCGGCCGACACATTTTCATCTCTGTGAATTTTGAAACAGTCACTATTTTTCTCACTTTCCATTTTTCTCCAACATGAAATGAAAGTAAATCCAAAACTCTACTGAAAGGCGATTTTGAAAAACATTTTTCCGATGTCAATTTCGTCTGATTCTGTGTAAAAAGAATGTTTGCTTTGCTTCTATCTGACCTCACCAGGCGGGTTTTGGATGCCTACTTTTAGTTCCTAAGTCTTTTTTAATTTGAAATCCTACATGTAACTTCAGGAAAAAAGCAAAATCACTATATTTAAAAGCTTTTCAGCAGCTTTGAAATGCTTAATATGGGTTTATAATGAAATTCTGAGACTCCAACTCTGAACAGATTAAAGTTCTAGATCTTACGAAAATTCGGTATTCTTTACATTCGTGCCCCATTTCGGCTAAACCATGTGACAAACCAGGTTAGGGTAATTGAAAAAAGACGTCATCGCTGGAATTTCCCCCTGGCTGCACTACGCTTATTGAATCTGACACCACCAATCTTAGCCAAACGCCCCATAGAATCGTCCTCACTCAAGCCATATTCATTTAACAAAGGCATAAGTATTACACTGACGACTGAGGATATTTGAGAGAAGCATCAGCTTACGGTTCCCTAACTGCAGTAATTGATGGTCTTCGATTCAAATATTTATGTAGTTTTATTTTCATAAACTGGATTTAGTCGTTGCTGCCAATGTCCCGTCCAAGAGAGTCAAAGATCTGCGATAACCGCAAGACTTAACTGGTAAACGCCACAATTAAAGCACGCGGCGTGATTGGTATCTTCAACTACATTATTTCATGCAAAAAGGTGCTCCTTTCGAATATCTCTCTAATTTCTGTTCTGACTTTGTGCATGTTCTAATAAAAAACTGTACTTTATTTCTTTCTCTGAATAATATACATTGTAAATAATACGCGTACTCAAAATGCATGTGCAAGTAGAAAACTAGGTATATTATGATTGTCCTATCAAGTGCCTTTTCAGACTTAACGTGCACACAAATTGTACTTAGAGGTAAAAAGATTTTTTTCATGAAAGCGGAAAAAGGTGTAAAGCCACCATGGCAATAATAAATAAATAAATAAATAAATAAATAAATAAATAAATAAATAAATAAATAAATAAAACAATGAATAAATATAGATAAGGAAGATTCAATACCAACTAAACTTTCTTCTGTTAACTTTGATAAGTCGTGTTTATATTATACCATTTTTTTGTTCTGTAAATGTTTTGCTGCAATTTACTGACATAACGACATTCATCACGCCCGTGAAAAACAATATAATCTAACTTTTCCGACCCTTTAAATTCTATCAGACTCAAGCAATCCCTTTTATGCTTCTGAAAGTTGCTACTTCCTATACATTGTGCAATTTTAACAAAAATTTTAATACAATGGTCTGCGCACAATCGAAATAAAAAAATGCTTTAAATTTCTGTACAATTTAAATACAATTTTCAGCATTCGAAAAGAAAATGTTGATTGAGGTGCCACAAAAATAACGCGCAGTGAATTTGTTTTTTTTTTTTTTTTTTGTAAGAATTTAATATAAGAAATGTCTGGATTTTTTCTTATGTCTTTAGTACTCACTGCATTCCCACTCATCTGATCTGTCCCTACAGTCGTCGTCCCCATCACACTTCAGTGTAGGGCTGATACATCGACCGTTGGAGCAATGGAAGCTTCCTGTAAAGTTGGATAGACGTGTTTAAATAATTTTTGTGAAAGCTTTAGACCTATTTAGATGTAGTGTACCTGAGACAGCAAACATGAATCGATTGACCACACTACATCTGTGATAATCTTATAAATAATCTACTCGAGAAGCCATCAGTCTGTGGAATTAAAACAACGAGAACAAAAACAACAACAATAACAACAGCAAAAAAGAAGAAATAAATTAAAAATAAACAACATCATCAGCAGCAGAAACAAGAACAAACACAACAACTATTACAGCGAGTACTACAATAAAAAAAAAAACCAAAAACATTGACTACGGAACGATCACAAATTGTCAACAAAATTCTGTTGAAAGAAAGAGCTTAAGGCCAATCTCTGTAGGTAAAGATTCCACTCTAAGGGTAAAGTTCTTCGCAGATTTTATTGTTTACGGCGATTTATAATAAATTATCAACCTTATATTTTACTCCACAGTAATTAAATACAAAGTAATACAGCCTTCTTATGATAGAGATTTTATTTCATGATTCTAAAAATCATGCATTTTTTTAAAAACAATCTCTTTTTATGGGCCTCGAAAATACAAGGAATCAATCTTTGCTAGTAAGTTATCAAACAGCCTTTTTCTCAATCCTTTGCATGCCTTATAACACTACTCACCTTGAGAACAGACAGGTCTCTGACAAAGTGATGCCAATTTTGTTTCACATGATGTGAGTTCCCATCTCTGTTTCCCTGCAGCTGGCTGCCCGCCCCACATGTTCAATGAGCTGCTATGTATGGAAGTGCAGTCGCCTGTGTTAAAGCTGGGCTGATCTACTGCCCATCGTCCCACCCACATACGCACCTTAATGAAAAAGCAATACAATATACATGTTATAATGTCCTCAGTTTGTGCATTAGACACTTTTTTTTAAACCAAAGAAAACGGTATTTGAGGGGTTGACTTAATAAAACCCTCAATTCCATTTTCGTTGTTTTGAGAAAATTAAGAATTTTTCAAAAAGTTGAACGATGAGTATTGAACTGAAAATAAAGGTCGCAAATGTGAATATATTTTAGATTTTACAACAGGGGCTTAAACGAAATCTCCTTTTACCGAAAACTGCTTATTTATATTATTACTATCTATTTGTATCAAAAGAAAAGTATGTAGAGAGATTTTTAATCAGTTGAAACTAATAAAAGATGAATAGAAAGGTCTGAGATAGAATGAAGACATTTTTTCTACTTATAGCCCCTTATCAAAACATGGGCGGATAAGCTAGATGTCTAGGGCAATAAAAAGAATTCTATGCAGCATGGCCTGCTCATCCTTAGACCTTTGAATAATAAAAAAAAACAAAACGTTTTAGACTTTTAAAACATTTAAAAGATATAGAATAGTTTGTGGCAGGTTTATTTTTTAGTAGATTTGATTGCTCTGCACAGAAAATTGGTGAAATTTAAACTAAAATTCGATCCAGATGGGTTTTTATAAATCGTTTGAGTTTAGTTTTTCCGAGCTATCTCGAAATCTTTTATTGGATGAAGATGCATAATGCCATTTATATGTGATCGAAATGTAACTACTGAAAAAAAAACAACTGGTAAAACTTTAAGGAAGAGTGAGGGCAATCATTAGTGATTGAATAATTTGTCACAAGGTTTTTTTGTCCTGTTTCGATGCTATATTTTTTGAAAAAAAAACCAAGAATATAAAAGCCAGCACTGTTAGACTTCTACTCGCTTTTCTCCTTTGATTAGATAGAGGGGAGTGAAAAAATATGCATCAGTATGACTGAGTTGTATATAGAATGGTATCGGGCTGAATTAAATAGAAAATTATTTGATTTTAATATAAGGCAAAGAAAAATATAGCCTACCATATGGAACTTTGATTTATTTATTTTTAAAAGTGCTAAATCCTAGAACCTACTCTAAAAACCTAGAGATAATTTGACCGCAAAATTGTACCATTTGTTAGTCTCTTCAAAAGGGAATATCATACTTTATTGTATCGCATACATTATTATGAATGGTAGAAAATTCACTAAAATTTATGTTTAGAGTACATAGTTCCATTTTCTTCAAAACACGACATTCTTCCGTGGAAGAGACGAAGTAGAAAAGCACTGGAAAAAGAACGGTTGTAATACAAAGTGGACAACAATCAGCGCTGGCAAGATGTCACATTGGCGTGGATATTTAAGCACTGGCACTCAGGCATGCAATTTTTTTTTAAAGGATCCCGGTTCTTCGTGATGATAAAGATTATCAGAATGAAGGTAACAATAATTGCTGGCCTTTGTTTATATTACAGATAAAAATTAGTTTATTAAAAACTCTGAATTTTCACATCACCAGAAACAAACAAACATGATCATGTGCTTGAATGAAGCAAAATGCAAAAAAAAAAACCAGTCAAATTCATAGAAGGCGCCAGCTTTATTTCAAGATTCAAATAATTATTATGAAGTAAATGCTTGCAAATGATGGACCGCTTTAGAACATTGACTGACCTCTCGACCATTGTTGTACTGCAACACGCGTCGGTCATTGGTTGGGACACCGATTCGATCAGCACCTGTAAAAGGTGAGGTGAGGATGTGGTTGTGGTGAGAGAGAGAGAAGGGTTGAATATGTTAGTGGTTTAACGAAAGACTCAGGCTGGAATCATGGATCATGATTTATGCAAAGTGTGTGTGTGTGTGTGTGTGTATTTGTGTGGACTTAGGACATAGAGAGGCAGAAAGAAAATGCCTGTTTTTTTTACTTTATTTTAGGAAATATAAAATTACAAAAGACATAATCATGTTACGAATGTATGATTTTCAAAGGGATATAGAGGAGGAGAGAGAGAAACGAGAGTGTTTATGTGTGTATGAAAGAGAGAGCTAAAAGAGAGAGGGAGAAGAGTGAGAGTGAGAGAGAGAGAGAGAGAGAGAGAGAGAGAGAGAGAGAGAGAGAGGGTAAGAGCAAAAGAAAGAAAATGACGTAGAGAAAGAAAGATGAATTTGAGAAGAGAAGATAGAGAGACAGATAGAGTAAGAGAATGAAAGGTAAGAGAGAGAGAGATAGAGATAGATAGATAAATAGATAGATAGATAGATAGATAGATAGATAGATAGATAGAGAGAGAGAGAGAGAGAGAGAGAGAGAGAGAGAGAGAGAGAGAGAGAGAGAGAGAGAGGAAGATCGAGAGCTAGAGGTATTGGGCGAAAGCTTGGTATCTGATGAGGGGCAAAATTCGTAATTAGCCCAAGTGTTTCAGACAAATTTGTAATTTATTCTTTATGGATTTCACTCTAAATTCTGTCTTTTGGTTATTAGAACACCAAATAACAAATCACTGCATATAAAAATCCCTTTTTTAAAAAATAATTAATACATTTGACAGTATATGAGGCTGAGCCGTTTTTTACATGATGTTAATTTATAATAAAGAAAAGGATTAATCCTAAAGAACCAAAGCACGGTAAGGCCAGAGATAGCTACTAAGTTCAACGTTACATGTATGAAAAATTGCAAATATTCAATGTAGAGTAAATGAGCAAATCTTTAACGAGCCTCATACTTCAAGAAATATCAACGAAAAAAAAAAAGTGCGTGGTAAGTTTTTGTCTCTTGCGCAAACCCGCTACACGCAGTAGTTGAAGCCAAAACATTTAGTTTCTGTTATTACTATGGCTAACTTACAAAATTTGTCGAAAATCTGTTCGTAATGCTTGTGTCAATGATTCGTGATATTCAGAAAGGAAGGAAGCAGTGAAAGACTTAATAAGATCAAGCATCAAACGGTTTTGTTAAATGCTGCTCTTTTGAATATTTATGATAGCTCTCGTTAGAAAGAAAACATTATTAGCGAAAGACGCATTTTGATTATTTTGTTCTAAGCTTTTGTCATTTCAAGTTCTCCTTTCAGAGCAGGAGAAGTAATTTTTTTTACTAGAAAGACATATAGTAAAAGTAAACAACCACCAACTCAAACTTATAAAAACAAATGAAACAACACAGAGTATACGTAAAAACGTTTCGCCCTAAAAGGCTTTATCAGAAAAAAAAAATGACGAACACAAATAAACTACCATAGAAACGTCCAAATACAAACGGTATTTGTATACGTTTTTTACTTCTACTAGAAAGACAAAAACAAATTTCAAGCAGGTTCTCTTTCGAATTTAGATTGAAAAGCTAAGCAGCGATAAAAAAGGATTGGAAAGTACTAGCGTTTTGAGGAGAGACTCTTGGCTTATAAAGTAAAAGTGAAGTGGGTCCCACGCTTAGTCCAAGCATCGGGGAACCAGGATTAGAGTTGCTCTTAACATTCGGCATTATGAGGTAGTTTTCCATTGCTCTTCTCGCCGCCTTTACTTTCACCGAGACGTAGCTACCCATTTAGTGCTGGGTGGACACAGAGGGGCATTGAAAAACTGACTTGGCCGGGATTCGGATTCAAACCCCGGACCTCTGATTTGTAGCCGACTGCCCTACCAGATGAGCTTTCGCTTCTCCTGTAAACATATCCGGAAGCTTCAAGTTCTTACACCTTCGAGAACCTTCTAAAAATCTCGAGATCTAAAAAGTTTAACAAAGCTAAAACAAATAGCACTGAAAAACAAAAATAGGCCTATCCGGACCGAATAATAAAGTTGTAAGTAAACAAGATTAGATCAACAGAGCAGGCGTTTCGAGTCTAACTCTAGGCTCTACTCACGACAGTCAATTTCGTCACATTAATGACACCTGCATTTAATACTCTCTCAAAACCTCTTCAGATATTGATAGCAATTTTTTCAAGGGAGCCATAATAAATGATTTGAAAGAAAGCTCTCACCTATCCAGAAGTTGGTCACACCCTGAGCATTGACAAACGCTCCCAGTTCCTCATTGTCTCGGTAGTCTGAAGGTGTGGCCAGGTGCCCACCATAGCTAGATAAATACAAGATGTTATTTTTTTTTAAACGGTTCGAAGACAATTTTTTAAAGAGCAGATGAAGCTATGTAAGAGGGGACATGTCTAAACCATCTTCACTCTTCTCATTCAATATCTCTCTCTCTCTCTCTCTCTCTCTCTCTCTCTCTCTCTATATATATATATATATATATATATATATATATATATATATATATTTGGTATTGTCAGCCTTATCAATCTTCAATGAAGATTCTTTTGTGTGTTGTCAAAACAATCTTACTTAAGTCTTTGAATTAAATGAAAATATTTTGTTTATATATTGTTCAGATAAACAATCTTCATTCTTCTAAATTCTGGTATCATCACAATTTTTAGTCTTCTGGTTCTTATTTTCTGGTAATGTCAAACATCATTCATGCTTCTGTTTAAAAAGAATATGTTATATGTTGTATTCTGGTAGTTTCAAAACAACCTTCAATCTTTTCGTTGATGGGCATGTTTTTTTTTTCTTTTCTGCTGCTGCACAACAATTTTCAAAAACATGTTATTTTTTAGTTTCATAAAAAATCTTCAGTCATCTAATTGAAGGGATATGCTATTTTTGGTATTGTCAAAATAATCTTCAGTCTTCTAAATGAAGGAATAACACATGCCGTTTCAATGGATATTGTTAAAGCAATCTTTAATCTTCTTATCGAAGGGATATTTGATTGCTAGTATTTTTTTTATTTGTCACAACTTCTTTGTCTCTCATTGAAGAAATTTTTTTTCTGTTTCTGATATAGAAATAATTTTCCTTCTTCTTATTAAAGGGATATTATGTTTACTGACGATTTTGAAAACAATATTTAGTCTTCAAACTGATGGGATATGCTGTTTTCCGGTACTGACAGAAAAATCTTCAATCTCCTAATTAAAATCAGGTGGCATGAGACAAGAAGTACCAAAGGATACAATGGCAACAAAAACGCAAGGGATATTAAATAATTATTGTCTTTAAAAAAAAAAATAGACATAATGAAATGAAACATCATTCTGTTGATATTAAGGGATGATTTATTCTCCCACGGCTTTAGGCAGCACGTGCGCGCCCTCATTATAATAAAGAGGACTGAATAGCGGAGAAAACATAACTTGCTTTGCGAATATATTTAGAAAGTTTCAATATCAGGATAACATCGAAAGTTTTTAAATTTGGTATAATCTATGTTTCTTTGAGGTGGTAAATCGTCTA
Organism: Plakobranchus ocellatus; assembly: GCA_019648995.1. Classification (NCBI taxonomy): domain Eukaryota; kingdom Metazoa; phylum Mollusca; class Gastropoda; family Plakobranchidae; genus Plakobranchus; species Plakobranchus ocellatus. The sequence continues at coordinate 1,195,252 of BLXT01006566.1, read as the reverse complement.
TTGTATGATAGAGTTTCTTTGTATGAAATATGTTTGATTATATTTAAGAATGGCCCCGTCTTCGAACGTATGAAATAGTGTAATTAAAATAACTGAATTGGCTCAATATTGTTAGGCCATACATCCTACCTTTTGCACACCCTCTCTGCCGTTGTCCAGGGCATAAGATTAGGATACAATTTGTAGCAGCCGTGGCGAATCAGCTGCCATCCTATGTTGTCACATGATAAGAAAAATGTTTAAAAATACACCGAGCATAATACGAAAAATCGCGTTCTGTGAACTATAAAACAATGATAAGATAAAAAAACATTTCTTTAATCTTCGTAATTTTAGAATGTTATTTCAATCTTTTTGAATGAATTACTTTAGAGCAGTATTCTATGAAAGACCGAAATCCAACAGTTATAAAATTACGTTCAGGTCGAGATTTCTAAGCCTTATTTGACAGGTAAAATAATGATTTCTATTCCTTACTGTTTGCAATACTCTAGGCATATCCAACGATTTGATTTAAGCAGTAATAAAAAAAATATTTAGTATAGATTAACAACCTAAGTAAACCTTTCCAGAAGTGAAATTGCAATATAGATCTTCGCACAGATAACTAAGCTCTACATTAGAACGATCAATAAGTTTTAGAACAAAAAAAAAAAAATGTGATGGTTTTAGGCCCGTCTGCAATGAAATAAAAATTTCCGCACGCAATATTCACTGTTTCAATAATAATATTGATCGACTTGGATATAATAATAAAACTGATAAGTTTACCTTCTTATAATAAGAGCATCTGTTGTTTTTTCTGCTTAGAGAACCTGTTCATTTATTTCGGTTTAATATTTTCTTACAGCAATTATTATTACTTTATTTTGGTATTATAATAGAATCTATTTTATTTCATTATTATAATAGAACCTTTCAAATTAATGATTGAGTTCTTTTACAATATTTATATTGGTAGGGTAAAAGAAAATTCCAGTTTGTTGTGGAACAGTGATGAATGACTCTTAACCTATACGAGCAGTAACTCTTTAGACAAAAACGAGTGACATTTCACTATATTTCTGATGAAATTTTACAGTGCTGCATGTAATGGAGCTGTTTTACCTGGCTGACAATCCAAATGTATTTGAATCTGAAAAAAAAAGAAAAAGAACCCAGATTACAACAGATTAAAACAGTCATCTTATTCACATTAAAAATAATGTTAATATATAAATAGGCTTCTATTTTTGATTGTACAATCTGATAATCACAGACATTTTAGAAATCGTTTTATTTGAAGTTTACCATGTCTTCAGCGTGCTTGAAGCTACTTCAATCAT
>BLXT01006566.1:1096143-1106417 GCA_019648995.1 Plakobranchus ocellatus | reverse complement strand
CCCCCCCCCCCCCCTCCCCTCTTTTCCCCAAATACCACGTTAAACAAAACTTTTACAGATCACTTAAGTCTTTTTACAGTCCCATAAATTAAAACGAAAATGTTATTTTCTATGGAAGTACCTGAGGATATCCATGCGATGATCTGCCTGTGACACTAAAGGTGAGTGGGTGAGGATCGGGAAAACCCACGCGTGACATACTCACGCCGGCAGCTCGTGGTTGACTCAATAAGTTGTCACTTCTGAGAACAGTGAACACACATTCAAAATTTCCGAATTTGTATTACTATACGAAAAATGCCACAGTTATTTGGCTTTTGTAAAAAAAAAAAAAGGCGTTATCTTAGAAAGGAAAAAACTAGTTTAAAAAAAAAAAAAACTGGAATTAGATTTTTTGGCTGGCAGGGAGCTAAATATTTAGTAAAAAGTAGAACCTGCAGCTGACAAGCAGCAATATTTATTTGTAGAAACAATTTTTTTTCGGGAAACAATGAGATCTATTTGCAAAAGATGTCTAAGAGCAAGTAAATTTAAATGGAGGCGTTGTGCCCTTAGGTAAAAATAATTTTCTCTGTCTTCATTTTTAAACTTTACACATTTAAGACAATGATAGAGAAACGAAATTGTTTCAATGCTTTCACCTTTATTTCGCTCTCTCTCTTAGCTTAAAATCCGTTTTTTTAGTATCAGTTAAAAAAAAAATAAACAAAATAAAACAACCCAGGGGAGTGCATCAAATTAATATTTTGAGGAGAAAAAAAGATCGGTTAAAAAAAAAAAAAAATATATATATATATATTTCTCATAAAAGCATCTGAATTAAGCATAGTTATTTAGCTAGCTCTTATTTTTTGTGTGTGCTAAATTTCTTTCTAAACTGAAAAAAAAAACAAAACAAACAAGTAATGTAAATATTTTAAACAAAAAATTATTAGCTTATAGAGATGGGTACACACTGACAGAAGTAACGGCATTAGCGGGAGACCCGATGGGGTGTACTTTTTCTTGGTGGCCTTGGTGGCCTATAACTGCGGTGTTTGGTTTTTGCGTTTAACCAGTCACAACAAGGTAATCTCAAGCACTTGAACCTTCCATCAGGGCAAGGCACCGGTGCTAGCGATCGAAGGCTTGAGAAAAGGATCCCTATAAATCTCAGGGCGGGCTCGCTATCCGTCGTGCCACCAACGCCCCTCCGGTGTGAATGAGAAAGGCTGATGATGATGATGATGATGATGATGATGATGAATATGATGGTGATGATGGTGATGATGATGATGATGATCTTAAGGGAAAGTAAAAGTCAAGTTGGGGAAATAAAAGTAATTTGGAACGACAAAATTATTTGTCAACGATGTTCCTCTAAGTATTTCAATTTAAATATTTAGATGAAATAAAGGTGAGTTATAAGAATATGCCGTCTTCGATGAACAACGGGTAATTCTAGAGTGTAAAATGTGATTACAAATTGTTATGGCTTGCACTTGTGACAACAACACCGCTAAGATAACACACTAACTTGTAATTGTAGTAATCCGGAACAATCCGCGCCACAGCTATAATAGGACCCACAGGATTCTGCAGGGGTAACTTGATCGCCCGAAGAAACACCTGAGGGAAAATAAATATTCCTTGGTGGGTCGATGTTTGGTTTGCACATGTACTGTTACTGCAAAAATATTTATGTATTTATTTTTGGGGCGGGCACTTTGAAATCGAATTATTAATAACGCATTGGTTATTTGCCACATTTATTATGAGCAAGCTGCAATTAAATTCGCTATCGTCATTTTTTCCTCACTCGGTTCGGGTTTCGCATTTCGTGTTTCACTTGACGTCCTATGTAATCAAATCGGCCTTAGAGACTGCTTGGTATCATGAGAGCAGAAACCAATGAAACTTCCAAGCAGCGAACTGGCACTATTTAATATGTTACAAACACAAGTTTCTCCAACAGACCCTAAAACCTTTAACTTTAACTATGTCATAGAGCGACATTTATTGATTTATTTTATATGTTATTCAATTATTTTTTTCGTATTTGTCTACTATTTTTTGGTTAACAAAATATTGAGAGGCCCAAAAATAAATATTTGAATTCAAAACCTGAGTTGCATCAAAATTTATAACATCTCCGACATTTATGAATTACTCTCTCACACTCTCACTTTTAATATCTGTCTTTTCTCCCTCCGTCTCCCCCCTATTCTCTTCTCTCTTCCTCTCTTTTCTATTTGATTTATCTGTGTCTGTCACTGTGTTTCTGCCATTTCTTACTCAAATTTTTCGTTATCTATTCTATGAGTTCTTTTTTCATCCATCTATCTCCACTCACTCTCTCTTTTTCTCTCCACCCTCTTTTTTCTCTATCTTTTCTGTCTCCCCCCCCCTCCCCCTTTCCCCTTTTTTTCCACACACACCTTTCCTCACACACTCTTTCTCGCAAAACAAATACACAATGTCACACTCCAATTTAAAAAAAAAAAAAGTTTTAGCATCTTGAAGATGAAATGAAGCTTGATGGAAATGAAATTAATACATTAAAAAATAAAAGAGTGCAACCACCAACCAAAACTTATTTCATCAATTTGAACAACACAGAGTATGCATATAAACATTTTACCCTTAGGCTTTATCATAACCAAAAAAAAAAAAAAAAGATTGTTGTTCCCTATGATGCTTTAATTGTTCAAATAAGAATATCATACAAATCTATGATCATTTACCTCCAAGCCTAAATAATTAGGCGATGATGAATCTTTGGGTAAACTGCTTAGTTTTCTTGTTATGGACGCATATAGCTTGGTTCCTGACATCTTTCCTGTTGCAGGCTGTAACACAGGAACAAATAGCAGATAAAAATGATCTGTATTGAAGTTCGAACAGAATATACATGTAAGTTCAATAAACTATATTCACCTTACTTCGCTCACTTAAGTGCTTTCCAAGCACTGATAGTCAGAACAATGTCTCCAGCAATTTACCTCGATATGTTTAGCATAGACGCTAAAATTCTTAGATCATGTGCCATTGAGCATAAGCCAAGTTAGTTAAGATTCTCTCTTGTTTTAAGTGACGGATCAAGGTCGAGTCTAAAGATCTAATTTCTGTCAAATAGTGGTGGTAATGCTGTTATAGGCCTTCATTATTGTGTATCTTTTACTAAGCCTAGTAAGATAATCATAGCTCTATGGTTTTTTGACAGATATGTCATTCCGTTTCCCTGGGTGTGTCCAAAAAAAAAGTGTATAATTTATTTAATTTGCTTGGCATAGCTGCGCATAACCCTAATATTTACCCAATAGCTGTTGCCTTTGTGATACAAATTTCAAAGTCTTTTTTTCTTCTCATCAAGCCTGAACTTATGCATAATCAATTACTCTCTGGGTCCATCATACTAAGACATATGAAAATATTCATCCTAGTTTTTCGCTTCATATCTTTCTTTTCCAGTTTTAAACCGATTGCAAACTGTCTCTATTTTGTCTCACTATAAATGATTGTTTCTATTATATATAGAACTCATACATGCATTAATCGTCTTATCCATTTCTATATCTGATTATCATCCAAATGTCCACTTTCTGGCTTGTCTTATTATCCATCCATACATCTGGCTAAATAATTATCTATCGGTTAACTTGTTTCTCAAAATAAATACTATCTAGTTTCCTATCTATTGAATTATCTACCCATTCACCTGTCTATTCATCTATTAAACTATTTAACTATGCATCCATTTATCCTTCTATCTCTCAATGTATCTAATGGTTAAATTAGATATACGATTTATTTTTGTGTTTATTTGTTTATCTATATCTGTGATTTTTTCTATGACTCCATAAATATATCTATCAGTCGATCAACGTAAATAGATCGATTAACCTATAGATGGATGAATTCTGCCTATGGGTATTTTTATTCATTTACGTGTGTTTTTACTTGACATGTCGCTCTTATTACCTATTCATACATCTAACTACCAATCTATCCATCTCTCTCTCTCTTTCTCTCTCTCTCTCTCTCTCTATATATATATATATATATATAAAATTTTATATGTATATATAAATATAAACAACTTAATGTTCCAACATTCGTTGTTTGAGATTCAAAATTTTGCAACGCTTGTGGAACATGATTTATTTGACTTACAAGCATCAGTTCCACATGATATTGATGGAACGGTTGCAGGAGGGTCACCGGTATAGAGAAATTGACCAATTCGTCACGAGTTATTGCATCACATACAGCCATGGTCAGTGCTGAAATTTTAATTTTGCATCGTATAGAATCATTTCAATAAGATGTTATGCATCCAGGATAAAGATTGCTAACCTTTAATATAAGGTATGGTTAGACTTTTTATTCAAAGGGAAGTACTCAATGGGTGAGACAAAAAGTATGCGAGATTAGCAATTAAATTTTAAAAGAATGAAAAAAATATACAATCTCATTTAATTGAACGGAAATGTTCTAATAGAAAGGAAAATGCTTAAAAAACCTTAAAAAAGGAACCTCAGTGTTTCTAGACATGGAATGAAAACGTCCAAACTCAGAGCTTGATCTTAATTCACTTCTTTCTTCTCCATATTCTACAACACAGCAAAATACTTAATTCTAATAAGCCCCAAGAAGAAACAAAGCTTTACATTTAACAAAATGCCGAAAGAGAAAAAGAACCGGCATACAGAAGAATCGATTTTGTAACGAATAATTTAATTACAAAACATATAATCTCTAAACATTTTGGTATGAATCTGGGCCCTACTCGTCTTCCATTTTTTTAAAATTTGATTGTAGTTATTGGTTCAGCAATATAATAAGATAAGAACATAAAAACTAAAAATCATAAAACTCATACATCTTTCCTTATCTGATCAAAATATCCATGAAATCTCAATACTTTTAATTTAAATGTATATCTGTACTTGTCGTTTTACAAAAAGATAAATTTAAGAAGCAAAAAAGCTATTTTTGGTTTTGTTCTAGTTAAGAGGATAATTAGAGAATCAATCACTATTAACAGTTTTAAAAGACGATCTCCTATAGATTAATAAGGCTTTGGATCCTTTCGATACTTACTTTTTCTATGAGTAAATAAACAGTAAATAGTATTTTTTTTTCGCAATCCCGACATAAAGATATGAATACAGTTTTCAAAACTGATTTTAGTTAAGACATGTTCTATACTGCTTAAAATATTTCATTTTTGGCCATGCACTTCAATGTGCATGACTATATCTCATACCTCTCTTCGCAGAATCGTTATTGTATTGGCATTACAAATAGTCGGCCTACTTTTACTGCAGTGATGCTTTAGCTATAAATTCGGCTGTGTTAAACTGCTTTCAACAATAACATCTTTCTTTGTCTTTTTTAAAGCCCTAAGAAAGGTTAATTTAATTACTAATCGAAATCCACACATTCTTGACTTTACTAAAGAGGATTTGACTCATTGCAAAATCGACAACACTGCATTTCAAATTGAAGACCACACTAGTCACAGAGTTAATCAGCCAAAGATTTTTTAGTGGCTTTTAAAGATAAATGGTTAAGATAATGTTTCTGTTTAAAAAAAGATGCAAAATTTTTGCTTACGTTATAGAAAATACTATGCGGAAATGACGTGTAAAAACGAAAAATAAAATCTGTCAAATTGTATAACCTGCAGTCTCGGGTTATTTATATACTTTTAGCTTCTGATATAAACTTCAAAACTAATTTGACCTTAAAGATGGAAGATCAAACTTAGAATCTGTGTTTAGTTTTAAGTTTATTTTCTTGTGCAAGTTTACGTTTATCGTATAAAATTGGTTTGTTTTTGTTCCACCTTTGATGTCCAATTTGCGGTAAATTTCACAATTATCACATTTAATGTTTATATTAGAAGGAAAGGTTATTCTTAATCTATTTGAAGTCTATACATCAACTATTATCAAAACTCTGCACAAATAATAGTTTTTCTCAGAGTTTTATAGAAACATTGTTTTTGGCTGCCATTTCAATATTTCTGCCATGATTGGCAGTTCAGTACCGATTTGACCGAGCAGCTGTCCAATAAATAGGCATAAATATAATTTTCTTTCAAAAACTACAAGAAAAATGTTAAAGCTGGCGAAATGATCAATGAAAATGAAAAATTAACGTCCTATTTCAATTGATAATTTAAATTTCAGTTTATTTTTGGACTAAAAATGATACAGGTACCTTTTTATTGAATTGGCGGTCCATTTGCTCTAGATGGCCCACAGTAACAATTCCTATAGAACTGACTCTATAATTTAAAAGCTAAGAAGAGCCATTTGGTTTAATAACAATTTGTCACTAACTTGTTTCAAAATAACTATAACAACAAAATAGCATTAAAAACAAGAGATAAATATGCCCAACTAGATCATTTGTTACCTTTAAACTGCAATAAAGCCTTGGTTTTTGTTAAAAAAGAACATGTTTGCACAGGGGCCAGACCTTGTGTTAGAAAGAAAAAACGCTCTTGAAAATTTTCATTAAGTATAGTTTGTGGTACTACAAACAACTTTTGTTATTTCACAAATCATCTCTATCGCAAAGTTTTAACGCAGTTCGGGCCACAATATTCGCTTTTTACATGACGGTTTTTTTCTTGCTTTTTTTGCCCCAATGGGTCATTCTTTTAACAGTGAATCTCATGATTCATGGCTTCAATATTAATATTTCACCATCCTAATTCTATTAAAAAAAAAAAGGCAGTATATCTTACCCCGGCAGACCAGTGAATGCGATTTTTGATAAGACCCGCGAATCTTAGAGATCTTTATCTGTTGCCCATAGAAACCGCCACCCAACGAGAATCTGCAGGTCCAAGGTAACCGAGAAAAACATAAATGAGTCTTATCACATAAATAAATCAATACAGAATTTTTGTTTTCTACCTTCTCTCTTGGCCTCGTCCTCTATAAGATCCATGGTGAGCATCTCTTCCCATGATGGGGCATTAGTCGGTTTGACCACAGCGTGCGTTCTAGATCGCGCCTTGAACCCCATTTGAGCATCGAGATGAGTTTTGCTGAAAGATAGGGGAAAAGACGCAGCTTATTTCTTGTACGTGAATCTTCATAATTATTTTCCTGATCCAAATAACACGAGAATAAGAAGTCAGTTCAACACCGCATATAATTCACATCTTGGTACAAAAAGAAAAATCAGCCAAGGGCATACTAGTAATATTAAAAAAAAAAAAGGAGACTACTCTTTCCCACAAGTTTTATAACGTCTTTGCACATTTTATCAGAGTTACGAGCCTTAACACTATCATTTTCCTTCCTCGTTGTCGCGATTGGGGGAAAAAAAAAGGTTTGGATCTTTGGCTTACTCTTTCTCCAAAAAATGATTTTGGTTCAGTGCTGCCCTCCGTCATTGCTTTCACAACAGTACTTCGAAAAGCGCCATAACGGAAAACGTCATTGCGAAAGAGTTATTTTTATTGCTTATCTTTAACTTTAATAGAGAATAACCAGGGACATGTATTGAGGACGAACATTACTGCCATATTTATTATTTTCAAAAGATACGCTGAGGTAAGTGTATAGATGTAAATCTAGCAATCTATATCATTACATGAACAGTTATTTCTGATAATTCACTTTTATCTAAAATCACTGTTGCACATGTTTAACATTCGTTTTAAACAATTTTCTTAAAAAAAAAAAAGAAAACAGATTTCAAGAAATCAGAATACAGTTAAATTCATTTTACCACTACATATAGTGCTTCTTTAATAAAAAAAATTCTCACTTTAAGAATGTAAAAACTAGCGACCTTATCGATTTCTGTTTGCATTCTCGGCCTACTTGCAATATTTCTTCTTAACAAAATTAATATGCAAAACAATTTATTGCACGGAGAAAAAAATTATCGGGTTTTCTACAAGAGTATTAGCGAAAGTTTACTCTCAAAATTTAGACTGTTTCATCGAATATAGCTAAAACGAAGTTGTTTGAGTAGAGATTTAGGCCTATTTTAAAAACCACCTAGCTCAGCTTTGTTATGGTGCTTGGATACACCAGGCTATTTATTTAAAAGGAGCATTAACTTAAGATTATGTATTCGAACTTTTGCCTAAATGTTTCTTGGTCTTTACATTGTAATAAACTATTCTTTTTTAAAGTAAGATTGTTTGCCTATCTTGAAGGAATACAGTTATAACTTATAATTCGGAAACAGGTATGACACCGTAACAGCAAAACAAGAGGGCTTAGTGTCGAAGACGTCATAAAACAATGTTCTTTCAATAACACCCTTTTAAGTTAGGCATTTCGAAATGTAACTGTGCGGTCCAAAAACCCAAATATGTTTTAAAAATGTCCATGTTGGTTTTTTATGATACATCATACTTCACAAAATTATTTCTGTAGCTTTTTTGAAGAAGGACTAACATTGTGGCAAAGGGCTGAGGCACTTTCCCACCCGCAGCCAGGGGTAAGTTACTGGCACCATGAATGATAACATCCACTTGCTGATGGTCCGGCCTGGCTGTATGCCGCCATGCTGCGTTGGCTGTGTAAGTGCTCTTGTCGTATACGGGTAGAGGCGAATCCACGGACTGGGGGGTTTACAAGATAAATAGTTTCTAGGTGTGACTATCCATAATTTGAAAACAAAACAAACCACAAACAACACACACACACACACACACACACACACACAAAGGAAATGGCCAAGGAAATTTATGACATGAGAAAAATGATGACCAATTAAAAGAAAAAAAAATATGGTCTTTAAAAAAAAAATCAACATTGATCTATTATGAAACTCGCACCTCAGATCAGGTACTCTATTACTATGCGGTAAAATAGCAGAACGTAAGATGTAAAGAAACCGTAAATAAGATCATTTTAGTAGAATGATCGCTAATTTTCAAAGGTTTACACTTTCTCTCAAAAGTATACGCCAAACGTTTGCAAAACAAAGTGCATCTTTCCGTCAAATCAATAAGACAGTAGTATTTTTTTTTCTTGCTGTGAACACGTTATGGCTTCAGTGCTTCACCTTTCATCTCTAGTTATTGCATCCCACAACAGCCATACTCAGTGCATATTTCGTTGCATCATTTACAATCAAGTCATTTTGGCTTGTTTCTCGAAAAGTGCGGGTGGGTTGTTTCTCGAAAAATGCAAAATAACTTGACCATTTAAAGTTAAAACGATTTCATCACAATGAGTCTTGCAGACACTTTCAAGCTCGATGTTAAATAGAGGAGTTGGACGCAGTAAGCGATATTACTGTATGGTATAACTATATCAAAGCTGAAAATTGCAAACTCTATGCATATGCCAGGCACGAGTGGGCTTTATATTCAAATGACAGTGCCAGACTCAAAGTGATGTAATGATTTGTTTCAAGCTTAGCTGCGACGATGTTGTGTTCTTAGTTAAAGAACTTTACTGGAATTCTGCTGGGTTTACTTCTGTAAAATACTAACCAAATCTATTGCCAGACAAACTACAATTACTTGTGGGGAAAAGGCATACAGCGCCTAGAACCAACTTGATGGGGTTGAACGCTATAAAAATACGGTCTTTCCTTGATTTTAACACAACCTGAAAATTTATGCAAACTCACCTTTTGATTGTCAATAAAAGGTGTAGGAGTAGGCGTGGTTGGCAAATTGACTGACATGTTGTCCGCCCACTCAGTGGTTGGAGTTGGGATTCTAGCTTGCTGAGGAGGAGGAGAGGGCTGCGCGAGGTTGCCGGGGATGGGCGTTCGCGCTACCTTTGGGCGGGCCTGTTTTAAAACATGTTCTTATAATTGTCACCAACAAGGTCACTGACTTGGCATCTATTTTACACAACAAGTAAGAAAAGTTTCTTTTGAATCACTGATTCGTTTTATAAGCAAAGCAGTAATAGTCCGAAATCAAAATCTCTACTTAATTTAAAAACTGTTGTATGGGAACCGGGCTTCATAATTGTTCTATCATCTATGAGTCAACATTGCATTTTAAAACAGTTATGGAGGCAGGCAGGATAGCCAAACATAAACATTCTGTTATCAGTAAACAATATATCTTCTCAATCTTGCTATTGTTGTTGTTGTTGTTGATGTTGTTGTTGTTGTTGTTGTTGTTGTTGTTGTTGTTGTTGTTGTTGTTGTTGTTATTGCGGTTGTTGCTGCGGCTGTTAATGTTGTTTGTGATGGTTTTTTTTTGTTTTTGTTGTTGTTGTTGTTGATGATGATGATGATGATGATGATGATGATGATGATGATGATGGTGATGTCTCTTAAAGCTTCAA
>BLXT01006566.1:990290-1001547 GCA_019648995.1 Plakobranchus ocellatus | reverse complement strand
CACACGAAAACTCATATTAAAGCTACTGTTAAGTTCGAAATTGAGTGCCAAAGTTTCCCATTCGTTGGTATGGCTTAGTCTCTTCATAAAAAAAAAAGGCACATGGCTTGTGTTCGTTAACAAATTTTGCCTCCCTAAATCACAGAATATGGCTTTTGGTAAGAGTTTAGACTTACAATCAAGTAAATGTCAGGCGAGCGAATTTGTAAAACACAGATTTATTGTAGTTTTGAACTTCACAGCTGATTGGGCAAAGTGCGACAGCTGTTTATATTTGCTTTAAAAACAACTGAACAAAATGTATTTTCTATAGATCTATAGTTGAACAGTTTTCACGCTCTAAAAAGATGATTACATACGCCCATGCCTTGGAGCAACGACATACAAACTTGTGGGAGGATTGGTTTGTTTTCATTCAGGTAAAATTGTTGTTAGTTGCTACAGAAAAACATACTCTCATCCTAACAAAGTTGCATCATAGCATAACATAGAGGTGTGTCGCTCTGTCAGGGTTTGAATAACACTCCCAACTCATTCAATCTAATGGTGTCTATGGATAAACAGAATTTTGCACGAGGCTTCTCTCTCTCTCTCTTTCTCTCTCTCTCTCTCTCTTTCTCTCTCTCTCTCTTTCTCTCTCTCTCACACACACACACTTTTCTTTCCTCTTTTTTTCTCCCCTCTAACTGTTAACATTATACACTAATTCAAATATTTGATCCGAACAAAAATTCACCTTAATTTGTAGGTACATTCCAATAATTGAAATGAAAGACACGGAGCATGCAATAGGAGCAATAACCAAGCCACTGATGGTATTTGGTCGTTCAATATTGCGTGGGCGCGTTCAGTGTGCAAGGATGGTTTTTACTATTTTGAGATCATTCCAGGCAATTAAAAACGTGCATGGGGGTTGCGCGTACAAATAATCTATAACTGTTTTTTTTTTAATTTTTCATCTTAAAATATGAAACACGTGTGAATGCAAACTAAATAAAATGGTTTCTAGATCGATACATATGTTAAATCTGCACATGAAAAAAATCGGCTCGATATCTTCCCGTCTCGACTGTTCCTAATTCTTTCCGTTCTTATTTTTTCCTTCGTTCTATTTTCTGTTTTAACTTTATTGATTTCTTCTCTGATCTATTCTCTGCCTCGACCTGTTTCTTTTCCTCTTTTATTCAACATTCTTTTCCTTCTTATCTTTATCTTGCTTTCTCATTCAGATCGGATATGAATAAATACATACCGCAAACAGGTAATTTCTGTTTGAAAAACCTTCACTGTTTAGAATAAGGTAGCATTCGATTGTGCTATTGATGTATCAAAAATATCTAATGAAATTATCAAGACTTTTTTTTACTCTCGTTAAAAATAAACTTCATTGGTAATTTCGTTACGCATTTTATTTACACTCAGTGACCTAACTGGTTACACACAAGGAGTTCAAGAGAGAGGTAAGGCTACTGAATATTTAAAACAGGAGGAGAAAAAAAAAACCCCAGGAATGTCGTATTTTAAGTGTGGTTATCACAATGGCTCTGGTCACATTTTAAATAGCTCTGTAGTGGTACTTACGTATCTGTGAGGTATTTGAAGTCCAACATGCCGCGCACAAATTTCGCTGCGAATCTGGTTGATGGAAGAAAGGCAAAAGAAAATTATTCGATTCCTCAACCTTAATCCTTTTTTGTGAAAGAGATATCTCACTATGAAAATGGCCTCATATATTTTGGCCGTATTTTGTCAGGAGAGGTTGTTGATGAATTTCGAACCGACAACGTACAAGGGGAATTAGTGCAGATTTCAATGTAACAAGGGACCCTAACTTTCGTTGACATAATGAAAAAGTCAACGAATGACAAGTTTTCAGCAATAACATGAATAAAAACAGCAAGCAAAAAGAAGAAAAAGATGGTTGGCTTTCGTGAAAACATGCCTATTTATTTCAGCAGCTTGGGTTTGCTATGCTTGGCTAGTGACCTTAGTTTAGCCAATTCAGTACAACATGGAATAAACTCTTCTGCCGACGGACGGGTCGTAATGGCTACCGTCACCACCATCAGCAACTATTGTAACAATGATCGCGATGATATGAACATGCACGACTTTCAAAAAATCAAATCAAAAGTATTATTGTTTTAGTATACACTTTTCACTCGCATATATCGTTTCGCATACTATCTCTCATTCAGCTTATTTCTCACTATTCTCTCTTATTCTATGCCTATCTATCAATTCTCTTCTTTGTTTCGTCTGTTATAAACCATTATTTTTGTTTATACATTTACTGTTCTTGAGAGGACAGAGCGCAAAACTCACCTGATCTGCTCACGCCTTGAAGTAAAGTTTTGGTAAGGAAATACGGCAGCAGGGTTGGAATTGATCATCAAAGGCAAAGGGATATTCAAGTACATGTCGTTTAGCCAATAGTGGTTAGCCTGCGGTCAAGAGGAAAATCAAAGAGTCATAGAATATACATTTTTGTTTTGTTTAACGTGGGGCATTTGGAAAACAAAAGGCTATTTATATATGGCATAAGGACGACAATACCAGTACTTTTTGTGGACAGTGAACGCAATGAGACCAGTGAATTAAAATATTGGTAACATAGTAACATTAAAGAAAGAGTATAGTTTTCACAATAATGATAATTGTACTGATGAAAATGTTGCTGCTACTCCCGTGCTTCCTCTGATAAGGATTGAAACATTGATGGTGGCATGATGAGCTGATAAGGTCGATGATGAAACTGATATGGGTAACTTTCGTTTTATTTTGCACAATAACAGCATCTTCACTTCCTACGGGTCAAACAGCAATGAAATAAGAACTTGACATACCCAGTTGTCTGTCCCTTTCTGACGATGTAGCAGGTATTCTTGGAGCTGATGACCTTGACCCCCCGGTTTGAGAAAATGCTCTACAATGCGTTTCGTCCTGGCATACTCGGCCGGCGAAACGACGGTCCGTATTAGACACAGGTATTTGTCTAGCGTGCTCTGTAGCTCCGGCAAAGGCAGTTTTGGCAGAGCGTGCTGAGAAAGACAAGAAAGTACAAGAGATTTTTATACACCACTAAACAAGAGACGTAAATGGAGGAGGATGCCTCTGTCAGCAAGGGTACAAGAAGCAGCTGAGATGTCTCTGTCGGAAAACTGCGATATGGAGGCCACTTGATAAATGCATAATGAGTGATTTCTATAATGACATTTGAATCTTGATCTCGCACAGCTTTAATATTTCATGGACGCATGATACGATGCAACAGGTCTGTTAAAAAGACGTCGCCAAGCCTGATTTTCGATAATTTTGTAACGATTTTTTACAGCATGACACATTAGGTGTAGGGCCAAGCTTGCTTAGTACAGCATCATATCGAAATTGAGATCATCTACATGGTGTAAAACAGTTAGATACTAATCTCCTACATCTATATCATTTTCATTGGTCCATGGTCTTCTTTACACCGCATTTAGCTTATTTTGTTCTTATGTTTCGCCCAAAAAGTTTAGAGAGGATCTAGTGAATTATGAAAGAGAAACAACCTATAAATACTTTGGCCCTGAGGAAAAACATTGACACACTAAATTATAACCACAGACATCAAGTCCCTTTATGACTTGTCATGACATTCTTTACATTAAAAAGCTCAATTTGTCCATGTCTTTGTGTACAAAAGTTGAAGAGCGTTTACTAAAGAATAAAAGAGGAATAACATGTTTTAAGTGATTTTGTCCCAAAGAAAAACTAGGCAGATTAGACAGATATTACAGACATACATTCCCTTTCTCACTGTCTCAAAATGCAAACTAATCGATAGTTTTTATCCAATGAATAAGTGTTTACAAAAACATGAAAGAAGAATAAAACAATGATAAGTATTTGGGACTTGATACACTGTACTCTGTTTACACCAAAAGGAGTCTTGGTTACAAGAGGGAAGTTATCCTATTATGTTTACAGGTGTGCAGGTATGGGGAGAGGGGTGGAAAGATTTTAATGTCATCAGCAGAATCTTTTGTAGACATTGTATTAAATAATAATAATAAAAAATATGAAGCTTAAAACTATTGATTACAGCCAGTCGGCTTCATACGATATGATAATTATACCACATAAGCAGTGCAGTTGCCTCTCAGTCTCACTCTCTCCGCAAGAAAAAAAAAAAAGTTACACACACATTTTACAAACGTTGCACTCAACAGCCTATACATTCAGGGTGGCTGCTCAACTGCACTAGACCACCTTAGTATACCCGACAGGTAGAGTGCTGCACCGTGGGATAAACTCATTCCTCTCTTTCTATTTGGTTGTTGCTTTTTATATACATTTAAGCATAAATTAGTATCGTATTGCAGATGCCCTGAGTTGTCAAAGAAAAAAAAAAACCAACAAAAAAAACAAACCTCCAGCTTTTATCACTCTAGAATGAGTATACTTTTCCTTACGTTTTTATCTTTCTCTAAATCTATGAGCACATTGCGGTAGATATGTGTTGTGTGTGTGTATGTGTGTGTGTGTGTGTGTGTGTGTGTTTGTTTTTTTTTTAAACCAACCTACACTGGAAGCCAATTGCTCATGTTACTGTCGCCATTTTTGTGCTTGGGTTTATCGTTTTGCGGTTTTAACTCGAAATCTTCTTTCAACAGCGTAAACTTATCTGGTTTAAAAACTTTTGATTGCACACTAATCTTTATGCCGTGCCTGTATTAATAAACTTCAGGGCTTAAAACCACCCACTTTGCCTTGCCTCGTTCAGCTTTAAAAAAAAAAATACTTGAAGGTTTTTTGTAAGCAAACTTTTATACCGTTTATTGTGTTACTTTACACCCGGTTTGTGCAACTGAAACGAATACAGTCAGTTAATGATAAGATGTCTGAGTATGCTAGACGGCAACAGACAAAAGATACGGATATTTGTGGGCAGTCAACAGAAATAAATGTTCGAAAATTAATGCCTTGGTCTTCTTTTTTTTATTCTAAGCACTATGTAAACTTTCGATTTGTATCTACTTTGAGATACAACACACCCTAGAGAATACGTCATAGAAATGAAAATAAATTAGGCAATGCACCCATGACTGATGTAAAAATTGACACCGTTTCATTTTTCACATAAAGTAAATGAGGGATGTGTGAACAAAATGATACTTGCTCCAGTCAAAGTGATGAAGGTTGATAACCTGTGATTAATGTATGAACGATTTGTTTAGTGCAATAGCAACTATTGTGATAGTATCTTGTGTTTTGTTAGCACTGAAATAATGGCCTTGGTCTAAGTTTGCAGCTGCAGTGAGCAGTAAGCTTACTGATTAGATCACTGGATTACTTACGGGAGTTGGGGGTTCGCCGACTTGTTCATGTTATCAATTCCCTTTAATATCCTTGTTACCGGCACAAAATGTTATAGCTTTATCAGAAGCGGCATAAGTAAAATCTTCGAGCCTACATATCTTATAAATGTGAAGAAATGAAAATTCCTCTTGGGCATCTTTTGGGTAATTATTGTTTTAAGCAGAAAATTTAGTGAATTCTCTTTGTCAAAATTAACTTGATCTTGTAGGTAAGGCGATAGCTGTGCTTATTGTGAGTTTACATTGTACGGGCAGTAAAAACAACGATTCTTAGATAATTGCTTTAAAAATAGAAGAAAAAAAAAAGAATGAGTGAGGGCCGAAAGAGAATACGTGTAAATGAATACTTCCCAATTCGACAGAAAATAAAAAAGGACAATAGATTCTTTTTAGTCTTGAGGTTGTTGAAATTCTCAATTCTATCTCTGTATGTCATTACCAATTTTCAAAAAAATGTCATTGTTAATTAAATGCTTTGAACATTTTTCAATGCCACTGGAGAGATGATATAGTGTGTGGCTAGATCAAACCAACGCAAGTTTAAGGTTTGATTTGGGGCATGGGAAATCCGGCGTCAAGGGTACGACCAAGGCCTGGCTGGTTTCATTACCGTTGATACTGCAACGACATTGCATGAGCCTATAAATTGATCTGGTGTTTGGAAGATTGATCATGATATAAGAAGCAATTGATTTGCTCTATCTTGACTTTTGTAAACATTATGATCTTTGTCATAAATATAAATAGGCAGTGTTTTATGCAGCAAGGTTTTCTGTCTTTCCTAGCAAAAATCTAAGCACTAAACACGCCCTCTTATAACGTCTAGTCCCATTTATATAGGCCCCCGAAATGCTTTTAAAGCTTGAGGGAAAGGTGCAGCTTCAGAGTTTTGTAAACAATGAAATAAATATTATAAGACTGTAATACGCATTATTAGCCCTAACACACAGAAACACTCCTGCGCTTTCTCAATTTTTATCCCTTTGATTATGGTAACATATGTGGCACTATTTGTGCGTCATAGGGCTTGTAAAGGATAAGATAAACGACAGAGTGAGAAAGAGTGTGACAAAGAAAAAAAGAAAAGAAAGAAACAGCGAGAGAGAGAGCGAGATACAAAAAAGAGAGAGAGCGAGAGAGAGAGAGAGACAGACAGACAGACTGACAGAGAGAGACAGAGAGAGAGAGAGAAAGAGGGCAGAGAAGAAGAGAGAGTGCGTGAGAGAAAAATGCAGAGCAATACGAGAGATAGATAGATAGATAGAGAGAGAGAGTAGAGCGAGAAAGAGAGAGAGAGAGTAGAGCGAGAAAAAGAGAGAGAGAGAGAGAGAAAAAAAAAGAGAGAGAGAGAGAGAGAGAGAGAGAGAGAGAAAGATACACAAAAAAGAGAGAGAGAGACAGACAGACAGACTGACAGACAGAGAGAGACAGAGGGAGACAGAGAGAGAGAAAGAGGGCAGAGAAGATGAGAGAGTGCGTGAGAGAAATATGCAGAGCAATACGAGAGATAGATAGATAGATAGAGATAGAGAGAGAGAGAGAGAGAGAGAGAGAGTAGAGCGAGAAAGAGAGAGAGAGATAGTAGAGCGAGAAAGAGAGAGAGAGAGGGAGAGAGAGAAAAAAAAAGAGAGATAGACTGGAGCCGGTGCATTTTTCATCTAACAAAGCTTGTTAGGACAGTGAGAAAGCATTGTGTGGAAAAGCAAGAGGAAACAAAATAAATGGCAGTCAAAGATTGTGAAAACAGTAAGCTGACACCAGCTAGATTACGCATGTGCTTGGGCGGACTACAGTTCCATGTTATTAAGTCATTTATCTCTAACAAAGAAGAATTGAAGAGGATTTTATCATCGCTATTTCTCATATTTTAATGTTAATTTAGTCTTTCATCTTTCAGTAGTAACAGCAATAATGATTCTGATAACCATCAAAGAATACCAGGCTAATAAAAATCCAGACGGCTGAAGAAAAAGATACAAGAAGAGGCTCGCACTTCGCGCTCCCTACCCAAAGAAAAAATGAAAACTTACCTGGGACCGATTTAATTAAATGCTCTTGAAATTGGGTTTTCCCGATGGCCCTGATAATGTTGTGCCGCACCTGGCCTGCAGTTAAGTTGCCTTCTTTCATCACTATATCAGAGCCAGCGGGGTTAAATATCATCTTTTTTTCCCTCTCTCTCTCTATTAACCTACCAGAATCACCACTTCCTGAGAGGCTAAAAAAAATTGAAGCTTCAGATATTTCCAACCTTTTTTCTATTACAGAAATTCAAATTTAAGAAAGTCGAAGCACTAAAATCTTGCTTTTTTTTAAAGGATTTTTTTTAAAAGATTATTTGGTTGGTCGGTTTTTAATTCTTTTCTATTTGTTTATTATTATTATTATTATTATTATTATTATTATTATTATTATTATTATTATTATTATTATTATTATTATTATTATTATAACTCTCATTATTATTTTTTATTTTATATGGGGTGAGGGATGGGGTGGAGATGGAGGTGGGGATGAGTTGGGGCGATTACAACATCAAAATTATATTTGATGAGTGTCATCTTTTCCAGTATTATTGGTGATACACATACATCAGATGAATTATGTGATAGTAATATTTTTTGCACAAAGGTACACCAAATGTTGTTTCTATACCAAAAATATGCAAAAGCCACAGCACCTGCATATTTTACTGCGTGACGTTCTATGATGGCTTGTATTTGTAGTTATGTTCGTTTGATGATGCACACACCAAAAACAGAGCGATACAAACCAAATTATGTCATACTTATTTTGCTTATTTTAGGAGGAGAATATAGATTAATAAAAGAGAGAGTATGAAGAAAACTATGTGCATGAGAAGGAAATGCATGGCAGGTTGTGTATATATTTTTTTTTAATCTAAGAGAAACACACGTATTAGGAGGTTAGCTTCAAAGTGTATTGAACAGAAATACTTCGGTCGATAGATTATTACATATGAACTGTGCAATATGAGAGTTTATTATTCTGTAATAGCAAATAGTAACAAATGCGGGACTCGATTAGGATCTCAACAGTCATCGCCAATCATGAATTTTACTAATAACAAAACTGAAGAGAGAAGCATAAAACAACAACAAACAATGAGGTCGAAATATTCGTGGATTCTATGCTTTCCTAGAACAAAATATGTAAATAAGCGTTACAAGCCCGCTGAGTGTACGCCATTCCTTCACACAGCAATTTTTCTCTTTGGTCATACAAGTTAGTCAATTGAAATTTCGTTTCATAATGGAACACGTACAGTAGAGATTAAGCAGGAGTTGCTATAAATATTTTTTCCAGTACACTCTTTGCCGTCCACAACTCATTTCATGATTTTTTTTTTCACTAAAATGGCTTTCGTTTCGTCACGCATCACGCACTTTTTAAAGCCTAACATAGACTGATATTAAAGTCCAAAGGAAACAAACAAAAGTTCAAATTACATTACAGACAAGAATAGAACAAAATCTATTCCTTTCTCACTGAAGTCAAGAAAGGAGGATGTGTATATTCCTACATTCTTTTGTCAGTAGTTGACACGCTTTTACCGACAAGATATTAATAAAGTTATGCTCACCTTTCTTCGTCTAAAGCTGCGACTGTTGCTCACTAATAACACGTGCATGGGCAGCAGTTTGCCTGCCCGCCTGCCAAAGATGATGGGAGAGGAGGGGGAGGCAATAAAGCGACAACTGTCCTGTACATCCTGCAGCGAATAGATTTGAACCATATCCCTCATATCGTCAAGCATGCCGACTAACAACTTCTCTATCTGAGCAAGAGTGGCTTTGGGCAAAGGTGACTGGCAAACCAAGTGGTACAACTTGCTAAAGATGTTAAAAGCTCTTCGGTACATTGGAAGTGAAAGTCCATCTTGATTTCCTCGAGCTTTATCAAGTAAAAGCCAAATCCTGATGGAAATGCTGTTCAACAGCAAGTCCAAGCCAAAGTAGGACGAATGTTTGAACAAAGTCATACAGACTATTACACGTCTAAGTGTACTTAGCAGATCGTATAACTTCAAGCAAGAAGAAAAAAAAATCAATAAATTATATTTTTACCAGCTCACATGCATATACTGCTAAGTACATTAAACTAAGAAAGATTTGTACTGCACACTACCATAGAGCGAATGCCGATCGAGTATGGGACAAGCATTTTTATACTGGTCACAATCCTTCTGAATCACAAGTAGTTGCTTAATGTGGATGACTCAAATCCCAGGATGTCATTGTTTTAACTAATTTTACAGAAGACAACTTACTCTTGTCCTGCTTAACTTTACTCTTAAGTTGCAATGATTCATTGAGTACTAAACAAGTACTATTACTAATAACTAAAATTACTTATGCTACATTTCGTCCCTGTATTAAAAAAAAAAGCGCGATGCTTGTCAAACACTGACAAACTATCAGTTGGAGTGAAACTTAAAGGATAGTGATCACATTTGAAAATAGCTTAGCCTCATTTTTTCGAAGAAATCGAATTAAGAAGAAAACAGATTTGGCTTTATACACCATCACCCTTAATGTTTCTAACCAGAGCTGTTACCTACACTTGAAGCCACAGTCTTGAAGCCAGCTTTGCTTTTATACTTGTCTGCTCATGAGTTGCGGTGAATCATTAAACATACACAGGCGCACATGCACACACACACACACATACAAACACAACCACCCGCCACAGGCCTACATGCTAGATCTACATTGTATCAACAGCCTGGCCAAAAATGTCCTATGTTTTTTTTTTCTTTTCCTTATATAGACCAACATAATTATGCGAGTTTAACATTATCAGCTCTCACTCTGAGTGACGCAATGCTGCGGTTTCAGTAGTAAGATCTATTTTGTATTCTTTTATATCGTTTTAGTGCTGTTTATTATCATTAATACTTGTTTTTAGTTGTATTGAGAAATATCATATAATATGACCTAGTGGTAATAATGACAAAATTAAAATATTTCAGTGAAATGAAGAATAAGATGACTCGCATTATAATTTCATACATTGAACTACTTCTATTTTCAATGTAAATTGCTATAGATAGGTCGAACCTGCTTAATGAGAATTTGGATTTGGATAAGGATTTTTATGTAAAGCAAGTCCACATCAAGGTGACTTCAGGGTCTCAGGTCTTTGTTCAGGCCAGGGTGACTGTGGCGGGGCTCGAATCCTGCAGACCTCAGGGCACGTTCGCTATCCAACATGTCACCAACACGCCCCCCCCCCCCACACACACACACACCAAACTCCACCACATGGCTTACAAACAATTCTTTTGTTTGAGTCAAGAAATCCAACCATTAGAAAGTAGCTTAGGTATCTCAACTAAAATGGTCTCATTAGGCTTGGCGGTGGATTTGAACCCGCGATAGAGATACAGGCCTAACTATTAATTTCATCGCAAGGTCACCCGCAATATAGAGCTGAACAGAGAGCTTAACCTAGTAAAGTATGAGGTAGACCTATCTCTCATGTTTAAGTCATATTACAAGCTTATGGCTGCGTTCTGTCAACCACGACTATTTTTGTTTGGTTTTTTTGTGTGCGTGTGTGCTTATTTTTCTTTGCTCACAACTAAAAAACAAACAACTTATCAAGGAGAGACTATAATGATCCGCACCGAATCATGACAACTGTAACTTTATTAATCATAAGCAGTAACTCTCACTATGATTAGTTAATAGTATGATCGTGTTCTGCCCCAAACTGATAATACAAGAGCAGGTTTTTTTTAATTATTTCACCCAAAAAAAAGGATTAGTATTTACCCAACTTAACTTTCGATAAGGATCAAGAGACCTGATCGGTTCTGGTACTTGGTGGATACAAAAAAACAGAATACATTAATTGACTTGGATTAGGAATCG
>BLXT01006566.1:867806-885156 GCA_019648995.1 Plakobranchus ocellatus | reverse complement strand
ATGGCCTTTGGAAGCAGATGGTGGAAAGTGAGGTCGAAGAGGTGGAGCCGACATTCATAAAAGGCAATTTTTATCTCTTTTTTCAGAATTAAAAAAAAATATATAATGCAATATTTTGGGAAGCTTGAGAGGGGGCAGTAAGGTAGGTATTTCATGAACGAGTGTTCCACTGAGCCCCCAGCAGTATGGTGTATCAATACGAGAAAAAGGCAACGATATCTGTAGGGAGTTCTGAGATAGACAAGGTGGTAGAACAAAGATAAAATGAAATAGAGAAAAAAGTGAAGGAACTGTTTCGCCTTTGCCATTCGAAAATGAGGCTGAATCGGCTAAACGATGGATCATATAGCCTGATATTACCAGAACAATGAGTGAACGAGGTTTTAATAAGAACTATATCACCAATTAAAACCATAACACAGAGGCAACTGCAATTTTTAGGTCAAATTTGCCGACACAAGGGTTTAGAACACTTAACAGCCACTTGATCAAGATTGCAGATAAACGCAAAGGAGATAGAAAGAGAATAACTTTTTTTTTTTTAATTGTTATGTCATGGGCAATAGGTAAGAGTAGCAAGAATAGCTTTAAAAGATTAACTGAGAATAGGTTTGAGTGGAGAAACATGATCGCCAATGTGGGTTCCAGACAAGGCACCTAAAGAAGAAGATACCACAGTGAAGACATGCACACGCTTGAGGTTTACTTGAAATATTATGATTATCTCTAGGCTCTTTTTAAAATGAGTCAAAGTTATATTTTGAAAATTCAAAAGCATTGTTAAACCCTGAAGTATAAAATTACTGAGTACATAGAGAGCGAAAGAGCATTAGTCAAGAAAATATGAAGCCGACGAGCAAGTTTCTTCGGCTAGGTTTTTAGACAGGAGGGTTTGGTACATCTAATAACAGCTGGAAAAAAAGAAGGCAAAAGGGGCACAGAGGAAGCGAAAGATCTACGCAACAGGACAGAGCGACCTCTTAGATGATGGCAAACAAACCATGAGACACAGTAACCATCATGAATAATGTTCGATCTACGTTAGGAAACAAAGCATATGATTAATGACAATGCATTCATAACATTTTCATGGTTAGAACTGGATACAGCTAATAGATGTTGATTTTTTGCTAAGAATATGCAAGTTTAGAGTTGTGAAAGACAATTATACAAGTGAAAACATCTTTTTTTTCAAAAGTGTTTATTTATAAATACATCCATTATTCCGCTTAGTCACTATTCCTTTCTAGCAGTCTGATTTTCAGGGCCGATCACGTACTTAAGATATCCGTCAAACCCATGATAATTGAAGATGTTTCTTTCGATGTCTTTTTTTCAGATTTATTCCAATTCAATTTTTTTTTCTTTGCCATATTTGATTAATGCTGGGTTAGCCTGCTTCGTGTTGGACTGTGTTTTGGTGAGAGAGGTCTAGTTTTTCTTCTGGTGAGATGAACCAGTGCAAGACTATTACACATTTTAGGGTAATATTTTCACCCCACAATTCCATTTCGAATGATGAACTCCTTTTCTTAGAGTTATGATATTTGATGGTCAGTTATCGTTTCTCTACAGAGGATTTGTTATCGATAACTGAGGACTGTAGCGTGTAAGAAAAAAAATCTTGGTTGGCGCGAGTTTTTGGGTATAGTGATTGAGAGCCATTTATTATAGAAAAAAATGGTCTATGCTGGGATAATATCTTACAAATCATGAAATGCAACCCGCTGTTCACAATTGACGGATTGTTTTAAAATAAAGTTTGTCTAGGAGAATGTTAATTTTAAGCAAAAACGAAATAAAAGGCGAAATTACAAATTTAATGGCAGTTAAAGGGCAATACTAGCTCTTTATTATAGCAAAGCAAAATAAATTGTTATCGATTTTTTAACTTCTCAGTTTCATGGATCGTCATGTAATACTACCATTTGGGTTTATGTGGATATCTTATAAGACAGGATACATGTCAAAGTCAATGTTTGAAGTAGTTTTTTCTGAGTCAGACCTTAGGTCATCGCATCTTACAAAAATGTTTTTATTTTACGCCTTTGTAAACACTTGCTACTCGCACATAATGTATAATGAAGTATGGATCTAATTCCATCTTGAGTTTGACATTCGTTAACGATTTGTCGTCTAATTAGACAGCTCCGCAAAAAGAACTAGAATATTGTCATTCAGTTTTCTTTTGTTTTTTTCTCTTCTCTTTCCTCATTAAAAACTGGTCTCTTTCTCATCAGGCCCTTGCTCAGGACAAGTAGCATCGATCAGCAAGGAAAAAAAAACAACTATAATCAAGAGGAGCAGCCTAAACAAGACCTCTGCAGCACTAGAATCCATTGCCTCATTACGGCCTTGCCTTAACTGCTGCCAATCCAGTAGAACTATTGAACGCCCTGAGCTCGTTATGCGTCTAACCCCAGAGATTCTGCACCGACCCACTCTTATGTTACGTCCTAGATATTGGTAGAGGAGAATGAACTATCGCACTGGTACATTTCGGCTGTTCTTAGGAAAATTAAATGTATTTTTTTACATTGAGAAAATAATAAGTGCACTGAGATCGATCAAGTAACGTTGTCATACAAGGCCACCTTAGATAACACTGTGATGTTTAAGTGGTATGGATGAAAATGAGGAGTACAATAATTATGTTATTAAGACGATATATTGACATAGTTTCTGTTCCCTCAAGTTAGAGGAAATTGTATCCCGCTGAACAGAATGAGATTCTGTGCCGTCTATGCATAAAGGTGTTTTAAAGTCAAAATAGTATGTATACTTGTAGGATAAAGTCCTCAAAATAAATGTTCTTTTTATTGCTATATTTAGCTTGATGCTATTAAAATTTTGTTCTTGTTGTTGTTTTGTTTAATTGGTTTTTGCGATTGCTTCTTGTTATTATTCATGCTGGTTTTGTTATCGTTGTTGCTCTTGTTTAATTTGGTTAAACTGAGCAAATCTTTTATAAGCTAAAATTCACCACATGCTATTGAAAGTTTCTATTTAAAAGAGCTTGGGGGCGGGGATGACTGTAGAAAAAATTAGAATCTAAAATCGATTCTCCCTTGTGCCATTCCTACTGTAACTTTGATCCGATCTGGTTGGTGTTTTGATAAGTTTTTAAAAGTTTTATTAATGTTTTGTTTTTTCTCATTTTTTGTTTTTTTGGTTTATGTGGGTTTTTTTTCTATATATCCCTTCGCATCAAAGATTCGCAAGAAAGACACATTCGTCTTCCTAATCCAGAAGGGCTGACCATTTGTCATCTTTTGTCCAAAACGAATGCGCTCAGTCTCGTACTTTGGTGACTTTATTCTATTGTTATTATGCAAGGAAGGAAATATAGAGCAAGCAAAGGTTCATAATAAGTGAAAGTGAAAGATGAGAGACATTAATCATTGGGGTGAAGAGAATAGTTCTCAGTCCCATATTTTATAGAGAGAGGTAGAATCAGTATAATGATTCTCTGTTCATAAATATTTGTACTACAAGAGAGACAAATGATAAATATGAAATAGATACACATAATAAAAATGAGACTATCCACAGGGCGATGAGGAGGCCAGCCAAAGCAGCCGGTATGTGAACAGAGGTGTTATATTTGTGACTGTTTTGGACACATCTTTTCAAATAACATTTTACGTTAGTCGTTTTTTAAAGCCTTTGAATACGAAACACTGCGGTTCTGTTTCGTTTAGTACAGTATGTCCCAGAGCAGGAAAATATGCAAAGCTCACCCTTTCATTCGGACTTTTTTGGGATTCAACGTTTTAAAAACAGTTGCTTTGATGGCAGGTCGGTTTGACATAATCTTAGATGGCCGAACTTGTATATCACAGTTTCCATAACACAACTTTGATAGGCATAGTTTGCCTATGAACAGAATGTGCTTTATAATGAGATATATTTCATAAGATAGTGTTGTGTTATCTATATCGAAAAGAATCGCTGAAGCATTTAATTTTATTCTTCTTTCAAGACATGCTGCAAAAAGATTTTTTACTTCCTCCCACATGGATTTAACCGTGGCACAATCCGCAAAAAATGATTCACAAAATCATTTTCATTACATCTGCACCATTTACTCCTTGATGTCACCCCATTTGATCTAACAGTATATATATATCGCAGGATACATACTGTAAGTGACTGATGTTGAAGCGTTTGTGTGCAGGATTCTCTCGTGCAACTGAATAGGGCCTGGGGCTTTAACAATGATAGTGTGCTTTTTATCGTTACGTTTTGTGTTAGTTTCATAAGGTCAAACATCTAAACTGCTTGACCGCCAAACGCTTACGAGCGGCAAACCTCATCACCCAAACTAGGTGAGATTTAAAAAACGGCGTTTTGTAAGTAGTGAAAATAAAATTTAGACATTTTTATGAACCTCAACATGGTTGACAGAAAAAAAATAGTGTATAGAAGCTTAAAATGATTTTCCAATGTCTCATAATATAATAGTTGACCACATTAAGTTCATTCCCGTGCAAAGAATATTTGTACATTTATTCCATTGTTTAGGAGCTCGGGTAGTTAACTTCTTTCATCGGTAAATTTTTGCTTACCAAATACTTTATTATTTTGAACCAATTGTAATTTCTTATCACTGTAATTGTGCAATTTCAGGATTTTAGTTTCAGTGGTCACTTGCGCCTGATGCAACCAAACCAGCAGCAACATTGCTAATACGAAAGAAACAGTATTCTCGAAGGAGAAGACTATGATTATAATCTCTGTATATTTATCTCGCTTCACAAAGTAAATTAAACTGTATAGTAAACTGTTTTATGAACTTCTATTATGTCTCAAATAAAGTAAAAAGTCGCAAGAAGACAGAACCAAACGAATATCAAGTATTTTTTGCAATTTCTACAGCTACTCGCAATCGAGTTTAGAATAGGTAAACTAGTGCTGCCAACACAATCCAGAAAGGTAAATATAATAACATTGATTTATATTTGAATTATGATTCAAAGTCTCAAGGTATTAAAGAAATTAATGAAGATAATTAACTGAGCGATTTCTTCTCTGACTCATTCTTAATTTTAAAATCCATTTGACGAGTGATAATTGAAGATAAACTTTCCATATAGATTGCTTAGTAACTTGTGCAATGTGACAATGCATAACAATAACGAAATTTTTAATAGTGATTTGGAAATTTAGACATAAACGTAATTGCCCCCAGAACTGACTGCTGTGAAAAAATGACAATCCATGTGACGTTATGACGATGGTGAACGACATGCATCCAATTGCGAAGATTCTGTGTCCGTAGGAACACTGATGATTGTGCATCGCCTGTGTGAGGTCATGTGATAAACCTACCTTTGGAAGTTGCGTCGATTTTTGGAGGCGCCTCAATTAAAGGCCGATGAAATGTAACTCGGACATCGCTTAAGATTACTTTAAGCCTATTCTAAATACCAGAAACTAAAAGTTTAAGAGCAGAATTAATTGTATTGATTTGATATGTATAATTATTCCCATCCACAGCTTAATTAAGTTAACGACCTTCTCTAAATAACTGATACAAAAAAAGCATGTAATTTATTAAGTGATATCATTGGCTATTGGATATTTATTTATGAATGATTAAAGATCACTTAAATTTTAGAATTTACTTGGATTTGTTACATTGAATGTTTTATGTGATTATAGCTTTATATTTCCTGCAGTCGAATTGCTCGAGCCATACCCCCACACGTCCATGAGGGGCCACGCGTTCAATAGTATCATAAACATATATAATATACACACACATTCACATTATATTTGAGGTTGTTATGGGACATACATTTTTTGTGAAGTTCATATAAAGATGAGCTGTTATCCTTAAATGTTCCATTCTCTTTTTTTTTGTTCATTCTTTGTGCGTCCGCCAAATATTCAGAGCGGCAAAAATTATATAATTATTTCAATTCTTGTAATTACAATATGAAAAAAGAAAGGCTCAAGCGCTAACTAATTATTTTTTTGCTGTTGTTGTTTACTAAGCATTTTAGCAAAAATGCGCGATAGTCCCGTTATTGTATTCTACTTAATGGTGTGAAAATTAATTACAATTTACACGGAAAGAGCAAACTTACAACACACAGAGATGAAAGCAGGATGTTTGACTTAAAACAACGACAGTAACAAAGGTGCTCTTCTGACCCATCCAGTTTAATAGGTAGAATTTAATGCTATGGATATCAGTCTCTCTTAATTGAAATTAAAAAGTAAATGGAAATTTGTTGACGCTCCGATCAAAATGAAATTAAAAAAAAAAAAAGAATAGAAACTGTTTCGTTTAATTTGCGTCTCAGGAAATCAGATGAGAGCAGTTGAATAAATAAACGCAGGGAAGGCGGCAATGATGAGAATGCCTGCCAGAAATGGCAACTTCTTTCATTTCCTTTCGGTTGGATCGTGAAAAAGGGCAAAGATTGTGTTTTGTGTGAGAAGTTTGGTTTCGAACAACATTCTAGGCAGAGGTAGATAGAGGGTGCAAAACTGTGTAGGAGTGGATAGCACATACCTGGATAAAAACAAGGGAAACTGAAAACAGAAAAAAAACGTCATCTTAATTAGGTCTTTTAATGTTTTGCTTCTTTTTTTATTACAAAAGATTATTTTTTGGAAGCAAAATAAACGACAAAAACATTGCATGTGCTTTGTTACACTAAAATCAATGAGTATCTCATAACTTCTCGGTCTTTCGGGAGATGGAAGTCATTCTGAGTTGTAAATAATTAGACCCTACTGTAGTATTAGTCATAATAATCTGTTCATCAAAAACGTTAAGTTGTTACTTGAACGCTGATAATATTGAGTACAATACAGTCTTGGTTATCATTGTCAGCGTATCAAAAAGGACTAAAAATAAATGCCTTAAAACTATGAGCCCATCTCGAATGTAAAAATTGTTTCAATTTTAATGTTTAAAAATTTTACTTTACAGCATATCTTTTAAAAATAGAAATGTGAAGAATACTTTGATGTTCGACGGCTGAAGAATGAGACTCTGTAGTTTATCTCATCTCGTATTATGTATTAGTTTTGAATAAGACTAATTAAATGGAAAGAATTCTGATGGTATCAATAATGTACCTCACAACTGTCACGTTTCTTTTAGGAAATACAGAATAGTGTATCTCAAAATCACAGAAAAATCTTTTCAATGTTATGAAATCGAATTTGTGACAGTGTGTCTCATAACTGCCTAATCAGTAACGTTTGTTACAATGCTGACAAACTATGTGATAGTGTACCTCATAACTGTCTACTATGTAAACACTATTTCGGCGATAATCTTTCTAATCTTTATTTGTATCGGTCTGATTCTTTGAAAATGGAAAGACAATTTTAGAGTTTTATAGAGTAACCTTACAAATAGAACATATCTCTTCCACAAAATACAACTTAATTATGAATTATTTTGTGCCCAAGTTCTGATTTTTGTTGTTTGCTTTTTTTT
This sequence comes from Plakobranchus ocellatus, assembly GCA_019648995.1. Classification (NCBI taxonomy): domain Eukaryota; kingdom Metazoa; phylum Mollusca; class Gastropoda; family Plakobranchidae; genus Plakobranchus; species Plakobranchus ocellatus. The sequence goes on along the minus strand of BLXT01006566.1, from coordinate 877,694 downwards.
TTATCTTTCGTTTTTGTTTTTGTTTTTTTTTTTTTGGGGGGGGGGGTTGTTTTNGGGGGGGGGTTGTTTTGTTTTGCATTTTTGTTTTTATTTTATGTAGATTTTTTAAAAAATGTATTTGGTATGTGGATGTGTTCAGGAGGTAAGGGGTCTTTCCTTATACGTCTGAACCATTTCTTATGGGATTCTATCATTGTACGGCTTTCAGGAAAGATTGTCCACCCCCACATATCAAATGTTTTTAATTAATACCCTGAGATGGAGTGAAGTATCAATAAAAGACAACTCTTGTCGCTTTCTCGCTCTCTCTTTTGCTCTTTCTTTCTAAGCGAGTGCTTCGGTTGTCTCCCCCCTTCGAGCAGGACCTCAATCATGGGATGCGACTGGGCGTGATGAATGAAGCAGGGGCCAAAAGTTGCCAAGATCTCCATCATTTTGTAGTCCGACATCTCAGCACTAGTGATCACGTTATTCTTTTCTATCTCCATCTGTCTGTCTGCCTCGCAGAATGGCTAGCCGACTTTGGCTTGCTATTGCTTCTGCTTCATCGCCATCATTTCCTTATTCAATGCCCCTTCTTTCGTTCTCTATTTTTTTCTAACCGTATTCTCTTATCTCTGCTCTCTTTCACTATTTTTCTCTTTCTGTGTCTGAAAATTTATCTCTCTATGTATTTATCTATCTATCTATCTATCTATCTATCTATCTATCTATCTATCCATCTACCAATTTCTCAAAGTCTTTTCCTATTTTTTTTTTATTATCCATCACTCTATATTTTAATCTTTCTTCATATTTCTTTATTGCTTTTTTTTCCTCAATTTATCTTAATCTCCCCTCACAGAACTTTCGCTATCCCTCACTCTTTTTCTCTCTCTCTTTCCCTTGTCCCCTCCCTTGCCTCCTCCTTGATTTTTCCTTCCCTCTTTTTTTTATTTCTCATTCTCCCTTTGTCAGTCTATTCATCTCACACTGTGTTTTTCTTTCTCTCTCTTTCTATTTCTTATCTTTCTCTTTACCTCTTTCATTTATTCTCCCACTCACTCTTTCTCTCCGGGACCGTATTTTGGTATCGTAGTGGCTAGTCTGGTCACACAAAGAAAGCAGTATTCATCCCATTTTTGTAGACATAATTAACTTCATAAACTGATTTTTATCTGTATCCTTCCATGAAATTCAAAAGTTTCTGTTTCGTTTATTTCGGTCATAAGCATTGCTAATACTTCATGAGCTGGCGCAAAGTTTGCAAATACACAGATTTCTTCGGGTATTTTGCTTTTTCATGAACTAGGTAGATCTCTTAATGCTCAAACTGCTTTTTACAAACGTGAGCAACCTTAAGTAAAATAATTATATCGGACATTACCACACCGTAGATGGTTTATTCTGAAGACCAAACCAGATAATACTTCGTTTATTCATTTCTCAAAGCTTACGTCCAGTTTAAGCGATAAAGTATCATTTACATGGAATTCTGTTATCGCATTAAAGTTTCTTGCAATAATCCCTACTTAAATATGTATATCGATAAAATATACTTCAGATCCAGGTTCGAGGTAAGGCACTTACAAAGCCAGAGACGATTGCTATAAAGTTTTCTCATTACTGTGGGTAGAGCACCAGACCATGATTTCAAACTGCAAGTTTAGTCCAATCTCATGATCATTATTAATATATAGATAACATATGTGGCTATAAATTTCTAATTAGTTTCTTTTTTTTCGAAACATTTTAGATAACAATCACAGAATGATAAATCTCTGATGATATAAATTAAAGCTATAAACATTTTTTTTTTTAATCCATAAGCTCTAAGTTTCTCCGTTAGAGAGAATATTGCCGCGCCATCGTTATGAAAACAATTTAATATAACATTAATAACTATAAAAAAGAAACATCTTTGTACTAAAAAAAAAATGGGCTTTCGACAGCGCAAGTGCTTTACATGACTGAAAGTGGCTTTGAAAAAGAGATTGACACCGTCAGGAATTAAATGAGTGCGATTCTCGCAGAGACAATCACGTTTAGCAATTGCATATTATTGCTTTTCGCAACGGGCCCACACTTTGATGCGAGTAAAGTTGGTAATAGTGGGAAAGATTGCTTCCAAAGAAAAAATTAAACATGTCTGGTTTTTTGGGGTTTTTTTGTTGTTTTTTTTTTTTTTAAATTCATGCTTTATTCGTTGATTAAAATACAATTTTTTATGAAACATCAACCATCCTAAATCGATAATCGCTCTCAGTTTTTTCTATACCACTTTGTAAGGTGACAAAAATCTTCCAACGTTGTATTTTTTAATCCCAATATCGACAAACCAGTTGTGCCTTGAGCCTGCGCCATTTCTCATTGCATACGTTTCATATTAATCTCGTGACATAATCAATCAAGAATCTCCTTTATTTTATTTTAGAAATTTTTTACATTTGGTCGGTTGATTTCATTTCCAAAGCTTTACGCGCCTTTTTTTCTTCGTTTCTACGCGATTTCTTACACGATTTTTTCTCTCTGCTGCACCAGTGCCAAACATATTAATTCCACATTTTATCCCTTCTCTCAACCCTAGAATTTCCCCCACCTCCCGCTCATCTAATCCTGCCCCCTTTTCTGAAATTCGCAAGCATTGCTTCAATATGATGAACAGAAACCATAGGCAAAGTTTAAAAAAAATGTTGCCAGCATCATCCTTTTAAAATGTTCGAGTTTAGGAGGTAAATTATATATAAATATATCTAGCGCACGCTGCTAGACTTCGCGCTGTTTAAATGATCAGAATTTATGTCATCTAAATAAACCTCACAGTCACGCTCACAATCAAAAGTTTGAGCATTTTAGCAACTGCTTGATACGTACTTTTACGGATACCGATCCATTTTGTAACTTAGAAAGAAACGGAACACTATTATTATCTTCACAAAGTTTCACCTGCCAACTCAAACGTTTTTGTAAAAGCAAATTCATAAAATTAACACTTCATTTAGAAAAAAAAATACCTTTAGATCTGGTTGTCATTCACAAAACAAATCTAATTTTAGAACCAAATGTGATACTAACCGAACAGTGTCAAAATCTGATCCGTTAGTTCTTCTTACTCTTCCCTAGGCAAAGTGCATTTAAAACCCCATTCACATCCGCACTGGGGACCCTGCTTGTTGAAAATAATAAATTTACCGATGCTCAATTCAGTATTCAATTGTTTTAAACAAGTTAAAGTTTAGCTTTGATCCTTTGAAAAGTTGCATGGAATGGCCTAGCCACCGGCTGCTCTGAAAAAAAAGAAAGCCATTGCTAAACAGCGTGAGAACTGCTAGTTTTTTTTTAATTAATCATTTTTACATTGTAGTGTACACACACTCTCTCTCGCTTTCTCTCTATTTCTCCCTCCCTCCCTCTCTCTGTCTCTCTCTCTCTCTCTCTCTGTTTCTCCCTCCCTCTCCCTCTCTCTCTTTGTCTCTCTCTTTCTCTCTCTCTTTCACTCTCTCACTCTCTCTCTCTCTCCCTCTCTTTCTTTCTTTTATTTCCCACATATTTTGCCCATTCTTTTCTTTTAATGCCATATTTACGATATTTTTTATCCATTTATTTTCGTTTAGGCAAACTATTGATATGTTATGGACATCACTAACGAAAAAGTTCAGGTGTTTTGAGTCAACTTCTTTTTTTTGTGGGTGTGTGGGTGTGAGTGTGTGTTTGTCAGTTCGTCTAACTCAAGATCTAACCCGACAGCGAGGAATAGGACAGATGGAGATGATGTTCATCTCATTTCGAAAAAGCATGTACGGTTCCCGTTTATTGTTTCTATCAAGGCTTTCATACTGCGAACTAATTTGTAGAGTGTGAGGGATGACAAATTTAATGAGTTTAATGACTTATGTAAGATCATTACTGTTATCTGGTGGTGACTGTTGGACAATGAACAAGGAAAGAGAGAGAAACCTAGAATCAGTAGCGATAAAATTTATCAGAAAAATAGGAGGATATCATGAATGGAAAAGTCCAATGAAATAGTACTGAAAGAGACTAATTTTGAGCGATCACTGCTTACGACCATAAAACGGAAGCGTCTACAATTTTTAGGACATATTTGCCGACCCAAGAGTTTAGAGCACTTAGCAATCCCTGGAAAGATTGAAGGCAAATGTAATAAAGGTAGATAGAGAATAGTTCAATAGAATGTCTTCACACATGGGCAATAGGTAGCTGTAGCTGTAATAACTTTATAAGGTTAGCTGAGAACAGGTTTAAGAAGAGCAATATGATCGCCAATGTCTGTTACAGACAAGCCACCTAAAGAAGAAGATTTGACTATTAATTAATTCAGAAAATACAGAATGTGACAAATTGCAGTTGTAGTGAGTTTATAGACTATTAATGCACCTTAGAAAAAATGCAGTGTGAGAGATGACAATTTAATTGTGTCTATTAATTATTATTCTAATTGAGAGATAGTAGAGTGTGACTGATGACAATTTTATTGGGTTTAAAGACAACAGAATGTGACAGGTGACAATTTTATTGGATTTATTATCTGTATTTTAATTGAGAGATAATAGAGTGTAACAGATGATAATTTTATGTGTTTATTGGCTACTATTGTAATTTAATCAAAAAAGATTGTAACGGTTGCCAGTCTTATTGAGTTGATAGATTTTAACTGCACTTTGATAAAATAAAGTATAGCAGATGACAATCTAGCTGGTTTATGTACGATATTTTTGTGACTTACACATTCTTTGAAAGATTTTGCATGCAAATTCTATATCTACTCAAAAATTACTTTTGAATACATAAGCAATCATTATTATTGTACATTTTTCCTCGTTTTACATAAGTTAAAAACATGGATTTTAAACAAAACATTTCATAAAACTAACTATTTATTCATCCAACAGAAGCTAATTAATATTAAATAATACGGCTACAATTAAAGTATCGGAAAAAAGCACGTGATTTGCATTTTTTTTTTCAAATGCACATTTTTTTCGGTTTTTTAGTGTGGCAACTATTTTATATGGATAAGCGCACGAATAAAAGAAACAGACACCTTTAAATGAAATGGATTCACAAAATAAATTAAATTTAAAAGTAGAAACGAATGATTTTTTTGTTAGGTTTATAGCTCCTGAATAAGCTTTTCACTGAAAAAAATCTATAAATAAATTTAGGGCAATTTCAAAACTTTCTTCTTGAATAGTATATATGTATACATATATATAAATATATATACATATATATATATATATATATATATATATATATTTATATATATATATATATATATATATATATATATATATATATATATATAAATTATATATATAAACAATTTTTTTAAAGTTTTTGAAATAAACCATTTTGTGTAGACAAAGGCAGGGTTCAATTTGATGCGTTTTCATGATGTCTTACTAAGAAAATATTCATTATTACAAAAGGCCTTCCTACAATGGGAAAGAAAAAACTAGTGAAACAATGAAGGCACCACATAGAACTCTATGGGTCGTGCTTGAAAACAAAATTTAACATTTACGCGATAATATATAATGCGGTATTAAATCATATCTCTTATCAGAAAAAACCCTATTGATTGTTATTTTTGAATTCTAGTCTGGCCGATCCCTCGTCTCCCTAAAGCAGCATTTCAAAGTGGTCTCCTCAAAAATGGATTAATACTTATAAATAAGCATATAAGTATATATATATATGTAAAAGCAGCTATACCTATTTGCAATCTTTGCAGGTAGGTATATCAACATTTGAGAAACTTGGCAGCAGATGGCCATTTAAATGATATAAGAGACTATCGTAAAGTATTTGACTATGAATAATGCACTTTTTTAGAGCCCATACCTGCCTCAGAATCGCTAGCTATAACAGAACAAGCTGTGGGCTATAAAATGACATCTTTTTGAATGCTGAAAAATATCTTCAATGTTTTTGTAATATCAACCATTATGAAGAATTCTGAGACCCTTCCAAATAGAGCAATAGCAAGTGACAAACTAATGATTCCTTGCCAACAATTAAAGACGCTACAGAGAGAGTTACAGGATCAATTAGCTCTTCAATATCTGTCGTAAACTAAACGCAGCGAATCGTGATTCTCATAGCACGAGGATATTCACAGCAACGATGGCTTTCATTTTGTTTATTCAAAGCTGACATTGAATCGAAATTTCTCTTAGCTTTTAAATAAGATGAAACATAATCCAGAAAACTCGCGGCTGATTAAAAAATATTTACCTCGTTTTCATGCCACTCTTCAAAACATTAAATTTTGTTATTTCTATCTGTCTGGTTTGCTATTTTATAAGATTTAACGTCGATCAAGGGTGATCGAGGGTGTGGCATCCAAGAAGAGAAAGGACTTTAAATAAATCTTCAACGGACCAGCTTTGCCCAAATAGTCGGATTTCGGTACCATGGAGTAAAAAAAATTGCTTCTCAGCAAGCCCCACTAAATAAATCTGAGAGGGCAAGATCGCAAAGGAGAGAGTTATATAGGCAGTCGAGGATGCCATGTCCAATGACAGATCAGCAGGTGATTATAATGTCTTTTCTGAGATAAGATGATTATACTAGTGCAATAAACAGCATCTTACAATATTTTCTCTGGTCGATGGCTTTGACAGCAATAAAAGTTGACTACATAACTTTGACTGATTAAGAATGTTGAAAAATACTCGATAAACGCAGAATGGGAGACAAGAAAACGTTACCCTAGTGATCAATAAAAGGTCATTCTTTTCGTATTTTGCATCTCTGCTTATCGAGCTGAATCAGTTAATTATAACCTCTTCCTACGTATAAAAATTAAATGATTTCTCATTTTGATCTTAAAACTTTTTATGGAATCTAGCGCAAGGCCCACGAAATTTACTTTTTAGACCCCTACACCTTATTTACATTTTTGTTGTCTTCATGACTAAGGATTTTGGAAGTCTCAATTTTACAAGAAGAAAAAATTATGAATGAAAAAATGGGAAGCAAAAATGTGAAATTGTAACTTTTTTTTTTGTTGTTGTTGTTGATTTACTTTCGCTTGGACTTCCAAAAGGCGTTGGGTTGAAATGATTTAATCCTAATTATATTCGCTCTCTTCCTTTCTTTCTACTCCTTATTTGTTACTCCAAGATGTGTAGGGAAGCCACAATCTATGATCGGATTAAGGAAAACTCAATTCTAAAAGGTACTTTATATTGATCTATAGTTTTTAGCTATGTCAGCGATTTATTATATTACCATCACATTAATATCCCTTTTTCCATTTCATTTCTAAATACTCATATGCAAAAGGTGCTCATCGTAGGGGTTATCACATTTACACAGGACACTCTGGTGCAAAAAGAAAATGTTTTACTACATGTCGATAGCGAAAAAATCAATTCATATAATATGTAGTTGTGATGACACTAAAAAAATAGAAGTTGCAGACCCTGAAACAGTGAATGATAACTGCAACACTGTAGGAGGCTCCAAACGCTATGTCAGTTCTATCTGAAAACAAGACTGAAGACATTTCTCTGAGAGCAAACTTGCATTCTTGTTTTTGTAATTATCGACATTGTACTTACTATTCTAACAAACTGATAAAGCCATATTGAAGACTATTGCTTAGTTTTATAGATACGGATATACATATTTCTTAGTTGGAATCTGTTTCCCTCTTCTTTATTTCTATTCTTTAAATTCGAGATTTTATGTTAAGGTCACTTTCTCAGTGGTGACATGGTCCGTTTGATTACTCATAATCGCACACAAACACACAAACACACACATATTAACAATAATGATAATAATATTAACAAAGTTAATAAAGAATAAAAAACGAAATGATACAATAGCATTTATATAACGCTAATAGGTCTGCCACAGTGTATTTGTTAATGTGTGTAAGTTAGAACATCAGAGTTTGAATTTTTAAAAAGTAGCCACATTTCTTTTTTCTAAGCGAAAAATATGCAATGAAATATGATTATAAAAAAAAAAATGTGCCTTTAGCCGTCGAAAAAAGGACAAGCTACGGGGGAAGAGCAGGAACAAAAGCATAAAGCACGTTCCCTTTTTTAATTACCTCAAACTTTTTGACCTCCTGGGATTTAGCTGCATATGATGGAAAGTCTCTAGCTAGTTTAGGGTAAATTCACTTACCTCAGACCCATAAGCTCCTACGTAGAAAAAAAGGTAGAATGAGCATAAAAAATGGATAATAGTATGGATAACGGATAATTAAAAAGAAAATTGGGCCAATGTGGGGCTGGTGTGGTCAAATTAAAAAAAGAACTTACACTAACAGGTTATGTGTTAAAGAGATAATTGAAAGGACAAAGTGTAATAGAATCTACGGTAATCAGTAGGACTGCATGATTTCTTCATTGGTTTGGAACTAAATCCGGTCAGCCTGAGACAATTATTCGTTTGCTTTTTACAGATGAAATAAAAATTTGCAAAATGCAAACTAAAACAATCAATGAAAAAATAGTCTCTTTCAAAACAAATATTCTGAGATTAGTCTCAACACAAAACATAAAACATATTAGTACATTTGATTTCGCAGGAAACCCAAAGATCATAATTATGTGTTGCGGTATGAAGAATAAGCGGACAAAGACTAAGCGGAGAGTGAGAATATAATGAACGTTCGAGATACTACGTGGTTAAAAGTTACCAATGCGAACGCGATCGTTATGCTGTCAGTTTGTATTGAAACTTTTTCGTATATTAAAAGACCGATAAGATTTAAAAGACACACGATTCCAATTTAATGTGGTTTGTGAAATATAAAAGAGCAGCATTATCGTAAAGCATCGATTCAATAGGAAAGTCGATTTATGTTTCAACTCACAAATAGTTGTTCCAGACGAGTTTTTCTTGGCATTATTGTTTCCACACGCAATGTAAACAATGCGTGATAGAAAGTATCGAAATTTTGCAAGAGAGTTCAGTTTAATCTAGAACAATAGCCTGCAGCAAGAACTCTTTTTCAATATTGTTTTCTCCTTTGTGTATTTTTTCCATTGCAATGTTTTCTTTCAGCGTTAACCTTTTTGCTGTCTCTTTCAATGATACGCATATTTATCGTATCATTTTCAATCTAACATACAACATGGTTCTATCGTATATATCGTCGATGTTTGTTACAATTGTAATGTCAATACTTTGGTATCTATTTGCTTTTGGAAGATCTCAGATCATATCCACTATTTGCGCCTCAAGATAAAAATGATAAAATAAAATGTTTGTGACCACTTTTTCGAAAGCGTTGAGTAAATAGACTCTTGTAATATATTTAAATAGTAGAACAATTTAAGTCAAACAAAATTAATACCAATTGAGTAAGAGCAAACAACAAACGCACAAATTTCGCCAGTCATGGTGAAAGGTTGCATTTAAGTTTAAGAGATGAGGGAAAGAGATAGTGGCAACCATCATCAACTCCACCGAAGAGAAAAACCAATTTGAAGGAAGAAAGTAGATTAAATATAATTATCATTATTTTTATTATCTTTCATTTTATTGTTTATAGTAGTAGTAGTAGAAGAAGTAGTAGTAGTAGTAGTAGAAGAAGTAGTAATAGTAGTAGTAGTAGTAGTAGTAGTAGTAGTAGTAGTAGTAGTAGTAGTAGTAGTAGTAGTAGTAGTAGAAGTAGTGCTGTCATCATCATTATTACTACTGCTACAGCTACTGGTAAAAGTACAAATACGAGTACTACTACGACTACTACTATGACTACTTAATTTAGCCACAGCAGCATTGAACAAGTTTCCAACATGAAAAGAAATTAAAGAACATGCCAAGATGACTTAAAAAATAAAAAGTAGTAGTAGTAGTAGTAGTAGTAGTAGTAGTAGTAGTAGTAGTAGTAGTAGTAGTAGTAGTAGTAGTAGTAGT
>BLXT01006566.1:737082-752574 GCA_019648995.1 Plakobranchus ocellatus | reverse complement strand
TTTTTTTTTTTTTTTGGCGCGAGTTAGATTTTATTTTTTTTTTTTTTGGAGGGAGGGGGGTGTAAAAAATCAAAGTACGCAGTTGATACTAATTTTCCCCGTGTCCATTGGATCTGTTTGCCTTGAGTATTAACTTTTTCTTTTCTATCTTATCACTGGATAAATAATCAATGCTAAAAATGTAGGCATTTAGCAGGCATTGACTAAATTATGCGTGGGTGGGGCTTTTTTTTTCATAAAGAATGAAATTTTGATCTTATTTGTTTCCCTGCTAGTCATACAGCCCTTGTTAAAAATTTTAAATTAATCCTTTTCAATTTTCCTTTTATCCATTACATCTGCTTGCCATGTGTAGTGATTTTTTTTTCTTTTTTTTTTTTTTGTCTTTTTTTTTTTTGCTAGTCACATAACCATATTTTTTTTTTTGCTAGTCACATAACCATTTTTTTTTTGCTAGTCACACAACCATAGCTGAAAGTTTAACATTCAATAAGTGTTTATGAAGCAATTTATTAGTATTTTTTTCTCTGTGTGTTTTGGCTTCGTCCTTTCGCTTTTTTTTTTATAAACTTTGAGAGTGTGTTGCTTTATCAGTCACTTATTTTGCTAGTCACATAATAATGGCTGAAAGTGTAGACATGCAATAAGTATTTATTAATCAATGTATCAGTATTTTTTAGTTGTTGTTTTGGCTTTGACCTGTGGCTTTTTTCATAAATTTTGTTAGAGTATTGCGCTACTATCATTTATTTGTTAATTTGCTGGTGACCAACCCATGGTAAAATTGTTAAAATTCAACAGTTTTCAGTTTCTCTTCGTCATTGCATCAGCTTGCTTTATAGTAATTTACTCGTCATAAGACTTGCTTAATATTTAAATATTTATAATTTGCAAATACATGTGATGATTACTGATTCGAAAATGTAAGTTAATCGCATTAACTTAACATTTGTTTCCTTCCTAGCCATACATCACTTACTCAAAATCTTGATATTTACTGTGGGTTTAGTAAATGGGTCTATCAGCTTTTACAAGTAATTTTCACTTCTGTTAGTTTCTTGCTGATTTTGCGGCCTTTGTTCAAAATTTAGCAATGCATTATTTACTTTTTTACTTTTTCTTTCTCCCACAACATTTTTTGATGATTTAGCATATTGCAGGCATAAATTTACTCTGTTTTTGGCTATGTGCATGTGCTTACAGTCAGTGTCTTGCATCAATCTTTTTTTTTTTTTCTCTAATCATCGAATCATTTTGGGAAATCTAAGTAAGCGTAGGCCCACAATTGAGGCGACGCAACTTGTGATAGCCGACATGCCGGACTGATGTCACAGTCACTGTGCGCCACCCAATTACAAGTTGGCCTGATAATTTACGTAACAAGACTGGCCTTGTGGTTCGTGGTCACGTAATGGCTACTCCCTTTCTCTTATCCAACAGAGCCGCTAAAGTAAGATCAGGCTGTAAAACCCAAAGGATAGCCCCCACGCTTCCACAAGTAGCGCTCGCATAAAAAAAACAGAGTATTTTCAAACATGTATTGTTGGACAAGTGGACAGCTGCCTCCAGTGTGGGCGCTCCGTGACTAATACAAATATTTAGCGGGTTTTGGTTTTATTTTTTAACTAATTTCATTTGGTTTCTGAGTAAATACATTGAAATCATTTTCTTTTTGTTTCTTGCAAATCAGAAGCAATGCTGAAAATTCTTTTACCAGGAAAATGGGATTTCTTTCTTTAACTCTACTTACTTTTTTTATTTAAGCCCTTTATTAGCTAGGCTTATTTCCTTCATGTTTTATTTTACTTATGGTAGCTTTGTTATTTGACTGCATTTTTTTCTTTTTTTTTTTTTTTTTTTTTTTTTTTTTTTTTTTTTTTTTTTTTTTTTAGTTCTATTTAAATGAGTATTAGATATAACTGTGTTTGAAATTCTGTTTGTTTTTTCGTCAGCCATCGCATGTTATTACAACATTACGAGGTAACATTTTAAACAGGTTGGTGTGGGAAGAAAACAGGCATATGATTTTTACCATAGAGTCAATTCAATCAACTTAAGAGATAGAATTTTTCATATATTTTCAGAAAAATTGCAGTCATGGTCAGTAGTGCTTAAGTAACAAATAACTGAATGGGTAAGATAAACCCAGAACTAAACCAGTTTTTAAAAGTAACACATCACCTATCACGCGTTTTACATTGCATGCTTGAGTATCCTTATGTGCTTTGATTTATTTTTGCGATCCTTTTATTGTGCAGCTGCCTGCTTTGACATAATTTTTTTTTTTGCCCTTGTGTCACAAATAGCCTTGCGCCATAAGGTAATAGACCTAGCTGAGCATTAACTGTGACAAGTTCTTTTAATAGACGAAATAACAGACATCATTCCTAGTCTTACCGAAAGTTAAATGAAAATCAACGACTTCTCAAAAATCTGTTAGCATTCTCTTTTTACCAACAGCCCATAGCTTCTAGAAAAAACCAGTGATGCAATACAAGGCTTTTTTGGTCAATATCAATCAAACAACTTATTCGAGCAAAAAGTAGAATGTACAGTTCTATGTGATCAAGTTCAGCTAAAAATATGAACCAATCATATACTTTCATTTATTATCTCCTAATTACATAAACATTACAGACACATCTCATTTCCTGGATAAAATCTAACAATAATAATTATTCTTACCCCTTTGACAACCTTCTGAAAATCCCTGAAAAGGTAAACAAAGCTGAAACAGTAAAAGTCCTGTTAAAATAAAATAGGTCTAGCCTTGGCCCACTCAAAAGTTGACCAAATATTACAAGTAAGCAAGGTCAAATCAAAATATCACCGTTCCGAGCCTAGATCTAGACCTTATTAACTGCAAATAATTGTCTCACCCTGCTTATATTCATTTGTGTCTGTCTTTCTTTTTGAAGAATTTTTTTTTCTTTTCTCACATCTTATCAAGGTCTCTACATTCATCTGCAATAAATAATGTGAGCCGTCAACATCTCACTAGATTCGTTTGAATATCATGGATATATAATAATATATAATAACTCTAGTCAGTTTCCACCATAATCTTTATACCTTTATAATCCATTTTGGTTTTTCGTTTCCTTTGTTTTTATTTCCATATTTTGTCTAATTTATAATCGTTACAGTATTCCTGTCTGGACTACAGAGGAAGAAGTACTTCCCCTTTCATGATCAGGTGAGATAGAATGGCGGAATTACTCTCCAAACCAATTATATTCAAATAAACTCAGGATAGAAGAGATGTAAATCCCCGAGTCGGAGAGTCTGCTACATGATATGGTTTATAAAGTAGATTGTGGACTATAATGGATGACAAGTTTAAAAAGTTTTCATCAACGCTCGTCTTGTCTCACAAAGAAGAGAAGCCGGAAGCCAGAATGACAGACAAGAATAAATTCGTCGATCACCAAGTCCCCGTGACGCTGCAGAATGCATTTGGTGTGCCACGGATGTAGCAGTAGCGGCCACTTGCCTCTCAATGCCCAGAACGCGGTATTAAATACGTCAGGTTTGAGGATCGTCAAAAAAGATCAGGGTCTGAATAGATGTCCCGATGTTGACGGCAGACCGAAAAAGACAAGAGTTTTATAGAAAAGATGTCCCTGATGCGGCATTGATTAATTAGGGTAACAGATGTTTTCCCAGTGGTGATTCAAGGGACGGCGAGCCAGTAAAGGTTATTTACCCAAAAGGTCGAACCCACCAAACTAACCACAGAAATGTGTTAACGCTGATGGATTGGGCTTGTCGGACCAATTGAGGTGTGGAATGAAGTCATTTCCTTGTAAATGCGATTTCTGAGGATGACAGCGGTAATTCGCATCAGAGAGTTGAAGCAACTAGTGGGCAATCCATAACTTACAGTGGTGTGAGGAAGGTTCAGGGATAGGGGGCTAATCCTGTATATATACCTTAAGGGCAGAAATTGGAAATGTCTGTGGGTGCAATAATTGACACTAATACGGAAATTACAGTCATTCCAAGGGAGGTGTGCAGGCGCATTTTTCCCAAACCAAGTTTGCATGGGAAGCGTCTCATCAGAATGGCAGGCAAAAGCCAATCATCCTGGACCAATTTAGCAGACCCTATCTCAATCAGGATAAGATCACTGCGTACTCAAGAGAAAATGCATGTAGCCCAGATCAACGATGAAATGTTATTGGTTGTGGATTATTTGGATAAGTACAACAATGTCTCCTGGGGCTAAAGTCAGGTCATGATGTACCAACTGCAGGATATTAGGAGATATGTCATTACATGCCGAGTGTACAGTTCAATGAATGAAAGTGCCCCGTCTGCATTATGAAATCCCTTGACTCTGTATCACGCAAGCTTCCCGATGGAAAGGGTGCATTTTCTGGGAACTCTGCCAAAGACTAAAACTGATAATAAACATACTTTCATGATCGTCGATCAGTTAAACTAATGGGTCGAGTGCTTCCCTCTTCCGTCAAGACGGCGTAAGTGATTCAGTCACAGTGAGTGAGTTCTTCTCCAGATTTGGATGCCCACTGCAAATCTTCGTTGATCAGGGAAGGAACTTCTAGAGCAATTGGTTCCAATCGCAATGAGTCTCTTACACCAAATCACCCATCATCGAATGGACACGTGGAACGTTACAATATATGCCTTGCGATGAAAAGGCAGGATAGATGAGATGAATATGTTTCTTATATAGCTGCAGCACTGAGGGCATTAGTTAACCGAAATTCGAGTTTCACATCAAACCGGCTTATTTTGTGGCGTAAAATCACGTCTCCATTGGAATTATGTTCCCCTTGCCTTAAACTGCAGCAGAAAAAGCTTGACCAGAATTGTTTATGCTTCCTTTCTAGAGCAAGATATCCATAAAGCTAATGCTCAATCTCGTGAGACGTTGAAACTGTCCAGAAAGGGATGAAGGCAGTTTATAAATGAAAGCACGTAGGTTCCACTATAAAGTAATATAGGCTGTGTCATGTCTGTGATAAAGTATCTTTTAAAGGTGGATGCGATCAATTAAAGTCATCATGAAAGGGTGCACAGTACTTTTTGAAAGTGCAAATCAAGAATATCGTCTCCGTGGTCAGCCATGATCATGTGAAAAAGTTTCAGGACTAGAATCTTCCTAAATGGCTCCTGAAGGCGCGACAGCAAATAAATGGAGGCCCAACTTATTGCATTTGTTATGGTATTATTGCGACTGTGCTTGTCTATGTATAGCTGAAGCTAAGCGCTTGCCAGAGTTTCTATGCATAGATTGAATTACCCTATAAGCGGTGACAGTGTTGTAGAGAAGTGATTGTCTAACTGTTGTTGTTGTTGTTGTTGTTGTTGTTGTTGTTGTTGTTGTTGTTGTTGTTGTTTACACATCATTGGTTTCCCCACTTTCTAATGTATATGTCGCAACGATTGCGGCATTTAGTAGAGCTAGTATCCGTTTTGCTGGGCAATCTAGACCGCAGTTGCTCCAGGAGCAGGAGTCGTAGCGGGAATCCCCATGGACGTCATCACATGTCCAAAGGTGTGGAACATGTGGAAGTCAGGAACCACGCGACATGTGCAGGAGTCCAAGCGAACACACAACTGACAGTCGGCAACGGAAACATACGCGGTGCCACCAGGACGGCATGTTCGAAGACGTGAACGAAGCCAAACGATGACAACACAGCCAAAGTTCGGACATTCACAAATGTGAACGCAGCAAAATCCTAGGCGTGGACGAAGCACGGGTATGAGCGGAGTCTGAACACGGTGACTCACAGACGTGACTGCAGTTGAAGTCCTAACAGATGACACAGTGGTCCCAGAGGCTACAGACGTGGCCACAGGGTAGCGATAGGACACATTATGACCACGGCGCGGATGTTCACAGAGTCGATCAAGACGTCTCCAAGAGTCGGGGAGGTCGCAACTGCAATGGTAGAGCGAGTACACAAAGCTGTAGAAGTGGATATGTCGAGAGCCGTGGCTTCCTTGGGACGGTGATGCCATCGATGACTTTTGAGTTTAAACATCATCAAGGTCATTTAACAGAGGGGCAGCACGTAAAGCCATCTGCGGAGTGTCAACTGCTGGTGGTGGAGAGCCAGTTATCAGTGCAGATTTAATATGATCAGGGATCGTGTGTTCAAGAGTAACTTCCAGAAGGCTCGTTTCGTGCAGGAGAATCTACCGACAATCCTACAACCGGAAGAAGCAGACAGATGCTCTGTCTCGGAGAAACTCCAGAGGGGGTGCAGGCAGGCTCCAGAGCATTTTATAATCTTGCTCGAGCGTGACATTTGTCATAAACTTTTTTTTATATAGATCTAGTTTAACACTGCCTGTGAATGTTAGTTCTTTTAAATAGACCAAAAAACAAAAATTATTCTAAGTCTTGCGGAAAATTGAACGTAAATTTTATTAATTTGAATAAAGAACAATGTCAGAACAGAAACGTAAATTTCCACAATTGTTTAGATCTATAAGTTCACTAACATCAGCGGTCTATCTTTTAGCCAACAATCTTACAACCATCCTTTTATAACCACAGCTTCTACAAAATATAAATGATGCAATGCATGGGCCATTTGGTCAATATCACTACTCATTTAGAATTCCCACTGTCTTATACAATCAAGATTAGTGAAAATATTGACCAATCAAATATTGTCATTTATCTCTCCCTAAAACGTAAATATTTCAAACTTATCTTCTCTCCAAGATGCAATCTAACAGCTTCCTGTAAACAATGTTCTCACCCTTCGAGAAAAATCTAAAAAGGTTTTTAAAAAGTTACAACAATAATAGTACCTATTAAATTGAAATAAGCTTAGCCGGGCCAAATGATAGTGCATATTGCAAGTAAACAAGGCTAGAACAAAAGATGAGCCGTTCCGGGTCTAGATCTAGACTCATATCACGACAGGAATTCGACACAAAACCCTGCACGGCTTGGTCGAGCTTGCACTGCAAGGGGATGGATATTACCCGCTCAATTTTTCCTCGTCAGCTCCTGACGAATAAGTGAAGTTTTTCCCGATGCATGGTGCGAAAATTACCCAGTTCTTATAGCGACTGGGTACTGAGGCAATCGTTAGCACTCTTACTGGTCTGGCGAGCACTGGTTCGATTGATTTGCTCGTTTTAAGAAAACCAGCAGGTTTTCTTTTGAAAGTCACCATATACGAGGTAGGACTTCTAACGTGACGTGGCAAAGCCAGGTGCGATGCAGTGGCAGGTGCTGTGGTGGTTGATGCCCCGTATAAAGCCACTGACTCCATTGTGAGAGATTTGGTGCCTTTCGACCATAATGGAGAGGGAGGTCACGGAGGAGAGTTCTTCGATGGCTCATCGGACGGAGAAAGTGTACCGTCAATCTCAGGAGCTACTTACGAAGCTGTTGTAGAAAAAGCCCCACCAAAGGTAGCAAATCCGGCGCAAAAATCCAGGGTATTGGAAGCTCTAGACTGCTATTATCATCTGGACCGCATCATGTGGAGTGCGACTCAGTTGTCTAAGATGCCTTTCTGTCAGGCCCCGAGTGCCCAGGTGAAACTGTCAAGGGGAGGGTCATGGCATTCTGCGACGTAGTCAAGTACCCGACAAATATCCTCCAGACATGCCAGGGTTTCTCGCAAGAAGCAGGAAGAAATTATTTAATACCTTTTGTGAGGCTTCGCGGGTACAGCCAAGCCTGTTATCCCTCTCTTGAATGGATGCAAGGGCCATGAGGATGAAGTCTATAATAGTGGACTCCATCTGGTGGGTGGATGTCTTTCTCGAGAGCAATCCTTACAGCTTTATTGCTTCTCAGGATCGCAGAAGTCGTTGCCAGATAGCAGAAACGATTCCCGAATGCATGCATGAACTTTTTAGACTTGGTGTCCTTACTTGAGGATTACCAGAAACGGAGACCAACTCACCCTACCTAATCCGAACCTCATATATTAACGGGAAGATCAACAATCCACACCACATAGGCGAGTTGGCCACACTTGTGATCAGATGAGACAAGAACCTCTTTCGCACGTGCTCAAGTCGGCGAATGCCAATCTTCGACACCTACTTCGACTGTATGCTCCTTTGAGTGAGTGTGTCTGTTAGTGGGGAGGTGGTGGGGCGGAGGGGGAGTGATAGAGGTCTTAAAGCTGAGAAAGAATGCGTTGGTCATTAGAGGATGAACTACCAAAGGATAGTGATTTCCCTGGCCTCACGAGGGCCATTCAGGAAAATGGAAAAGCCTGTGTAGCTGTGGTTGTTTGGAGAACAGCTATCGGACTGGGAAGAAGTCAATTTGGAGCACAAAGGTGAACATATAGGCGGGGGGGGGGGGGGGGGGGGGGGGGGGGGGGGGGGGGGGGGGGAGAATGTGTAGAACGGCCTAGTGTGAAGGTAAATAATTGAGCTCTCTTCATTCTTACATGAATATTTGCAGCAGAACATCCCTCAGCCGACAAAAACTCGATAACAGAGCGCTGTTTGATGAGAAGGTCATTGGACGTCGCCATTGTCTCATAAACATGGCTACCCCATCACGTGTTGCGCGTCACTGCATTATGAGTACAAATGACGTCACACAAACTTGTTGTTCTGGTTAAGCCTAGAAAAATGGTTCGAGAGTATATGTATGAAATTTTAGGTCGATGTGACGAAAATCGACTGAGTTATTAGCAAACGGAACTTAATTATCAGCCTGCCCTCGTATGAGATTACGATTTAATTTATAGATACAAACATCATGATCTGTTGAGCTTGCCCAAACGCAAAATGTGCCTTCGTTTGTGGATCAGCTTTACGTTTCTATATCTAGATTCTTAACTGCGGCCTTTTTTTCTTTTTTAATTTGTTGTTGTTGTTGTTGTTGTTGTTGTTGTTGTTGTTGTTGTTGTTGTTGTTGTTGTTGTTGTTGTTCTTGTTCTTGTTCTTGTTGTTGTTCTTGTTGTTGTTCTTGTTGTTGTTGTTGTTGTTGTTGTTTCAAACAGGGGTGACAGCCGACAGTTTGTGTAGCTTTTGATATTATCCAAGGCGGCTTGTACGCTCAAAAAATAAACTATACGGGGTGGCACCATTATTGCTATAACAAGTAGGCCAGTTAAAATAAGGTAAGGCTAGATACAAGCTTGTTTTCTTTTTCCTGTTTCTTTTTAAAATGAGGGTCCTTACGTCTAGCCTTCATTCAAGCTTATCGAATCGCAACAGCCACTCACCCAGCAATACGCCCTTGCTCTGTTACAGTGAATGCTGTACGCGCATGGGCAAGATTAGAACATCAAGTACTTTTCGCTCATAAAATTAAGGATGAAACTTTGGCTATTCCTAACAACAAAATTTCACTTGATTACAGGCCCTGAATTAGACTTCAATGCTTCAGTCATGGCTGCCACTAGTGCCAGTACTATTCAGAATATTGCCAATTTACTCTGTGTATAAAGTGGGCTGAAAAAAGTCGCTTTACAAAAGATCATTTCATGTAATGAAAATAAAAAACATTGAAACATTGCTGAACCACTTCCGCCTCGTCGTCCTCCTCCTCCTGCTTTCCTTCCCCTTTTCCTTTTCTTCTACCTCCCATTCTCCTTTGCCGTCTTTCTCTCCTTCTCCTCCCACTCCTCCCATTGCCGCTGCTCCTCCTTTTACTTTTTCCCTTCTCCTCTTACTCCCGCTACTCCTCTTCCTCCTACTTTTCTCCCTCCTCCTCCTCCACTTCTTCTTGTTCTCCTCCTCCTCCTCCCCGGTCTCCGTCTTTTTGTCTTCTCCTTTCTCTTCATCTTCTTCCTCTTCCTCTCCCTCTCCTCTTTCTCTCTCTTCCTTTCTCTCTTCTTCCTTCTCTTTTTTTCTCTTTGTCCTTCTCCCTCTCCGTCTTTTTCTTCTTCTTTTACTCTTTTTCTTTTCCTCCTCTCACTCTTCTTCCGCCTCCTCCAACTCCTTTTCCCCACTCCTCCTTCCACCCCCTCCTCAATAGCTCGTCTGAAATATTAAACACAAATCTCCAATGTGCATTTTATTATAATATGCACATAAAATGATGTGCTAAATAGACATGGGTTGTAGTTTAAAAGAGTGCCATAAAATTCAGTTACACGTAATCAAAACTTAAATAACTTTGTTTTTATTACAGTACTAAATTTAAGCGAAAACAATCTAGGTACAAATGTATTATAGATCTGTGCACCGGCACAAGGACTGTGCCATGCGTTATTACTACCAATTAAAATACCTTAATTTTTAATTTTCAGTCAAGTTGTCTATTTATCATAAAGTGTCCTGATAAATCAAATTTTGGATACATCGTGATAATATCTTTCGTGGCCTCTTCAAATTGAATGAATTACAAGAGCTATTTTCTATTTACAAAATGTAACAAAAGTATTAGAATTTAGTATAAATGTCGATATAAGTGACGACTATTAAAAAAAAATTAAATAAAGTTGCAGTGTAGTGTAGTTTAATATTGAAAATATCATTCTGAACATTTTATCACGTTTTTTTCTGTCACTGATTCAATATTCATTATTACTCAACAAGTTTTATTATGGCAAATTAAAACATAGAATTTTTTAACATTTGCCTTGTTGCATCAGATTATTTTTAGTTTTTCTTTACTTATATTACTTTAGAACGATGTTTGTACAGGTTGATTTGTTACTGTTGATGGCTTATTACTTCTTAAGTTATTTCATGATGTATAATGATATTCAAAGTTTTTAGATTAAATCTATCGTTGCTTATAAAGCAGACTGATTCCGTTTTCAATAATACTTTTGCAAGGCATCAAATTATGAAACAGACCTTTGTGCTGTAAAACGTGTTTTCAAATCTAGCTTGGGGGAATCACGATAGGCCTGAATTTTTTTTTACAAAGCTGTTTTCAAAAAAATGAACTTAATTGCTGACATGCTGAGCTAGTTTTAAGCAGAGAAATGCACTAACATCTTTGCAGCTCAATGCCTTGAACCAGATGAGAACCAAAAGTGACGTTGTACGGCAAAAAGACAATTGGTAGCCACAAGTTGTTGAACTTTTGAAGATTTTTTATATGTCCAGTCCTCCTGTCAATTCTAGTAATAATACTTTCAAATCACCATCCACAGCATCATTCACTGACATATATATTTTAAACAAATAAAAGATACAAAAACTCAAATCAATAAATTCAAAAACACCGTTGTTTCTATTTCATTTTAAAAAAAAAAAAACAGTTGTCATCACTGGGTTATCTGAATGACTTTGTAAATCTTCAAAAGAACCTTATCATTTATTTTCACAGAAACGTACAAAAATTCTTTTAAAATGTTTAAAAAATAAAAGAACAAAAAGTGTGTTAATCAAAATTGTATCACAGTTGGCGATTGGCAGCATTGTACAACAATGTTTAAAAAAATATCATTTTTCATTTATCATACCCGTCCATAATGGCATTAATTTTTCCTTCCAGAGACAAAAGTATAAAAGCTATTCATCAGAAAAAAATCAATAAGCATATCTTTCAAAAATAATTATACCAAAGCTTGTTAAAGCTACATTTATCACAGTTTGGGGCATGTTTTTGTAGAGCTCTTGCTTTATGCCATCTCAATAAGCTCCTTAGGTATAACACCAGTTTGATTATAATAATAATACCAATTTGATTTCCAACTAACACCTTCCTTATGCCTTAAGAAGTGCATTATTATGTTCAGATAAACTTTGCATGGCCTTGGATGGATTCAATATTAAAGAAGATGTGTGTGCAATATGAAATGCAAATTAAAAAATGTATATTAGGAACTATTTACCATTAAAATAATGAAAAGAAAAGATGCAAATGTACAAACAGAATATGTTTCCTTTCTGAGTAGACTGTTCTTTTGGAAATGGTTTTATAACTTTTAGGGAATTCACAATAAAAACATTCATTCCATTGTCTAATTACAGCAATAAATAAACCTTGCATCATTGTCTGTCTGTAAATCCCAAAATAAAACAACACTTTTTCATAAGACAATATTTCATTGATGGATTAAATTTAGTTGAGCAGTTAGAACTTAATTGACAAATAATATCTCAATAAAAATTAGTTAACAATTCACTAACTTCCAAGCAACATATTAATGTTTTAAATTTGCCATAGCTAATCATACGATTGTAAAGAGCGGTATGGTTAAAAATTACTTAATTTGTTTATTGTATTTATGGAGATTTAGTTCATAAGAAATCTATACAACATTTCGCGATTAAAAAAAAAAACTTTAACTTAAGTAATTAAATTTTTCCAACAAGCAGTACCTTCCAGCTGCCACTTAAAAGATGGTATTGTGTGATAGCCAATTAAACCACAGTATCGTCTGGGTGGAGCCAAATGAAACACAGTATCATGTTGATCCAGTTATGTTTGAAATAAACAGGAAAAAAAAACATGGAATTCCATTCCTTTAATGGCACAGAATGTACAAAATTCACAGGTTTAAACGCTCCTACCCGTCTTTTTCTTCATGTTAATAGTAAATTGGATTGATCGAAGTTGTTGATATATCCTGTTGACCTCAAATTAAGTGGACTTAAATGTACAATAGTTGTAAAGTACTTAATAAATTTCTGATTTTCCAAATCTCAGGACATTTTCAAACCACTAAAAACAAGTTCATTCAGTAAAAAAATTATAACTTGGAAAATGATTGGGCTTGTATTTGGTAATAGAAAAGTGCAAGGCTGTGCAAGATGAAAAACTAGGAATTGCTTTATAGAGTTATTAAAGTTATTAAAGTCTGATAACATAACTTCATATGCTTATGGCAACTTCACCAGCAATAAGCTCTCCCGGAGGCTATAAGATAAAACAAACCAAGCCGCCCAGTCTTTACATGAGTATGAAAAATGTTGCTGGATTGCAAGGAATGTTACAATGCTGTGTTTCTTTTGGCTGCCAGTGGCTGAAAGTTGACCCCCTATAAAATTTTAAAGGCAGTATCGTGTACTTATCTGTAATAGCCAAATGAAGAGCAGGCTATGGCAGTTATGTAACCAAAACTTGGTCAAAAACTGTTGCTTTGCATTAGCATTGTAGTTTCATTAGGCAACACCAACATCTCAAAGATGTATAGCGGACCTGTCATTTTTAACTAGAAGAGCTTAAAACAATTCTTTCATGATTGCGGAAAAATGTTGAGTTACAGGTAGGCGTCACAATACTGCTCTTTCTTTGGCTACAGCAGAGATGAAAAATGTATTTCTTAAATAACTTGAGATCAGACATAGTAAGATAGATATTGCATACAATACTATCCATTAAAGAGTTTTTAAATTTGTTCTCCCCATCTTTTAAAAATATTTAAAAGCTTCAAATGCTCAAACATTTGTATTCTAGCACAAAATCAACACAACACATGTATCTGTTTATCACCAATAAAAAGCTCATAGAATGCAGCTTCAGGTTCAATCAATGCTTTAAAATCTTCAATGCGCCTGATCTTAAGCAATATTTGATTCTCATATTATTTTTGCAGGAAGCAGTCAAATGATTTCCTTCTTAATCTTAACAACTGCTGTAGCTCTTTGGGTCCCAAGTGATGAAATCATGGTGAAAATTTATTCTAGTGTTAATTTTCCACACATCCATTACCTCTTAATCCACGTGAGAGTAGTTTTTCATCAAAAGCAATAGACTTTATCTATGCTGTCACATGTACACTTGTAATAAAGATATAAAGTACATGCAAGCCTTTATTACTGATGCATAGTTTCATAACACAGCTTCTTTTGTCTCCTTTCAGGTATAGTCATCTTTGTTGCACGATATCTTTCTTAAGATGGTTGTTTTTTTCAAAGGCATAATATAACTCATAACTTTGGTATTTTTCATCTTGTACAATTCAGTATTCTCTTTGGCTGCATATGGTTTTGGGAGTGGGTGTGTGTACATATGTGAGCACAGCTTTTTAAAGGTAGATCTGGATAGTTTGATCAAGGATAATGAATTTTAACAAAACTAAACAACAATTTTCTTTTTAATTACACTTTGATCAAGACTGCATGCAAATTATGATTTAGAAAGCTATTAGATGACATACCAATAAATCTGAATCTTAATCTAGACTAGTAAAATTGTGCACAAAAGAAGAGAAATTTGTGTTTTGAAAAAGAAGTTAATAACCATTCTATGCTGAGCTGTGTCACTCCTGAGCCATGAGAGCTGCTTCCACGGCCAGGTCTGCCCCTGCTGACACAGAGCCTTCGCTTTTCTATAAAAAGGAAAGAGATAAAGTGTAAAAAAAAAACAAAAAAAAATAAAGCTAAAACGCAAGAAAAATGTTGAACATGGTTTTGTCAGCAACAACAACAACAACAAAAAAAAATATATATATATACATATAAGGTGGACCCAAAATTATTCCACTTTTTTAAATGATGTTTTGATGGAAAAAAAAAAAACCAATCAAGTGCGGACTGAAAAAGGGCAAGTGAGAATCAGTGAGGATTAACTCAGGTATATTGGCAGTAGATGCAGATAAAAAAGGTAGGTCTCTACTTCTTTACCATGCAGTGAATAACTTGAAGTAACAGGTTTTAACCCCGTCTTCAGTGATTTTCTTCTCATAGTTATGTTCCAAAGTTGTTTTGTTAATTTACTCAGCCACAATGCATCAAAAACTGATCTTCCCAAAAAGAAAAAAAAAAAAAACATTACTTCTAACGCCATGATGCTCAGGAACTCAAGGTGTATGCATTGATGAGTTTAATTTTTAATTAGGCTTAAAGAAAATCTTTTGAACATAACAATGATGACAACCCACACGTTGGCAAATCCTTACAAATAAATATAGACAGACAGATAGATAGATAGATAAAACGCAAAAACTGAACCAAAAAATAAAATTAAGTAATTAAAATCTTGGAAAAGAAAAATAGGCTATTAAATAAATAGTGACAATGCTATGAAAGTAGCCTACATTAGTTGTATTGGATATTCAAAGCAGCTTGTCCAAAAATGTCCAATCATTTAAAAAAAAAAAAAGAAAAAAGAATAAAATCTTGGAAAAAGAAAAACTGGCTGTTCAATAATAGTAGCAAGTCTATATAAGTAGCCTAGATCAGTTGCATCAGATATTTATAGAAGTTAGTTGAAAAATGTCCTTTCATAGCAAAAAGAGATTATTCCTAAAACTTGAGCCTGTAAGAACCAAAGACAGCTACAAAAAGGAATAAACCATGATCTGTCCAAAACTTTAATAATTCTTTGGCAATGACTTTAAAAGATGGAAGCGTCAATTAGCATCGTAAAAAACGATGTGCATTGCTTTTTTTTTCAATTCGAATCATAAAAAAACGATGTGCATTGCTTTTTTTTCAATTCACATCATAAAAAACGATTAACTGTAATTAATTTTACATTCGCATCGTAAAAACCTATGTGCATTGTTTTTTTTTTTTTTTTCAATTCGCATCGTAAAAGCACTGAACAAAGTTAACTTTGCCTTCGAAGTGGGGACAGCTAAATAAGGGACAGTTCACAATTGATGTCAACCAAGATTG
>BLXT01006566.1:703727-715024 GCA_019648995.1 Plakobranchus ocellatus | reverse complement strand
ATTATTATTATTATTATTATTATTATTGTTGTTGTTGTTGTTCTTGTTGTTGTTATTGTTATTATTATGGTCATTCAACATTTTGAAAAAGGCAATTCTTGTTAAGCTAATGCTTAATAACTTAACATGCCATCGACGATTATTATTATTATTATTATTATTATTATTATTATTATTATTATTATTATTATTATTATGTCATTATTGTTATTGTTATTATTATTATTATTATTATTATTATTATTATTATTATTATTATTATTATTATTATTATTATTATTATTATTATTACAGGTAAACAATGTAATATTTACTGAAACTTGCCCCGGATATTTTTTTTTTTTAAACGATCTTTATTGGATTTTTTTTTTTTACTATTTTAGTTTGTTTGTTATCTGAAGGCCTGCGCTCTCGATATCATATTCTCCGTGCAATAAGTTGAGATGGATTCACTGAGACTTATTTTCTTATCTAATACTATAGTACTGCTGCTAGTCCTGGTCTTAAAGCTATGTGTGTAAATGCGATCGGAAATTAATTTACAATGTATTGGACAAAAATTTCATAAAAATCAAAAGATAAATTATTCAAGTGGTCACTGCAAAGTGAAGCTTAATCTACGAGAATTCAAATGCACATGTTGTAACAAAAACAAAACAAAAAACACACATATAAAACACAAAAAAGGAGAAAGAAAAATCACATTTTTGTCCATTCTTTATTTCCTTAGTGCCTACCATTATTTCACATGTGCGATTTTTTTTTTCGATGTAGACTACCCTTATGGTACAACACATAGTACATGTATACATGTCTACAGGACACCCGCAAGCTCTACCTCCCAGAGGATCTCAATGGGCACAAG
The DNA here is from genome assembly GCA_019648995.1 of Plakobranchus ocellatus. NCBI lineage: Eukaryota > Metazoa > Mollusca > Gastropoda > Plakobranchidae > Plakobranchus > Plakobranchus ocellatus. The sequence continues at coordinate 714,159 of BLXT01006566.1, read as the reverse complement.
ATGTTGTGAGTTGTACATGGAGCAGAATCCGCAACATAAATGCTGCTATGAGAGCTATGGGTGATGTAATATTTTTTCTTCTTCCTTAGAACCGGTACTGGGGTATTAAGTGTCTTGGTTAATCAGTAAAGATTTATATGGGCGCCAGAACGAAAGTTTTTTTTTTTTTTTTTTTTTTGTAAAGAAACAGTGATAGATCTCTAGGTGCCCAATTTTTTACAAAACAGAAGATTTTTAATAATTTTACTTTACAGTATTTTAATAATGGCTATAACTAAGTCTAGCATCCATGAATTTGCGACCTAGTAATGCTGAACATTCTGTAACCCAGATGAAGGTAGGTGACAAAGCCAATCTTTTACTGATAGTGGTCAAGACCGGCAGACCACTACCCTAAGTCTGAAGAATGGGTAGGTACAATTATCTTGAGTTAATACTAGAAGAACTTTGAATTGATTTGTTATTTCCATATTAATTTTTTATACAATAATTTTTTTTATTATTCTAAAATCTTCAAAAGTCCATTAATTCATAGCTAAACTGTGCATTTGTATTAAACTGCCTCTTGACAATGGACATTCTGACTTGCTTCTTTTTTTTTTTCCTTTCCACATAAATTTACTCTCAGTACAATGGATAATTTGGATATTTATGGAAAAATAATGATAGTGACAAAGCCATTATTAGAATAGTGCTAGTTTGTTCCCCATGAGAGGTATTATAATTTCTTTTGTATACTTGGTACTGCAAACATTCTTTAAATGGAAAGTGTTGATTTTTGAAAAATACATAAGCCCCTCCTGGGTTTGACAGATTTATCTTTTTAACATAATCTAATCATAATCTTGCACCATACTTTTTCTCAACAGAAAAGTGTTTGTCCAGCGCTTCAATATTGCCTTTGGTTATCCTCGCAAAGATACCTGCTCGGACTGCGACACATTCAACGTAAAATTAGCTTCCCAGGAAACGGATGAACATGGTCGCATCCGGACTGAAAAAGAGTTGCACCTCACAAAGGCCAACATTTTCTACGAGAGGAAATCAAATGCCCGGAGGGACGCCCAAGCATGCCCTACGATTGCTGCAATTTCCTTTGATTTCTGGAAAAATCTGAGCTGTCCTAACATTTCCACCAGCGAAGTATATTGCCGCAGACAGCTCTCACAATACACTTTCAATGTCCACAGCCTGGAGGACAACAATGCTATCTTGTACGCCTATGATGAGACAACAGGGAAAAAGGGCGCAGACGATGTCACTTCCATGCTGAGGCATTATGTCAACAACTTTGTGCCTCAGGAGGTTACTTGCTTGGAAGCATTCTGTGATTCATGTGCCGGCCAGATCAAAAACTGGACTATGCTTCGCTTTCTGCATTCATTGGTGCATGTCGAAAAAAGGTTCGGTGACGTCAAGCTCTCGTTCTCTATAAAAGGCCATAGCTACATGGAATGCGACAGAGAAATGGTCTGTATTAATCAAAAGACAAGAGTTGAGGTACCAGAACAGTGGCTACAGTTGTTTGAAACTTCCCGCAGCAACCCATCTCTTTTTCAAGTTATTCACATGAAGGAATTCTTATCTATTACCAACAACTTGAAGCCATTGTACAGAGCAACCTGCCCTATACAAACCAGGCCGCTACGGAAACCGTATTCACCATTTCCAAACCACATGAGATGCCGTACTATCGAGAATCGTGGAATGGTGGATTTCAAAGTGCTGCCATCACAAAGAGGGGAAAGCAGACACCAAGACCAGGTCCTCTTTTGCTCCTTTATCCTGAGCAACTGGGGATATCAGTTGCAAAGTTCAAGGATCTCCAAGTCTCTCAAGCGTTTCTGTACACCCGAGGCACAGCAGTATTACAACAACCTTGCAAGCCTTGAAGAAACTGAGGGCTCACCTGATGTCTCTGATGAGGATGATGCTTAACTTACATCAGGCTTACTCTTTTTTGCCTTATTTTTTTCATAAAAGCTAAAACTTTGAAGCGATCAATATTCTTTTGTTTGCGTGTGCGTGTGTTATATTTTGGTGTGTTCTTGGTTTATGTTTGCAATTATTGTTGTTTAAGAGCATATTTACCTGCACCACTGTCAAAATTAAATCTTGCTTTATGCAGTGTCAAGTTTTTAAAAGATTAAGTGTCCAGAAGTAGAATGTTAGCCCCCAGTCATTGCCGCTGGGTTCATGGTTTGGCTATTTATTCTTGCCGAAATTGTCTCGATTAACATCTTATAAAGCTACACGGGACACCATAAAGATGTGCCAAGACTAGGTTGACTCAACCCCATTCAGATAGGCTTTGAAAGATGGGATTATACCCCACTATTAGGTGACTCCTCTGGTATTCAAACCAACAACTTGTCGTTGAGAGGAGGTGGTCTACCGATTGAGCCACTAGGTGCGCTTTTGGCACTGCCTATTTTCAGGTACCTATTTAAAAGACAGGTTGACACCTAATCAAATAAGAATAAAAGTGTTTCTCTGTTACACCGAAAAATACACTAAAGAACGGCTAAATTGCTTATGTGATACAAGAAACAAAGGATTTTAACAAAGCCAATGGTAAAACAGACTATGTCCATTTCGAGCTGTTTTTTTTAATTTGACCAAAAAACAAAAAAATTGCATGAGTATAAAAACAAAACCTTTTCCTACAAGCAAGGAAATGGTCATTGTATTAAATAAAACTGAAAGAAAAATCAAAATAATTAACACAATTGCTGGAGAAGTCTTGGAATCTTATTATTTTATTATCTAAAAAAAACTTTACTTTTAAAAGCATGATATGTAAACATTCATATGCACAGCCAATTCTATGTTGTTTTCTATCAGAAGAGACTTGAGTGCTGAAAACTAGTTTTTTATCCTTTGTTTTATTGTTTGATGTCCCCATCTTTTGAATTAGCTTGTATGATATTTGAAGAAAGAATTACCTTTCTACCAAAACAGCCATGTAACCGAATTATATACTTTCCTCTTATTTAGCTTGCTCCACCATTATTTAGCTACATTCTTAAAAATCAATGATTTTTGAATGCATATATGACAATTAATTATTACAAGCAATGTAATTTTACATACTCATTGCAAAATTTTTGAAGGTCAAAATTTATCATCGATTTGTCATATTTTAAAGGCAGAATTCTGATTATACCATCAGGTAAAGATGATTTTTTAAAAGAAGGAAGCTTTTAGATGTACAAGTACCTATAATAATGATATATAGTTATATAGTTTCTAAAATGCAAACAGAGTTATGAGTCTATGACCTTTTACATAACCTGTTTCTTTAACCCTTTTAAGAATTACAAATCGCTTTCTTGACACATTCAGCATGGACAAATATAAGCTTGGTTTTTTGTGCATATGTAAGCAAAGTGAGAAAAACAGACATTACTTTTTTTTTTTTTTGGGATGAAAGTATTTCACAACCACGCTCAATTTTTCAGATACTGGTAGCTAAATACTGAGGCACAAATCTGTCTATCTCAATTTAGTGCATCACTAAAACAATAATCTAGAACTGCTTGAATGCAAAATGCATGACAAGCTCCAATATTCCCTTGCTTATAAACCACAAGAGCTAACATGTTTGGAAATAAAAAAAAATGCTATGGCTTTTAGAATACACAAATAATTCTACAGCACATTTCATTTTGCTAAACAATTATAATTGTAATTGTAATTGAAAAAAGCACTTCCTGAGTTGCTTGGGCACTCAATGTTCATGTCTTCTATCTAATGCTCCAAGACAATGAGGAAAATTCCATTTTTCAAAGGCTTTGGCCTCTTTTCTCAAGCTTGCCTCTCTAGGACATGACATTTCACTGTCCAGCAGTTTCTTCCACAGACAGTCACAGTTTGTGTATACAAACCATAAGCTAACACCCATCCTGTTTTGAACTCTGGTGCTGCCATGGCGCAGACAGGTTTTGGACAAAATTTTATAGCACCTAAAATTTAGAGCCTTTGATCTTGAGGAATTTGCTGTTTTTAGCGATGGCTGCTCTGCACAGTACAAGAGAAAATGACGCTTTTTACATCTCTAACGTGAAATCAGCTATGGAGATAGTGTGAGCATATTTTGGATCAAACACGGGGAAAAGTCTGTGCAATGCATGAAGTGGTATCATAAAGCAAGCAGTTGAGCAAGACATTATATGGTTTTGCCAGGCATCTGTAAAACATGTCAAAACTATGTTTAAGCATTGTGTTAGTATGCACTCCTTGCGAGATGTAGAACTTCCTACACAAAGCTGTTGCCACAGAAAAAGAATTTTTTGGCATTTTATTTTTTTATTTGTTACCGTCATTTTTTTCTTGATAAAGCCTTAGGGCGAAATGTTGTTTTATTTGTTTTTGTAAGTTTGAGTTGGTACTTGTTTTCTTTAACTTTATTTATTTCATTTCCCTCAACCACCATTGCATCTTCAGGATCCTTAAATTTATTTATCTGTTTCTGGGAGTGCGGTATTTGTATATGTTTTTTACTTCCATAGAAGAAGAGAATTTTTTCTTCTTCAAGATTAACAAATTGTCAGGTCTATGCCGTCCAGTGATCTTGTCAGTATACCAGGTACTCAAAAGCCTCTATCTGTAAGATGAGTTCCCAGAGATGTTATTCAGACACAAAATCTCCCTTGCTTTTGGGCAGAGGACTGAGAAGAAAATGAATACATAAGTATCAAATATATTCAATAATATTGGAAACAGGATTGACAGGGTTTGGTAAAGCTAGAAAACAGAGGACTACCCAGATACTTTTTTTTCCAAAGAAAGACTGTCCTGCTGTGTGCAGAATTTTTGTATCTGTTCTGTCCCCCTATTTTTTCTCATATTTTTGTAGAAGTCAATTCAAATTCGTAAACTACATTAACTGATGGAGGACACAACAAAACATTTCCTAGGTTGTTTCTTTCAACCAGAAGTCCTTAGATATAGATTTAAACAATTTCTGAGCTGCCGCACAGAAGAATATGTCATTTTAATGATGCAGCAACTGTGAACAATTCTCAAGATCATGTTAAAAAAGCACATATTGTTGCTGGCAAGTAGATGAGGAAAAAACTGCTCTTTTAGAACCAGTTGCTTAAAATCTTATCAGCTCTTGGCCCTTTCATTTGAGGCTTCACAGCTACGATTATCCATATGAAGAAATGTGTGGGGCTAAAGACAGTGACAAATTTCAGTCTGCTGGAATATCAAACAGACCAAAGCCTGCCCACCAGTCAGCATCATCTTGAACAAGACATATGATGAGCTAAGGTTTTAAAGAAATACCCAGCCCTCTCTCCAGTTGTTAAGGTGTACTTAACAATCTTTCCAGGCCCAAGAATTGAACAGAGCTTCAGCATTATGAACCACATCATTGATGCAAACTCCGACAGACTGGCTATATCAACATAATATGAAGCTCACCAGAATATTGGATATGAGCTGCGGTATAAGGATAAGAGTTCAGTCGCCTATTTCTCAAGAGTTACCCTGTTAAATCTCCAGCTGACAGGCCAATTGTTCACTACATCCAGACAGCGCACAACAGGGTGAAAAAGAGAGAAAATGTGACTAAAAAAGCATTCATAGCAAGATCAACAGCGAATGCAGACGTATCTTAGCCCATGCTAAAGAAAGGGAGGCAGATGTTAAAGGTGGCAACCTCCAAAAAAGACAGAGGCAAAATTAAGTGTCTCCAAACTTGAAGCCGTCCTGTAAGTTTGTCAACTCCTGCTTTTCAGTTATGTTTCAAAACATCAAATATCATAATTTAATTGAGTTTTTGCCCTCACTATTGCATTTTTTTTTTTGCGGGGGGAGGGGAGAGATACAAGGTAAGTGCAGAAGGGAGAGCCCACATAATTTCTTTGGTCAAAAAAGTTTTTTTCCAGGCTTAGTTGACATCTCTGTAGCAAGGAATAATTTTTGAAGATTTTGAATAAAATGAAGTTGTATTTTATGTTGTGAAATAATCTGCTCGTGCCATTACTAACATTTTTAAGAACGATGGTCATGTGAATAATTCTGTGTTTCCATGTTATAGGCCTATGAATGTAATGGCTCAGAAAGTTGTTTTTTTCCTCCAATTCTTTTGAGAGCCCTTAGTTTGATTCTGTTTAAAAAATAGAGCCTGTTGGGCCTTAACTTTTAATAAATTATAATCTCTTCGGCACAATCATATTTTAATTAGATATATGACTTCTCTAATTCTATGTTGTGAATGCATTTGTTAACTGATTCCATCCATTCGGCTGGTGTCTAAGTTGAGAGATCCATGCTATTGAACCATTATCACAGGTTCTGCGAAATGCGAGAGGAAAAATCCAAATTTTACTTCCAATCCAAGTTTTACTTTTAGATAATCTGGAGGTAGTAGAAATTTTGAATGAGCTTTAACAGCGCCATTTCAGTTATTTTTCTGATTTGTTTGAGCGAAATAATCTCCGATTTTGACTTCTCGGTTGCGTAGCTACTACCACTACTATTACTACTACTGTTTTTCGGATCATACCTGTAAATAATTTTGTAGTAAAATATTATTTTATTTCCTTTTTTAGGTATCTGGAGGAGAATCCAGCAACAGCTTCAGATTCATGCCTCCAAATGGAGTAGGGCTGCTGGCGGATCTCGGAATAGAGTCTTCACCCTTGGATGCCCTCCAGGTTTTATTTACAAATCAAGTTGTCCATTTTACATTGGCAGCTATCAATACCTATGTAGACCATAGGTGTGCTCTCAATTGTCCAGCTTGAAGGCAATCAGTTTTTCGAACTGGTACCCTGTGACGGAGTCTGAATTCTAGAAGTTTCTCGCCGTTGTGATCCAGATAGGCATTGACAAGTCTGCATCTATCCACCTGTGCTGGGCCTCTGAGGAATCGCCTTGCTACAAACCGTGGTACAGTAAAATATTTGCTAGGCCAAGATTTGAGGCTCTGTTTTTTCATTGCTCTGAATCTGCCACAGCTTCTTTGAAAGAAAAGATAGAACCACTCATGGATATACTCATACAGAATTTTCGCAGAGTTTTCTATCCCATCCAGAACCTAGCCCTGGCTGAGATGGTGGTGGGATTTCAGGATCGGTGGGTGTGCAACATGTTAAACCCATCGAAACCAAAAAAATTACATAAAGGTATTTGGTTTGTGTGATAGCTCTACAGGATACGTCTTGAACCTACTGACATATTTTGGAGAGAAAACCTCATATAACCCAGAGGTTGATTTTGACGATTATAGTTGATGATAGCAAAATAAACCTGGCCAGACCATGATAAAAATATGGATGGAATCGGTTCAAAGATGTTGTATCATGTCCATCATTTTAGTGCGAATTTTAAGGCCTTTTGATAAAAGGTTCTTATACAATTTATATACACTGTAATTAATGTGTAACAAAATGTAAAGATATTTTGTAAGTAAGCTCCGTTCATGATTTTTTTTCTCGCTTGTTAGCATCAATCCAAGCTTCCTGTTTCTCAGACCAAAGCTCGTATACCTTCCTCCACATAAACCGCTTGATTGCGCCACAGATTTTGCATGTCACAACTGTGTGAGGTTCACTTTTGCCTGATTTTTTTTAGAGATGGAAAAGAAAATCACAGATCATTTTATGTGCCCTGTGTTACGAATCCTGGGCAAAAAATAAATAAAGAAGTAAATAAATAATTTTAAAAATAAAGTCCAGAGGAGCTGAGATATGTTGTTAAAAAATTTTTAAAAATATAACTTCTTTAAAAGAGGTGTAAAAGGGATGGCCTAATTATTTGGTAAGACATTTTAACTTCAACTAACATTAACAACTTAATTCCCTTGCAATTATATGCATACTCATAGTTGCATAATAATCACATTTTAGTAATCTAAAGGCAACTTTTTTTCATATAATTGTAAACATATCTATTGTTTACTTTTAAATCCTTTGCAAATGGTGGTAAAACTATAACAGGAGACCAGTCTGAATCAGTTGGAAGACGCATAACTCAGCCAAAACTTCATTCTATGAACTTTGAAATGGTGACAACAAAACTAGATAGGGCTGTGTTGATTATCTTATCAGAAATCTAGATATGAGATGAGACTTTCACAATTTTTTTTAAAAGGCATCTCAAAGAATGAATTAACAACTCAACATATATTAGAGAAGTACGCTAAGAGGACAGCTGTTGTAAATATATCTATAATTTTTAGACTCCGAAAAATGGAGTCTAATTAATTTTATTATAGCCTTTTAGAAATGAATAATAAAAGACTCTAGACAGAGCTGTTATGAGAATAAGAGACTGAGGAAGACGGAATAAACAGTGGATAATGGACATTTGGGATACACTGAAGCCAACATTCACTGTGATAGGCAGAAGAGCCATAGATAGAGACTTATACTGACAAGCAGTAAAATGCTTGTCCTATGATGGATGGCATTTTTTTTTATGCTGACACAGAATGACAGAGAATCTCGATTACCAAAAATTCAATGGCAGAGAAAAAATTATGACAGGGAAGTTGTGGAATTATCACACCTAAGACTTTGGCTGAGCTAAACATTTCAAAGTCAGAGCACGCCTGGGCATCTTTTATCATTGCTTTATCAGTCCCTTTGAACAAATCAACTTGAGGTCTGGTGTATCGGCTGTTATCCCAGTCAGTGCATCAGAAAGCCCAGAATTTTTACATTTCAACCATAAAAAGGACAAACGCACATCCAACTTGTGCATCCTTTTTCTAAATACATTTGAAAATTTAGCTTTTATAGTAATTAGAACAGTAATAATGAAATCCTATTCCTTACTCTTTTTATTGAAAAAAGTATGTGTGCTTTCCATAGCAGGTTTTTAGCTTTAACATATTTGTAAAATATTTGCTTGAACCACTGATTTAAATAAGAGACAACATTATGATTATAGGTTACGGATACAGGCTATCTTTAGAGATTTCTTTTTAATATCCCCAAATACATTTGACTTTTTTGCTTTACATCTATTTTATACATGAGCCATTCTCAAAAGGTCAATCTTCAATTCCTACTTATTTTCAATACACTCAATATTGTCTTTAAAATGCTTAGACATATAAAAAGAATGTAACAGAGAGACAATATCCATAATATTTGTTGATTCATATTTTCTTTAAGAAACTATTTGGCCATTTTTTCCTTACACAAAACCTGATAAAAATACATGCCTATCTTTTGCACATGTTTTCTTCTATTTAAATGTTTGCAAATCAATTGAGAGGTGTTTCATATTTTCAAAAGGTATGTATACCGAACTCCTAAATACTACAGAAATGTCTACAAATTGCGGATACGGCACAACAAGAGATCAAAATAAGCGCTTCCGGACAATATGCTTTATGCCATCGGTACCTATTATTTTGGGACTTGAAAATAAATACATGGAATAGTATTATCTTGAAAGATTAGGTTTTTCTCAAAATTTCATTTATTTTTTTATGTATAAATAAAAGAAAACGATTTATTTCGCCACAGGTTAATCTCTCAGTTTGGCACGTAAAAAATCTGTTTGGTTTTTGTCATTACATAATGTATGGAAGCGCATCTGATTATCATCCACATTGGCACTTTGTGTAGTCAATGTTGTCCTAAAACACCAGAATGGTATCGACTTCAGTTTTCAGTTCTCTGTTAGGCAATAGTATGAAGAGAGAGTATTAAACAAGATTCATTCTGATTTGTGTCACCTATTAGCAGTTGTAAAGTCCGGAAAACTAGATCTACAATGTAGCGTACATAAGGTTTAATTTTGCAAATAATCGAAATAATTTTATTTTTAGCTTTTACTTAAAAAAATACTCAACTATGTATACACTACAGAGGTGTGCTCCATTTTTGCAGGTGGATTCAATCCATTAATAAGATATTTTGCTTCCACTGACACAAATTTATGTCACTGTATCGTTTGGGAGCAAAAGGTTTGGGTTTTGTTTTTTTGTTGTTTTTTTTTGACTTGGTCATCTGTAGGCCACCACACAGGAATATTGGTAATTAATCCAAGGCAAATAATTTTTTTATACCCAAAAGAAGTAAAAAAACCCAACTTTCCTCTTCTTCTTCTGGATGTTACTATGACAAAATAAAACTTTTTACAGAATGATTTAGACTGATTATCCATAATATAGGCATAAAAGTGTTATGTATGTGATTTTATTTAAATAGCAAGGCATTTTCTGTGTCGTGATGCTTTTTTCCATATGTGACAGTGACAAAATTTTGGAGTAACATTTGGAAGCATGGTGAACATTTTCTTCCTTGATTTTGGACTCTAAGAAATATAACTGATTATTATTTATAAGGTCAGCATAAATATTCAATTATGTCATATATTTTAAAAGAAAGAACTAATAATTTTGAAAAAGCAATAAAATTATCATCAATATGTTCTGTATGTCACAATGACACAAATTTTTGTC
>BLXT01006566.1:687231-703550 GCA_019648995.1 Plakobranchus ocellatus | reverse complement strand
TCAGCATAAATATTCAATTATGTCATATATTTAAAAAGAAAGAACTAATATTTTGAAAAAGCAATAAAATTATCATCAATATGTTCTGTATGTCACAATGACACAAATTTTTTGTCACAGTAACATCCAGAAGCATGTTCAACATTTTCTTCTTTGACTATGGGCGCTATGAAATATAACTGATAATTCTTTCTCACGTCAGGATGAATATACAATTATGTTACTCATTTAACAAGAGAGAACTAAGCATAGTGAAATAAAGAAAAAAAGTATCATCTATTTACATTACAATGACACAAATAACACAACATGTCTCTTAACAAAGGACTGTGAGAGTAAAACCTTAGTCTAGATCTAAGCACAACATTATTTGAAAATCTGGTTCTCCCCAAAAAAATCTTTGTAGAAAAAAGAAAATCTTACTACATATTTGTGTCACCTGTAACATCTGGAAGATTTTGTGAAGGCTGAACAAATGAAGAAAAATTCATATTGAACGAAAAAAGTATCTTTTGCCAGTGTTTTTATGTAATTACATGGTCCTTTCAAGTAGGCAAAGTTTTCTGGGTTTTTTAATCAAGATTGAAAATGGATGTGCTTGTCAGGTCTCTTATCTGACCTTTTGAGAATGGTTCATATGTGATAGCTGAAAAACAAGATTTTGAACGGACAGGTGACATATTTCATATTACTCTTTACTGCAAGGCAACTTTCTCAGTCTAAATACAAAAATATTCCTCTTGTCGTAACAGGTTAGATGAGGCTTTCTTCACCAACAATGCCACGAAAGCTAAATTCTTGACTGTCAAAAAAAATGCAACCGTGTGCCTAGCCACCACTACTACATTGAAAAACATCAATTGTGATTCCCTTCCAGTCTGTGAGGCAGACATTACTCCAGTCTCCCATAAATATCCTCTTCTCCTCACCCTCTTAAAAAATTCAAATTCTGTAAACTGAATTATCAATTGCATAATGTTATTTTGCTACATCATGTTCTGCTAGTCATTTAACTCTTTGTGTCCGATTTTTTTTCCACATCTGAACGGAGTTTTCTCCCTCGCCGCTTTTCTTTCATAGAGTTAGCGGTTGCTCACTCGGTCATGCGTATCGTTCCGTCGGCCGCTAGGAGCAGCCGCTCAGAGTTATAGAGTTAAAACAATAATGAAGAACTGTGGTTCTCTTACATAATAAAACATTCTGCAACAAAATTAGCATCCTGGATCATCCCGCAAAGACATATCACATGATATCAAAGACATACTTCACCTGTGTTATGAGAAAAGTGTGATTTTAAAAGTTAAGCACCATGAAAAAAGTTTGCAACATTCATTGCCGCCATAAACTTTGCTTTTGTAGGAAAACCTCAAAAATAGTGTTCTTAATAAACTGCAGTGGTTGTACACCATAGTTTACAATGAATGGGCAGATGCGCTTTACATTAACTTTTAAAAGAGAACAAAAAATTACTTACTTCTGCCTCTGATCCTAGCAGTCTGCCCAGGTACAAGCACAACATTACAGGATTTGCAGAAGGTTCGTTTGATGCTGGGGGATCTGAGAGAAAAAATAAAAAAGACCAAAAGTTTCACATGTGCATGTACAATCTTGCACTTTTCTTTCTTAGATCAAAACTTTGAGGTCAAACTTGTCCAAATTGATTAATCTAACATATGTTAACTGCAATAAAAGGTTTCAAAAGGTAAGAAATCATCCACAGAAGAAAGTATTGGCTGAATGAATTTTGCAGCCTTTCTTTTAATGTCGAGATCAGCAGTCTTTTTAGAGCAAAATAATTTATGATGAGTTGCCTTGCTATAAGAAATAAACATTTTCTAGTCAATCAATCGCAAATCCATTGTAGACCTAATCCTACTATTCATCTCTTGGTTTAAACTTAATTTACTGGTAAATTGACAACTACCGTGCATTAAATTTTTACTCATACAGGTCACCTTATCTAATGAGTGCTAACTTGTACTGAATGTGTGGTAGTTGCCCTTTAATTCTCTCTGAACAATATTACAGAATAAAATGTCAGTATAACAACTGCATGTCAATAGTTTCTTCACTTCTACACGTTTCGTGACTGACGAAAGTCATCTTTTTACCGTGAAAGAAAAAAAAAAAACACATGCAAACAGAAGAAATAAAGATTTAATTATGTCATACAAGCTGGTTTTCAAAAAATCAATGAGCAACATAATCATTACTAGCTAAACCAGGAAAGTGACAAATCCTTCTTCAAAGTCTACCATAAAGTAACAAATAACAAACAAAACATAAAAATGTTTGAAGGGTTTGTTTCTTTCTGTGAACAATACAGATTTGTGTGTACAAATTAAAAAAAAAAAAAAACAATAATGAGCCTCCTCAGACACACAAAGATGTGAACTTACATTCTGATGACATGCTTCTCTGCAACCAGTCGCATTGTTGAGATGTAGTGTTGGCACAGTTCTATATTACTGGGATCTGTTTTTAATACAAGATTTGCTGCCTGAAAGTGGAACCAAAAGAATGAAATGTCCCATAATATAGGGAAATTTGTTTTTTTTACTTCGAAAATAGAAATCATACAAAAATATTGCACAAGCATTTGATTCCTTCATAATTTTTTTATAAAATAGCTTATCTTGCAGACAGTTTGAATGGTAATGTTTCCAACATTACAGACTCAAAGAAAGGAAGTTTGGACAGACAAGTAAAACAATTTCACAATCTGTAACAGGCCACCATGAAATTAAATTGATTTTTCCCTATCTTTGAAAAAGGTATCGATAATGCATACTGTACCATGCTGTCAGCAAAAGTTGTTTAAACCAAAATGATTTTTAAGCCCCAAAGTGAGTTTTTAATTATAAATTATCCTGGCTACATCAGAATATGTTTAAACTGAAAATAATTTCTAATGTCCCAAAGAATTTACTATCATACTGACAAGATAAACTCTGTTGTAACTTAAAAATTGCTTTGATCAGAGGAAAATTGTATTGGAAGGCTTGCCAGGGAATTCAAGATTACTCACAACAACAAAAAAGTTAGAAATTTCCCTGCTAGCTCTTTTGGTACACAAAGTACCTGAGAGATTTAAACATCATGCAGACTTCACTCACTGTAATCTTCTTTGATATCTAGAAAGGGGTTCCACAAAAACACAGATTTAAGCGTTTAGAAACCAGGAAGTGATTTTACAAGCTTTTCATACCTACAATCTACATAATGCAATTTAAAAATAAAAACTAACCACAGATCTAATAAACTAAGTGCAACTAAGGGGAAATTCCAGCAACGGCGTCTTTTTTTCAACCACACTAAGCTGGTTTGTCACGTGGTTTAGCCGAAACGAGGCGAACATGTAAACAATGCTGAATTTCCCTTAGATCTAGTAGACCTATAATCTTCGGAGTCCTAGTCTTCCATAGGCCCATATTAAACATTTCAAAGCTGAAGAAAGGCTTTTAAAGCTAGTGATTTGGCTTTTTTATTTCAAAAGTACATATGGGAGAACGGATTTCAAATTTTTAAAAGTAGGCACTCAAAACCTGCCTAGCGAGTCAGATGGAAGCAAAGTAACCATTCTTTTCACACAATTCATCAAATCTCCCTTTAACAGAGTTTACAACTTACTTTTATATCATGTTGGAGAAAAATGGCAAATGAGAAAAAAGTGACTGTTTCAAAGTTCACAGCAACAAAAAAAAAAGGTTTCTACTGACAGCACTATTCAATACATGTTCCTGGCTCCTAGATACTCATTTGCATAAATGAATGCCAATTAATCTCAAACCTTTAGTTTTGAAAAAAAAAAGCTTAAGTTTTAAAAAAAAAGAAAAAAAAAAAGAGGGCAAAATTTGAGCATTGATTATCAAAATATCGACAATAAAATTAGCTTATTCGAAAAAGCATTCAATTTTCTTTTTATATAACAAAAAATGTTTACCAGTTTGTCACGGTATAAATTAAACGATGTTAAAAAAAAAAAAACACTATGGCCTTGCTGTTTCTTGGCTATTTCAGCCTCGCCCTGAACATGTATAGTGTATGCAATAGCAAATGTAGGCAACAATCAACTTGAGTAGGCGATGTAGCCTGTTGCCCACTCACAATGGACACATTGATGAACAAACTTTCACTAATAAATAAATTTATACTTTTAGAATTATTTTTATGTTACAGCAAGACTTATTTTAGGTCTAATTGTAACACAAATACACTTAGAAGACAGTTGGATCTAACACAAGAATGGCATTTGTTTACATTCAAGCCCCATTTCCTTGATGATGCAATTGCTTCACAATCTAAGGTCCTGACGGAGTAAATGTTCCCAAAAACCTGTGGGTTTTTCCGCTTGATTGAAATTGGCTTATTAATGATACAATAGTTGCCATTTCAACAAATGCTATCTTACTAATTTGATGCTCGACCTAAGCATAGTTTTAAGGTCTGACAGATATTTTATAGTATAATTTAAACCCCTATATATGTACTCTTAATTACCATACATACATGCGCACCTTTTGTTTATGACTGGACGCCATTCTAATGGTCTATATAAAATCAGAAAGTAGGCTATCACAGAGCCATTGCCAGCAGCTTATCAAATATGCAACAAATGCACGTAGGATGGAATGGGGTAGTCAAAATCCAGGCCTAACTAAGTTAAACCATGCGAAGGAAGACAGGTGATCAGCCTACAATTATTCATCCATATCATTCTCTGACAAGAGTAAAGAAATTCATGGTGCAGGCTTGGAGGTGGTGCACAGATGCATGTTGGTAGTGACTTGGTTGCCTTTTCCTGATCATATTTTTCAAAGTTAATGACTGAACGATCTTCAGCCTGGTACAAAACACAGGGAAAATATTTATTTTCATACCTGCTTTTTCGCTAAAGGCATGCTTAAGGGCCTTACAAAAATTAGCAGTGTCACAACTGTGGTTTACAAAAATTAAAATCTTCATTATGTAGCTTGGGGCTCTGTCTGAAGACCAATTTAAGTAAGAAAAAGTCGCATTTTTAACATTTTACTACTTACAGCACTGAAATAGCCTGAAGAGTGTTTTTGAGAGATTCGCATTTGTGAAAACTGTGTACTAGTAGAGTTATATTAATTCTGAGCCAAGACATGGGGTTTACAATATTTTTTTAAAAAAGAACAAACCATGAAACTATTTTTTCCCACATGAAGGTAATATGACATCTTACTCATTAGGACATAACATATTTACTTGTTAATGGGAAGATTTAAGGCATGCAGATTGATACCTCCCTAAATGTAGCATTGTGGGAGCTACTTAAATTAAAATTTTAATAAACTCATATAAAGTGTTTGTGTCTGCCAACAAGTGCAAAGTATAAATAGCAAACAGAAGATGTCTCATGTAGAAGGATGAAATCAAAACATGGATGAGAAAAGACTGTCATGGAGAGATTGGCAACAAAGGCAGATGAAGGCCTATTTCATATCAACTTAACAAGAGAAGACATGAAGTAGGCCTCCATCTGTCTCTGCTGCCAGTAATCTTTGCAGGATAGCTAACATTAGCTAAAGCCAGAAAACTATGCAAGAAATATATTTAAACATCTAGCCCCCCCCCCCCCAAAAAAAAAAAAATTCTATTGAGAACCTGATCTAGTGCAACATCACTTGATAGATATATAGATTTGCATAAAATCCTGTAAAAAAAAATGTTATTTACTTGGTGCAAGAAGTTGACACGCTGAAAGATCTCTTTGTGTAGAAAACGTGTGTTGTCTTTTCCCATTATTTCAAGTCTTCTTTTAACTTTGTCTTAGTGGTAAGTATCCTACCATCCAGCTCCTCTGGGCCTGAAAGTAGTTATAAACAGACATATGTATGAATAAATAATGATTGTTCATATCCATATCTGAAACATAAAACAGATTTCTAATCTTAATTTAAAGTGAGGCTCAAAATCATTTCTGAACTGATCTATTCCACTGTATCCATTAGCGTAGACCCACACTGGAGGCTGCTGCGTCCAACAATACATGTTTTGAAATACTCTCTTTCTTTGGTGCAAGCGCACACCAAGTCGGCAACTTGTCGAAGCGTCAGAGCTATCCTTTGTGTTTTACAGCCTGGTCTTACGTCAGTGGCTCTGTCGGATAAGGGAAAGGGGGATGTTATTACGTGACCATGCATAATTCTACTGATCGTTGTGGCAAGAATCACGAGGCCATTCTTGGTACGCAAATTATCGGGCTAACTTGTCGGTGAGAAGCGCACAGTGACTGCGACATCAGTCCTTCAAGTTAGCCATGACAAGTTGTGTCGCCTCCAGTGTGGGCCTACGCTTAGACTTACATTTATTTGGATCTAGACTAGTGACCAATAAAATACTTCAAAATCTAAAAATCCTTTTTTTTCCATGCAATAGGCTTGATTAAAGAAAGAAAATGAGACTTCAAAATTGAATGAAACATAATTACAAGAAATAAAATAGAACTTGAACACAGTTTATCTTTTTTTACCATAAGACTAAGAGTCAATGGCTAAAGAGTTGGAGACAAAATTTAAAATAATATCGATGTGGGTAATAAGCAAGAAAATATATATGATCGTAGAAAAACTGGATGTTATGGGACAAAATACATTTAATTTTTCTGGAGAGCAATCTCTGATCAAATGGTGTCTAAGACAGCCAGACTTTCCCGACAGTGAAACTGAGACATGAGAGTATTATATTGAGTGTAGACTGCTATTAACTATGACATGTGAAAGTGAGAGCAATTTAAGACTTGTTGCTGCTCTAAAAATGGCTCATTCTATTGTGACACATAATATTTATTCAAATTTTATGGTAGTTTGAAGTTACAAAATGTGATAAAATAGAAACTGAGAAAATCGCGTTTAAAGTTTCTACATGTATTTTTCAATTCTTTTTCATGAATAGAGGCAGTTTTCCTTTTTGAAATTCATAGAATCAAAGATAAATTATGTTGGGAAATAGAAGCAACAAAAAAAGCATGTTTTCAATGATTTTCTTTCACACTTGCCTAGAGTAAAGATTCTACAACTAGATCAATATTCTATATTTCTTTATATCTAGATCTAGAATCGGGTCTAAGATGAGACGTAAACAACACGATTTGAATCTAGATCTAGAGGAGCGTTTCTATAAAATTTTCATCGCTATAGCAGCAGCCTTTCATAAATCTTTTTTTTTTTTATTTATCCAAACATGATCTAGATTATCATGTCAAACCTTTTAAGGCTAGACTGGGTGCAATGGTAGGATGGGGCGGGGCTCAAGTTTCATTTGTCTCTTCTTCCATCACTAAATCAATGCCTTCCTCTCAGTCAGAAGACTGCAGGGGCCTTTCCAAGAGGTAATATTCTATTATATCTCTTATGAAAATTGTCATAAGAAGACACATTAGACAGGCCTGGTGTTCTCAAATCATTCAAATGCTTGGCTATTTCTTTAGATCGAGAGCTGTCCGCCTTCTAGAAACTATCGACAAAATCTACTTGATGACCGACAGGAGATGTCTTAAATTAAAAATATCTTAAATCAAGCAAAAACTTCATGTTTTTTGTGAATATAGATTTTTATGTTACACTTTATGAGGATTCAAAGCTTTTGATCTTATGCTTCACTGAAAGTACAGAAATTGACTTCAAACAACGATGATAGGCAAGCAGACATGAATAACTACTTATCATATGCGACCTACTTTTTCTCTTGTTAGCTTCTATATTCATGCACACGCTTCATGAATAAGAGCTGAAAAAAGATGTAAACGATATGCAACATGATGGGGTAAGTATGAGGTATCCATGAGAAAAAGAAACAAATTGGCCATTCTTTGATCATTTTCCGTAAATTTTTGCTCTACCTACATGTGAAAAGTAATTATTTTAAAATACTTGAAGTTATTTTAAACATTAAAGTTTTGAAAAAAAGTAATCTAGAATAGTTCGAGAATCCAATTTTCTCAATAACTGACAATAAATCGACCTGATATGACTTGACGATCCGTTTCAGGCTCTAGCACAAATTTACATTTACCACCATGCGACAGGTTTCTGTAGGCCACCACATATGATTCTTTTTCAGAATAAAATAAAGAGATTAAGATGGATATTCTGCAATTGGATGCAAGTAGTATAGTCTCTTTTATATGAGATTTTTTCTTTAAAATAAAGGACAAATTCAAATATAAGAGAACAACAATTACATTCTGTCTTTTTCCAGAGATTTTGCACAGATTTTTTTAAATTTATGCTCTAATCTTTCAAAGCAGAGTTTTCTTTATAAAACAGCACACAACATTCTGGTCGATCTCCTGTATCCTAGCTTTTATACTATCTGGCAAATTGAGCAGAATTAATATGTTATTGTATAATTATCCTGAGTTTGGTGCTAACCGGGAATAATGAAGCTCAAAATTCACTTCACAAATAACATGATTTTAATTTTCATCAATCCATAGATTTAGCTTGTATGTTGTTTTTTTTTTTAGTATCTATAATCAAAAGAAAAACTCTCAATACATTCCAATTTAACAACTTGCCACTATCCCTTTCAGCCTCACAGGGGGTTCAAGTCTGGTCTTCATTTCATCATTGTTCAAAATTTCTCAGGACAACTTATTATTTGAACATCAGTGTGTATTTTAACATCAACTCTCCTCAAGATTCTCCCCTCCTTCAAAATAATCATTTCACACAATCAAGCATACCCTTTTGGGTCCTTTTCCTCTATCCCAGCTTCATTTACACTTTTTTGTTTACCGTCTACTTATGAAATGAAATGGATGCTTCTCAAAAACGAATAATTCATGATTTGTGATTAGACAAGATATTATTAATCTTACAAATCAATGGCCACGAAAGATAAATGCATTGGCATTGTTTTGGGAAAAAAATCTTAGTCAGTGGGATCAAATTCTTTTGACAGCTTTTGTATTTCAGAACCCATTGATATTTTTATGCCTATAAGTTACTATAAAATGTGTGATTCTGAAAAAGACATTGATGACATGAGAAATCTATTAAAAGATATTTGAAAATGGGGCACTACGCATATTCTTCATATGCATGGAACACCTGTACTCGCCAGTTTGAATATTTAGATGGGACATCAGCGCACTTCAAAAAGAAGAATTAAAGGAAAGAGCAAACTTGATTTTTTTTTACAAATTTTTTGGAAGGGATGGATATGATTTTTTTCCATTGAAATTCTATATCTTCATAGCACCCACCCAAAAAAAGGCAATCAACCCCTCTAACCTTTTCCCTCCCCTTTTTCCCTGGTAGGAGCCCCAAAAGAGAACTCTTTTCTTGTAATATTTCTGTAGGTTCACTCGTATTTCATGGGACTGGCCCAATAATCAAAAAGAAGGGAATTGGGCCGCTAAAGCTTGATTTAACCAAGCCTACCACCACACACTAATCATCCTGCCAGTCACCAATCTCACTCAACCCCACCATTGCTGATAGTGGGGCCTATAATACACAGCATGGATAACTCACAGTAATCGTTGGACCTGGATTATCCCAACAAAAGAACAGAGCTTTAAAACTAAATGTCTTGTGAACTGCTTGTATGTGCCAAATGGCCGAATCTTCAAACTTGTTCCAAAGAGCATGCTTTGATTTGGACACCTAATTATCATATAAATGAAACATGACTTACACTGGTTATTATGTGTTCTGCATTGTTAATGATGTAAAGTAACAGTAAAACCAAGATTGTGCTTTTTTGTGGGTTTATAAATTTTATTAAAATTTTTTTGTGTCCTGGTCTCGTCAAGAAGCGACACACATTAGTTCCCGATTTTGCAATGGTATTATTTGAAGGACAGAAAAAGAGCTCATTAAATACCACTATCAATCTGACCACCCTAGAAACATTCTTTGAAAGTTTTTCTTCGTTTTTCACATCAACATTAGTGTTTTAATGCACTTTAAACTCTCATTAGCCGGCTGTATAAACCACACTAACGACTACACGTTATGTGTCGCCGCGATGTTCGATAGATATAAAATATCGGTTCCTCCTTGCTTTAAACAGTTCGGTTTCATAATACGGAATGTAAGGATCGACAGTAAACCAAAGGTAGCGATTTTAATGCAGTTTATTGATGGCTAGGCATAGAAGATCACCAGGCATGCACTATGTGTCGCCTTATTCTGACTTCCAAAGTTTCAATTTCAGTTCTAATTCCACTTCAAGGATAATGTAATATTGTTAGCCTAGATCTAATCTAGATTTCTAGATTAGATAATTATACTCTGTGAAAGTAGCACAATTTACATTATCCTATAACTTGGCCTCTGATTTCTTCAATTCGTTGGAAACTTGTGAAGGTTGGCATATTCGTACTCACACTCAGCTGATGAAGGTATAGCGGCGCTTTTTGTTTGTTCCCACCCCGACTTTTATATCGCTATATATTATCCGATCTAGATCTAGATCTTTCTTCATTAAGATATCGACGAAATGAAGAGGTCACAGGCCAAGTCATGAAAATAGTAGTACTAAGTACTATTTCTCACAAAGTATACACAATGTGGAGCTTTTTCGTTTGTTCCTATCGAATTATAACATACATAGATCTAGATCTAGTTATATAAAGTCAGGCTGGGAACAAATGAAAAAGCGCCAGCAGGCGAAAGGATTCTTGCTTGAAATATTAACACTATCCTCAACGGTACCTGAGATTAATTTTGGCTTTTTAAATCATTTATTATGAATGATGTCATTTGCTTCACTTGACTCAACATTAGAATCTGATATCGTCAAACATAAAAATGTAACAAGTGGTCGAAATGGAAACTTCAAAAGTGAAAAAAAGCATTGAACACTATAACAGTGCGTAGCAGTCGTTTTTACGAAGTTGTAAATTTTCATAGACGCAAGGATTAGTTCACACCTGAGAGTCCAAAGCGGAATAGATATGCGCGCTTAGATTCACACAGAACTCTCATTCTCATTCAAGGCAAAATAGCGACGACAGCGTGTCATTTAAAACTATTCTGCTCCTGATAATGACAAATCTCGCCTTTTGCTTGTTTGATCAATTTTTAATTGGTTTATAATCATCGAAAGGCATATATTTTGTTTTTAAAAAAATAGTTGGCCCGGTATTATTACTCCGCAAAAAAAAAGATATATTATTTGTACCAACAAACAAAAAAAAAAAAAAAAATAAAAACCACCAATATCCCGAGGTTTGATAAGGATAATTTTTATCAACCACAGCTAGTTGATTTAGTGGTTTAGCACATCACTCATTGCCTGTTGTGCATGGGTTCGAATCTTAGCAATTGAAATGGTCATCACATTGGCGACATTGGCGATCTACCTATTTGGAGCACCAAGATTCACTGTTTACACTGACCATAAAACCTCTAGTGTCACTATTTGGAAGCCTAAATATCCTTATGTCGGCGTGAATTGAAAGATGTGTGATGAGAACGCAAGCGTACAATATGGCAACCAACTACAAGCCTGGTGAAGATAATCCGGCTGATTACATGAGCAAACATCCCAATAAGAGCACGAAGCCAAGCTCAAGAGAACAGAAAATCGCAGAATATGTGAATAATCTCGCATACAATAGTACTCCAAAAGCAATGATTCTAGAAAACATAGAGTCTGAAACACTCAAAGATAGAACACTACAGGCAGGCATCGCAGCCATGAAAACAGGAAATTGGACTCAAACATCGAATTTTCATTCACTGGAAAAACATACGCATTACACATTGAATCGTTGTGTACACGAACTATCCATCACAGAGACTGGACTGATCCTAAAAGAGAGAAGGATTGTACTACCATTCAGTCTTCAAGATAAAGCAGTTCAAATCGCACATAGCGGACATCAAGGAAAAACTAAAACTTTGTCAATGCTCCGAGAGAAAGTTTGGTTTAAAAACATGCACACAGCAGTTGAGCAAGCAGTCAAGAATTGTTTGGCTTGTCAAGTGGCCACACCCACAACAACTCGAGAACCTCTGCAGATGTCAGATCTACCGCAAGAACCATGGTCTAAACTCAGTGCTGACTTTGGACATCTACCGGATGGAACATACCTACTTGTTGTAACGGCTGAGTACTCTCATTTTGTTGTTGTTGACACGATCAAAAGTACATCAGCCAGAGCAGTAATTCCAAGATTTGACAAATCTTTGCTGAATTTGGAATTCCAGATGAACTGAAAACGGACAATGGGTCACCGTTCAATGGAATAGACTTCAAAACTCACCTTGAGCATATGGGTATCAAACATCTCAAGATCACAACTCGCTGGCCCCAAGCCAATGCAGAAACTGAACGATTCATGAGAACAATCAAGAAAACTATCAAAGCAGCTCAGACTGAACACAAGAACTGGAAGCGAGAAATGTTCAAATTTTTACTAGCATACAGAACCACAAAGAATTCAAGTACTGGCCTAGGCCCAGAAAATGTATTGTTCAATCGTGTTGTGAAGAACAAACTACCTGCAGCGCCAATTCAAACCGACCCAAATAATACTTGCATCAGATGTAATGATGCAGCTGCCAAAGCAAAAATGAAGCACTATGCAGATTGTAAATCCTACGTAAAACGGTCAGACATTCAGATTGGAGAGAGTGTTTTAGTCAAACAATCAGTCAAGACCAAACCTACAACCCCATATGAACCAATACCTTATGTAGTTTCCAACAAGAAAAGATCAATGATCACAGCAAAGAGATACAACAAATCAATCACGAGAAACAGCAGTTTCTTCAAGAAATCACCAAGACCACCCACTTTTGAAGAGGAGGAGAGAGAAATGGTAGAGACAGAATCTGATCTACAACCAGAAAAATTGGAATCAGCAGCTGAACCTGAACCAGGTAGCAGTGCAGTACCAGCACCAATTCTTCACCAACTCAGCAGGCCAAGAAGAACAAGAAAGATGCCAGAGAGAAAGACTTCTCCATGAAATACTAAAAATCGAACATCGTCAAGTAGGTATCACATCATTTCTAAAAGGGTGCTGGTGTCATCCAGATTCCAGCCCCAACGATTTACCAACAAGGCTATGGCTCGTTATGCCTTGTCGCTTTTTATTTTCTTGACTCATATGGTCTCGCCGTTTTCAATCTTGATACAATTTGTGTCATGCAAGATTTCTCGTTTCATCCTTCCAGTTAGAAAAGCCATAATAATGCTCTACCTCTATGATCAATCTTATCATCGTCGATCATTAATAATAACTAGTTGGTTAGTTGTGTAAGAGAGGTAGTCTAGTCGCGAGTCTAGGAGTTGTTACCCAGCTCTGTCTGAGTTATCTCTCCTTTCTCAGGTCGCGTACTCGCTGACTCCCCCTGAGCGCTATGCTTGACTAGTTTATAGCACACACGGGTGCATTCTCTGCAAGTCCATCGCAGAAGAATTGTTTGATGTTGTCCGAAGAAAAGCGATTGATGTTGATAAAAGAAAACTTGATTTTGTTGTTCCATGTTCAAATTTGAAAGTAAAAATAGTCCTTGTAGCGTCTTTGTGCTAATACGCACTAAATTTTAAATAATGTTTTTTTTATATTAAATAATTCGTTAGTAGTAAAGTTTTTAACTTTTTATTGTTAGTCGTCAGATGTATTATTAAGTTTAGTAATTTTGGGAATGTAAAAGTTGGTATATTGTAATATGTTTAGGTCTATTTTGCATTGAGTAGGGAAGAGATGTTATCATCGGGTCTTTTCTGGCGCGGCCTGAAAGCGTGGGCTCGCTCATTCGGCTCGCAGCTCTCTCAGAGACAAGACGTGTCTTGATCTGACTAGTATACTTTGCTTTTTTTAAACATACTTCACTATATAACTATTTAAAAAGAGTCAAAAGAAGACATGTAAAAAGTTCTTGAAAAACAACAAGAGCAGGTAAAGTTGTATTTTAATTAAAATCATTTTTTTTCTTTTAGTGTTTTAATTTTATACATATATTATTATAATGTATTCACTTTTTCTCTTAGAAGTCTAGATTTGAGGTAACTTGCTCATGAGCATGAGACGGTTATGCCTCTATATAAGACAGAGTCTAAAATGCACATTTAATTTAGACAGGCTGCTCCTTTGTCGATCAAATTTTATTTTCTTGATTACATTAATTATTTAATACTTGGTTATTTCTTTTTTATTACTTCTTTAGTATCTCAAGTTCAAGTAATTACAATTAATAACTTTATCGATTGTTATTGTTAGTGAAAAAGTTGTATAAATCCCGCTTCATTGTTAAAGTGATGCACTAACTTAAAGTCATGGACTTGTTCGTGAGTGGTCCCGCAGGAGAACAATCTAACTGATGTTAGCTGTATCTTACGAAATCGCAGTGTGCGTTATGTGCGCACCAGTGCTTTAGCGCTACTCCATTTTGCTGATCTTAAGTTACATATTGTGGAGAAATTTATAAGGATTTCACTTTGTTCGTGACTAATATCACTTTGTGAAATATTATGTATTGCCATTTTTATTATCGTCGATAAGAGATAATTATGGTTGGTTTAATGAGTATCAAGGGCTATAACTAGAAAAAAATTTTGTTACTTAGGGCACCACGAGTTATTTCCAGTGTATAGATGATAACTTTTCTGCTTTGTTCTGCTATTAATCAGTCGTGGATTTATGTTTCATTTTCCTTTTTAATGGTTACTTTATTTTAATTTACATGCAGATTCATCTTTTTCTTTCTGCCTCGAGCCTGACATGGAAGCTTACGAAAAGTAGTGTTGTGCTTTATTTTAGAGATTAGACAGTTAATATTTGCTCTCTTAGTGACTTGTCTAGTGTGTGTATTTTCATTCTCTTGTGTGTACAAATTGCTATTTTCCCTTTGTTTAAATGCTTATAATCTTTACTTTATATATCCTCTGTTTATTGTTTGCATCTTTTTGTTATCTATTAAGCAGGCTCTAGGTGACTTGGCATGGTATTCATTATTGATGTAAATTGTTTTAATTAATCAGACATGTGCGTTTATCTGTCCTTTGATATTTTCCCCTCAGCACGGAGAGGGCCGGTCCGGTTGGGTTTTGGTTTTGTTTGGTTTGGGTTGTTTTTTAGTATGTTCTAAAAATGAGATCATTCGGTTGGGTTTTTAAGGGGTTTTCTTTAGTATGCTCTGAAAGTGGCATTCTTTTGGGATTTTTATGTTTTTTTGTGGTATGTTTTGAGAAAGGTTTTATTTTTTTTATTCGGGTTATTTTAGTTACTAGTCACTAGTTGTTTTCTTTGTGGACATCAGTAAACCTATGTAGAATAGTCTAGTTTTTCTCAATAAAGTATATCTCTCTTTATTTTTGTATATCCTGCACCGGTGTTGAGTTTAGTGTGTGTTGTCGCCCACGTGGTTTGTCACACAGTGATTGTGGTGTCAGAGTTGTGCTCGTGTGACGTGTTTTATGTGAGGTGGGATTTCTCTGGTCAACCTAAAGCCCCCCTCTACAGTTATGATACCTGAAAAGACTGATACTGAGTGATAGTTTCCCAGTTCAAGAAACTCAGAAGCCAAGCGAATTGTATTTTGTAATTATCAGTTAAACTTGGAGGATACAGATCTATCTCTACAGTTCTTTCAGTTAAAGTAAATTTGTTAAGAAAGTCATAATTAAAGTACTCTAATCTATAGTTAAGGGATCCAGTGTGATTTCGAGACAATTTGCCCTATCAGTTATCTTAACAGTTATTGAGTTAATCTAAAGAACTGTGAATAATCTGTTACATTATTCAGTCCCACTCCCATGTTAGTCATTATGCATTACCCAATGGATGCCTCACGTGTATCTGTTTCAACTACTCCTCTTTATCAAAGTAACGATCTATCGCTAGACCACCAAACTGGAAGCATAATTTTCGCGCAGAGAATTCTCACCCGTAAATAGAAAATCTGATGTTGGTTAAATACCGGTTTCAAGGAAGAAACTCTTTTAGTGTCATTTGTTTTTCTCAGGTCCTTGGGTGCTTTTGCGGTACGTCTAATCAGTCAGGGGTAACGTTACTCGTTTCTGGCGCCTTTTCGGGCCCAGCTTGTCGAAATAAATCAGCACGATCTATTGAGTCGATTTTTAATGCCTTTGTTTGTGTCCTCCTAGGGAAACAATACTGTTTCCGCCCTAGACCCCACCTTGAGCCTATATGTACGATGCTCATTCTGTTAGTGCAAGGATTCGCTCTCCAACTTTACGCCAGTTTAGATGCAGAGGTAGAGCTAGTTGTTTGAGAGAGCAGCAAGATTGATGTAAAGACATGTAGCCACGAGCAAAGCTCGAATAGTTGTCAGCTTTGTAGCTTTTCTATAGTCTTTCTTTTTTTT
>BLXT01006566.1:604437-616660 GCA_019648995.1 Plakobranchus ocellatus | reverse complement strand
AGTTACCAAAATGGC
Source organism: Plakobranchus ocellatus (assembly GCA_019648995.1). Lineage (NCBI taxonomy): Eukaryota > Metazoa > Mollusca > Gastropoda > Plakobranchidae > Plakobranchus > Plakobranchus ocellatus. The sequence continues at coordinate 616,645 of BLXT01006566.1, read as the reverse complement.
TTCCTTAGAACAAACATGCATCTATCCAAGCTGCCAGCTCTCACCAACTATTTGCCTGATGGTGATTGGCTAGTTTCTAAGACAGGAACTAGAGGACCAAGACTTTTCTGATGAGTTAAGATAAGAAAATGCTTTAAAAAGAAATTACATCAAAATTATGATGTGATACAGAAAAAGCTGAATAGATTGGCTTTCAAATTGACAACATTGTCCAAATCAAGGTCATGAGGGGGAACAACAAAAAGATTGGAGTGAAACTCACCTTATAGATATTAAGAGGTCAAGAAATTTATGTTTCTGGGCAGTAAAGTCAGTTAAGATAATGTAGGAGATTGGAAAGGTATTTGTACCGGTAGTGGTCTCACAAAATGTGTCTAGTTGTGACCTAGACATTCCCAGGAAACACTACAACACCAAGACTAAGGTTAAAATTTTCTCTAAAAATGAGAAAGATGCTTTGAGATTTATGATTATTAAGTTATAGTTAAAATTGAAGTTTTGTAATCATTTTCATCCCCATTTTTGATCTTTCATTTTTTCTTAGCAACTCTCACTCTCAGGCGCAACTAGACAATTTTGTGAGACTGGCATATGCAATTATTATTCAGTGTACTCCAGATGGCGATTGAGTTCTCAATAATTTTGTGTCTATCTCTTTCTGATTTCTCTTTACAGTTTGAATACAGACTTCTTTTGCTTGAGAGGCGTATTGACTCATATTGCATGTTTACCTTATGAAAACAGGGATGACCTCCTTTTGGCAGTCATCAGGTTTAGGGGTTCCTATTACATGTGTGAATTTGACACTGAGAAAAAAAGAATTGAAAGAAAGACAGAGACACCTCGGCAGAAAGAAATGTGTGCATGGGGTTTAAAGTTTGAGCAGTATGTAACAGCAGGTAAGCATTTTCATTTCTTGACTATAACATGTATAAAATATTTCTGAAAGTTGGATGTGAACTGCTATTTTGATCAAGTGAAACTTTCTAAAATATTTCCTCATGAGTCAGGATATTGTGTATTCAATACATTGTATGTCATTTTGCTTTGTAAAAAATGAAGTCAATTACACTACAACAGCAAAAGAAATATAAAATTATTGTTTGTGTACAGATATATAGATCTATGTAATTTTTTTGTTAAAACTTTTATGCTGGCCTCACACAGGACAGGAGGCAAATTTTATGCAAAATGTGAAACTAGGAACACCTTGCAATCACAAAGGATTAGTGTGAGACAAAACGTGTTGTAAAACACAAAATGCCAGTCTCTTACAAAAATTTCATCATTTTCAAGCTACATTTCTTTTGTAGTTATTTAGAGTCCTTCCTTTACAGAAAGAGTGGGAAATAAAAAAGTAATTGAGAGTTCACCCGTTTTAGTCTTGTACTGCAAAAAGCTATTTTTTTTTCTTTTAGAGTAGGAGCAGTTGTACTTTCTACAAAAAAAAAAAAAAAATATTATAACTTGTATGATCTTATCAAAGGGGTTCACTCTCAATTCTTTTATACTTCACATTTTACTGGGTATGAAGAAAATATTGAAAAAGGATAAAGCATAATTGTTTGTCTCAAGGATTTTGCTCTTGTGAGTCACAAGAAAAGAAATCTTTTCATGCACAACCTTTTTCTCTGTTGCAAAAAAAAAAAAAAAAAAAATTAATTCCTCTCTACTTTTTAATAATTTGAGAATGTCTTATTGAACTTATGAGGAGCTTAAATCACTGCTGCTTGCATCCTTACAACTTCAGTTAGAAGAGAGACAGACAGACAGTGGAAAATCAACACTCAGATTTTCAAAACCAGGTATAATTTTAACTGAAACCCTTTGCAACACTACCATAGCATAGTAAATAGAGTTAATATATATATATATGTATATATGTTATACTAGTACTAGTTCCACAAATTGTTTGAAAATATAATAAATATTTAGATTTTAATGAACTCTATCAAGATTTATAAGAAGTACTTTATAAGTATCATGGAATTTCCAAATATGAATTAGCAACTTGATAAGCCACACTGATATGTTTTATCAAATTCTTTTATGAAAAATTGGTTTAAAATATATATACAGTATATATATATATCTTAATAAAGTTTGCAAAATGGAGCCTTTTTAATAATGGTGCCACGAAGTTTTTAACAGCTGACCCAGATTCATAAACTGCATTCAATATCTAGAAGCACTTTTTTGCAGTTCAAAGATGGCCCTACCGTAGCAGCACTGCGAATTTTACCTATACTGTGCACTCCCACCCTCAAGCAATCTTTTGAAGCTTTAAAATTAATAACTGCCCTCAGGCAATCTTTTTGAAACATTATCATTGGTTTCCATGTTGTTGGAGTAAATATCTGTGCTCACTGCCATGTTTGACAAGACAACATGATGATGTGTTGTCAGAGCAAAGTGACTGAGTGATTGGAGATGTGGTCAGGTCATGTGTAGGTGTCAAGGCAGAGTGGCTGATCGCTATGATCATCTGGAAGTGCCACGGTCATGTTCAGCTTGAGGGGCCAGAGCAGGATGGCTATGAACATTTGGAGGTGCTAGGGTTAGGATTTTCTGAGCTCAGTTCATATTTTCTGTTGGAGATGTCACAACAGTATTGTCAAATGGATTTGCCACACGACTTTTTTGTCATCTAGATACAAACGGAAGCTTTTGATGCGTAAGCACACTGATGTTTTGTTGTAAATAAAGTCACGAAAAGGAGTAGGTAGTAATGCCACGTCATATGCATTTATATTCAATCTTCTTTGAGGATTTTACTCCAAACAATCTTTTTGCTACCTCAATTTAGTTTAAATAATTAAGGGAAAGTAGCCACAAAAGAGCATTATACTGATATGGCTGTCACACAATCTATTACCCACGTCAGTGACGGTTTTGCACGACAGTTATAGGTCTAGCTGAATACTGCCTGTGACAAAAAGTTCTTTTAGAAAGACTGACGAACAGGAATTACTCCAAGTCTTGCCGAAATTTTAACAAATATTGTATGATAACTTTAAATAGAGAACAACTTCTAGAACAGCAAAGTATCCCTCTGTAGATGTACAAGTTCACAAACATCAGTAGTGTATCTCATAGCAATCTTTTAAACAATCTTTGGCGCTCTCTTTTAATTATAACCATTGCCCACAGCTTTAAAAAATACTAGTTATGCAATATGCAAATTTTATTTAGTCAATATTATGCAAACAGGCCATGCCAGAATGGGACAGAAATACTGTCTTATGTAATCAAGACTAGCTAAATATATTTACCTATCAAATACTCTCATTTATCCTCTCCTTAATATGTAAACATATGGAAGCTTCTAGTTTATCTGGTCAGAAGGCAATAATCTGACGATTTCCTGAAAACAATGTTCTCACACCTTCTGGAAATTCCTAGATCTAAAAAGTTAAACAAAGCTAAAATAATAATAGCACTGTTAAACAAAAATAGGCCTAGTTATTTAATTGGACTGAACATTATGAGTAAACAAGGCCAGATCAAAAGATCGGCAACTCCAAGTCTGGATCTAGACACAACATACGACAGCCAATTTTGTCACAGACCATAAGGTGATTGGACAAGTTAGATGTGTGAAATCTAGATTAGCCTTTTAAGCGATTTTATAGCCCAGAAACTGGAGTTTAGATGTTATCTAAACTTAGAATTAGAGTAATAACCAACACTTTGTACATTACAGATCGTGATATAGACTAAGGAAAAGAGATAAAGAGGCTAGGGAGAATAGGCTAGACTTGGAAATAGGTCGGCAAGTCACAGGCTGCTTTGGAACAGAAATAAAATGGTATCAAAGCAAGACAACACCTTTTATTATCACAGTCATTTATATAATGAAAGTTAGGCCTATTGTCTGTGCATCATACTTAGTGACAGCGCACACTGGGGGCAGCAGTTTGGGCTTCCAACGGTGCAACAACCAACATGTTTGGAAACGCTATAATTTTTTTACTAACAGCGCACACTATGTTGGCTACGACACCGACACGTGAGAGGTTTTGCAGCCAGGGATTACTCAATTGGCTCTGTCGGATAAGGAAAAGGGGGGTGCCATTACGTGACCACGCATAATTCTACTGACCGTTGCCGCGCGAACCACGAGGCCAGTCTTGTTACGCAAATTATCAGGCTAACTTGTTGGTGGGTAGCGCACAGTAACTGCGACATCAGTCTGTCAAGTTAGCCATGACATGTCGCGTCGCTTTTAGTGTGGGTCTACGCACTGTGCGCTACCCACCGACAAGTTAGCCTGATAATTTGCGTAACAAGACTGGCCTCGTGGTTCGCGCGGCAACGGTCAGTAGAATTATGCGTGGTCACGTAATGGCACCCCCTTTTTCCTTATCCGACAGAGCCAATTGAGTAATCCCTGGCTGCAAAACCTCTCACGTGTCGGTGTCGTAGCCAACATAGTGTGCGCTGTTAGTAAAAAAATTATAGCGTTTCCAAACATGTTGGTTGTTGCACCGTTGGAAGCCCAAACTGCTGCCCCCAGTGTGCGCTGTCACTAACTGCAACATCAGTCTGTCAAGTTCGCCATGACATGTCACGTCGCTTTCAGTGTGGGTCTACGCTTACTGTAAAGGCTATTTACTGGTACATGGTTACTGTAACCAACAAATCGGCCACTTGATGGAGATATTTAAATTTCAAACCTATTCCATGTCGGTGGCATATATAGCAAGATTTTTTTTCAGGAGTTCAGGCCTATAAATCGGTCCATTGTTGAGATATGCATGCCAAAACCAGACACCAAAGCAGAAACAGACGAACAGGCGAACGTATACGCTTAATCCAATTAGAGTTCATTTTAGTAAATGGGTTAATGGGCCCAATGACTTACCAGCACTATGACTTGGTGCAGCAGGCTGTGTAAATGTGATTTGGCAGCCCTCTGGTCTCTCAAGTCAGATCGGCCAGAAAGACGATTCTGATCTGTCTAGTCAGAATGGCTAGAGAGCCAAAGTTGCGGTCTGCCTAAGGAATAACATTTTTAGGCCTCTCTTGTTCCACTTCCAGCATTGTCACTTTGGACTATCATTTGAAACAGTTAAGATGTTTACCTGTTGCACCTGGAAAGCTTGTGTTGTAATTTACAAGTGCCATGGGAAAACATTGACGCAGCACATTTTACACAGATAATACTAATAGGAAAGGTCATGTATTGACTTTTTGATGTGTCCATACTGGTCCTGGAAATTCTTGTTGAAAAGTAATGTATCTAAAGATGGACTTCTGTTCTGAACTTTCGTATTGAGTTTTTTTCTATGTGCTTTTTTCACAATTCTAAGTTTATTTATGACCAAAAGACTTAAGCACTTTTATTCATCAGGCAATCACATTCGAGTATGTATTATGGGCTTGTATATTTTTAAAATAGCATAATCATTCTCCACAGCTTTCACTCTAAAAAAATTGTAGCCTACTAAACGCACTGAATACAGCCACTGAGGATTTTGGGCAGAAAGGGCTAAACCTAGCAGTAACAGCATGTCATGTTTGACTAAAGCTGTGCCATTCATGCCTCATGAGTAAAAAGAATCAACAAATAAAATGAATACATAAAATAATAACAATAAAAATAACAATTATTAATCATCAGAGTAGAAAGTGAGCAAGAGAATGAACAATAATATACTTAGATTAATATGTGGAGTCCTTTTTTTCAGCTTGGATAGTAAATATGTGTAAAATCAATAAGTAAATAAATAACTAGGCCATAGTGAGGTGGTGAATCATACTGTGAAAGCAAACTGAGATAATGTATTTGAGAAAGTGTTAATTAGTGTAAAAAGGGGAAGACACAGAAAGATAAACAGTCAGATAGAGGGACTGTTACAAAGATAATATAAAGGCTTACTTTGTTTGAGCAAAAGTAAAAATGCACCAACATACACCCATAATTTGAAAATATTAAGAAATTTAAAGCAAAGGAGAGGCAAACAGAACCACACCTAGTCGTAGTTCACAAACAAGAATAGAGGTGCACAACCCCGAAAAGTCTCTGGTCTCTCTAGCCTGTGTCTAGAAAGACCATATTTCAGTCTCAAAGGACACTTCCAGGTTTAAGATTAGTTTCTGGACTTTGATATTATATGAAGGGCCAGAATAAGATTTGTATATATTTAGATTAACAACATTGGATTCCAATATTTTTGATGATGTAGCTGTAGATCTAAAATAAACCAATTTTTAACATTCAAGGTTTATAAAAATATGATTTAAGCACTTGCTATAGATCAAATTTTTAGCTCAGTATCGAGATAAACCTCTATTATAAGCAACACGGTTACATAATTATATCATATACAAAATAATTAAAACTGGTGCAAGTTTAGATTTCAACAACTCAAACAACCAGTCAGTGTTTAGTCAGGATATTCCTGCTTTTTAATTGCAATTTTTGAGCATACTTTGGTCATCTTTATATTCATCCTGCCATCTTGAAAACGAGGCTAAACAGGCCCATGCATAAAATTTTGGTGTACTTCAAGGGTCAATAAACATTTTGGGCCCCTAAACCTTTTGCACTGCTCAAATTTAATACAGTTATTGAGTTATTTAAGGCTAGTGAGTTGGAGCTTTGTTTCACATTACTCAGATATCAGGTTCATACATGGGGTCACATAGTTGGTGTGTTGACAGGTTAGTGCTGTTTTATGGTAACTGCATGATCCACAGAAGCATTCTCGTTTGCATGACAGATAAAGCCGATGGCAGTCCTGACATAAGTCATCCAGTGAACACAATTGAGGAATTTAGAAGTGTTGCACGCTCACACCTTGGGTCTCACTCACTTGGTAAGATTTACAAAATTCATTTTTAACAAAACTTTGTTATCACATGTCAGTGCAAGCCACTTGTTTCAACATGATTGTAAGCTTAGCAATTAATGAAACACCAGTACAATTTAATATAAACATGTGCTTATTTCCTTTTCTATTGCTCCTCTTCTTCCCTGAGCACAATTTTCCAACTGTCACTGTCTACAAATCAGCCTTTGAAAACTGCGGATTTTCATCTCTAACAGCAGAAAGAAGCAACATAACATTTGGCATAGGCCTAAACCATAGACAAGGCAGAAATCATTGATTAATGCTGTATACATAAAGTGAAAAGAAAATATTTTCACAGTACTTGCTGTCTAAACTGATCTTTCAATCACCAACCAGTCAATTGTAAACTAAATGAAATATACTAATGTAACTATCAAAACTCCATCTTGAGCCGATGGATCTGCAGAACTTAGCGGAAAAAAATTGTTGGCAAAGCATGCTTAAAACTTAGAGAAGATTCTGTTAGAGTGCTGTGCATGCATTTTACAATGAATTAAAGGAACTCTTTGGATGTGCTTAGGGCCTATTTGTGATGAATAATTAGTTCAACTGGTTATTTGTAATATTGTATGTGTTAACAGAATGCTATAGATTTATATATAAATTTGTTTCAGTGTATGCAGCAGAGATAGACTGTATTGATCCAAACAGTCGAGGCAACAACAAATATGTGGAGTTAAAAACATCACGCATCATTGAGACAGGACAACAGTATGAAAACTTCTGCAAGTGGGTCTTTCATTCCTTTCATAGAGAATCATGTTTAGCATCACTGATCCTCAGGCTCTCTATCTCCCTCTCCTTCAAGTTTGCATATTTTGTAAAGTTAGGCCATTGAATCATGTCTGTGCATGTGCATAGTGACACAAATGAGCAAAATTTTTCCTGAATCATCACAGGTCATAATGCAAGAGGTAGGTTGCCGTAATCTATGCCAAACTTAAAGTTATTCATTTCTACTCCAATTCTCAATTCTCATCATGTCTTTCCCACAATGATCAAATAGGCAATGGCAGAAATTTTAATTGGAGGATTGCTGCATGCCATATTCTTTCAAAGTAGGTGGCCAGTAAATCCAACAAACGGTTAATAGACTTCCATTAATTATTGAACATCAAATGCAAGGGATAGGCCCATATTAACCTATGCTTGCTTGATGGCTTGTGCTGTCTGGTCAATAGAAAAGGTTTGATCAGTTGCAGGTCTACTCCTTCTTGTGTCATTCTGTGTCAGTAGGAAATTGCAGCCACAAATGGCAATTCACAGCCACAGCCACACATTTTGAAAATGTGTAAAATGTACTCTATATATATATATGTTTTCAAGTAAAATTTTTTTCGTTTTTCTTAAAAAAGAAGAAGCTCTGACATTCTCCTCCCCTCTCTGATTAATTCCAACCACCATCAATTTTTTAAACCTGACAGCATAATTTACTGCAGCCTAGTACTAGTAGTATACATGCTTATACATGTACTACTTAGCATTACCTCTAGCCTAGGCCAAGTAATATTGGTGCGGCCTAGCCTTGAACAGAAAATTCTTAGCTCTCATCGATTAAGGGATGTGTGGTATTGTTCACAATACTAAATCAGTGACTATGCTTTCTTATTTGGGCTAGATTGCATTCCTAGTTGTGTGTGTTTATTCATCAATTGTGTTAATTTCTAAGGGCTTGTTACTCTACTGCTGCTGTCCCTTCGCCTCTCCCTATTTCATCTATGTGAGTGAAAAAAAATATTATTGTGTTGGCCCTGACTGTCTGAAATTAAGCTTTTGATAACACTTTAATAGAATGATTACATTTAGGCTAGGAAAAGGTGAAGCTTGCCTGTCTGTTGGAAAGTTACTTGTGTATATCTGTTGTGCAATGTATATGAAATAGGCCTCATTTTCAAAGCATAATCTGCCAGCATATGTGGTAATCAACCCAACATGTGTTGTAAAGACTGACCTAGTTATTTAAATGGGTTTTCCTTTGTTTGACTTAATGGAAAAGGCTAAATATGCACCTGCAATACACATAATTGCTTATTGTTAAAGCATTATGGCTTGAAGCTACTTAGTAAAGTGCTATTTTTAAGCATTTCAGTTAAGCATCTGAGCTTGGAGTGACATACACTTACCATCTAAAAACGAATAGCAAAATATTGAAAGAAGTATCGATCAATATCTACTTTGTGATTTTCCTCTTTTCTATTTTTATTGATTGGATAAGAAATTAAATAAATGAATGTAAAAAGTAAATCTTGTCTAAAAAGAATAGTATTGCAGATTTTTTTTTCTTTTAACTGATCCCATAGCATATATCAATAACAATACCAGCTCACAGCCTTCACAGTTCTATAGTTAGTCAGTTTGTGTGCTTCTGACTGACCAGGTCTTTGAGCTGGGTTTGCTGCTTTTACAGACAGACCTTGTTAAAGTCTGTGTGTTTGCATGAGCTCGCACATAATTGCCTTGTGTAAACTCTACTGTTTTTTCTAATTGTATTTCTTTCAAACCAGAAAATATTTAACCTGGCCATCCCATAATCCTCAGTGGACCTTACCTTAGGGTAAAATATTTAGCAAATTAATGTTGTGTTGATGCAGCATACATACAGACCTTTAAAACAATTTTTTCTTCTTGAGAATAGAGAATTGGTGCTCTTGTTAGCCTGTGCAAGATTGAAATATATGGAGGCCAATAGACATGTGCCTGATACAGTGGAGAAACCTAATCTATTTATAGCCTCTGAGCAATACTTATTGGAAGGGTGGACACATTAGAGATTTTGGGCGGTACATACATTCCAGGCAAAGTGGCGTGCTCATCTTCAGAAATAAGGTTTTAAAAATGTCTCATGTATCTAAAAGCATTTAAAAGTTCATAATAGGCTGATTTAAGTGGATTTGGTTCCTTTTTTTGTATGGAAAATCATTAGAAATAGACAGGAATCAGATCTGGATGGGCTAAGTTTTATAAATGTTTGCTTATCCGCCCTTTGAAAAATTGATTTTAGTTTTTTCAAGCTATCATTAAATCTTGTATTACAACTATCCCAAGTAAGACACTATAGCAGATCAGTAAAGTGTAGCAAGAACAATCTTAACTGCTTTAGACTTTGCTAAAAACACAACAGGCATGTTGTAGCATAAGACACATGACAATAAACCAGGTATTTTTTTCAGTCTCTTGTGAATTGACAGGCAGTGACACATGTTCATGAGATGACTAAAAAGCTTAGTTGTTGTACTTTTAAGTACTAATAAATTTCCGTTTTGTTAGACCAAAATATAAATATGCATATTGACTCTTCTCTCCTACTCAAAAATGCATGTGTAGGGCCTAACACCAACAGTCTGATAAAATGAGTCGAGTTGCAGTTTTGCATGATTGATTTAAATGAAAACCGTTGTCTAGAAGAGTGAAAACTAGTGCATGATTGATTTAAATGAAAACAGTTGTCTAGAAGAATGAAAACTACTTGCCACTCTATATGGAAAACTTTCTATAGACATGCAAAAAGCTTTCTGTGCATAAATCATTGATAATATGTACTTCTTTACTTTAATATCGAGTTGATCTCGGTGATGTAGACCTGCAACTCGACTCATTTTGTCAGACTGCTATTCATTTATTACCAGTAATTTACTGTTTATTTCTTTTGAAACATGTCAAAAAGGAAAGCTCGTTTTATAATAATAAGTATGGGTTTCTTTTCAAAACATAATTTTTGTATAATCAGTCATTGAATTGTATTTTTTAAATAGATTTGAAACTTTTTTTCTTCCTATCAGATTCAAACTGATGAAATGGTGGGCACAAAGCTATCTTATTGGAATCACAAGAATTGTTTGTGGGTTTCGTGATGATAAGGGAGTTGTGGTCAAACTGCAGGACTACCCAGTGAAAGATTTGCCTGAAAGGGCTGTAGTAAGGGTTATCTGCCTTAAAAAAAAATACATGGATTTAAAAACTCCATGGTCGTAGCATGTTTTTATACATTATTACCAGAACCATCTACCAGATTTTCTTTTATCCCTTAATGCTGTATTCAGCATGAAATTAGTGCCTAACCTTAATAATAAATGCATTTGAGTTTGTACAAGGTCCTCCATAAACAGAGTTATAATATACTGTTATTAATTTTAAATACTAGGCCCTAACTGAGATAGATATAATTATATATTTCAGTATCAGGTCAACTGTAAAAGGATTGCACATATATATATATATATAATTTTTTTTTTTAATTGCAAATTATAATGCCTTATAATTTTCTTTTATTGTGAATAAGATAGCCTTTTTTTTTTGTGCATGATTCTCTTTTAATCTAGTCTGCTTTTCGCAAAAATGCATGGAAACCAGCAGTGTGCTTCAACTTCTTGGACTACTTTTTGAACTTTGTGAAATCTAATATTAAAGAAGACAACCCAAGGTCTGTAACCCTGTAAATATTAAAATTTAATAGTGCTTTATTGTTATCAATAGAAAAAGTTACTGAAATGTAACATCGAGGCAGAGTTAAACTTAAAGGAAATAACATTATCCTATTTTTGCGGCTTCATTTACTCATCAGATAATGCCTGTTTTCATGTGAAGCAAAATTTGAAAGTCGCAGTTTTTTTTATCATTATAGATAGTTTTGTCAATATAGAGATCGTGTCAATTATTTTCCAAGCACTTGGATTACTCTTGATTTAAAGGGAATCCAAACTAATTTTGTATTTAATTTCTTAAATTTTAATTACGATTGGCATGCCTGTCTTTAGGGGCACTCAGTTACCCCTGACGTATGGATACGAAATGAAATACTTTGTACGGATAGAGTTAAACCATCTATCAGATCCTCTTTTAACTATCTCAAGTGTTGTATTCAGCATGAAGCTAGTGCCTAACCATGATAATATATGTGCATTTTACTTTATTCAAGGTCCTTTATAAACATATAATCTTATTTTACCTATAAAGAGGCCATAACCAAAATACTTTTAGACATAAGAAACCATCACACAAATGATTTGACATAGGAAAGTTCAAAGATAAACTATGTGGAAGTAAAGAATTGCTGGTCTGTGTAAAATGCAAGAATAGGCTGTAATTGTTAAATGAAGGGGCTTAAATCTAACCTGCTTCGATAAAGAAAACAATTATTTTCTTGTACAACGGACTTAGGTTGGTGTTACTATCTGCTAATCAACAAATTACAGGATAAGAAAAATATCATACATGCAATCCACATTCCAATTTCCATATCCCATTAGGAGTTGAAAATATCCGTCATACAGAAACTAAAGAGTTACAGCGCACACCTGATAATTTGATATCAAAGTAACCAGGCCACACATGTCGAATTGTGAGAAAAACAA
>BLXT01006566.1:572712-592256 GCA_019648995.1 Plakobranchus ocellatus | reverse complement strand
TTTAGGGATGACGACGATGCTGCTGTAGATCTAGATCTAGATTTAGATTCTAATGATTTAGCATCTGGCTGGTCTCAGAATTTTCTACAAAGGCATTTAGACGTGAGCTACGATTAAATGGAGACATAAACCCACATATACACTCAGCATGTCAAAACAGCTGATTTTAGCCCAGGAGCCCAGGTGCAGAGGAAAATAAGACCAAGGGGGGTAGGGTTCAAAGGGTTAATGCTTGCTTTTTCAAGTTTCACAAACATTTTCTTCACACACACACAAGAAAAAGGTTTTTAGTGCTTTTCTGAGAAACAGCATTTTTTTCTAAAATCAAGTCAAAAAGAACATGGAAAGAAATGACTCAGATACATTTACATGGATATAATATATATATATGCAGAATGGAATTAAGACATGCTACTTTTGCCAAGAAGAGTAGGTTTATTTTTCAAAGCTAGCTTTTATTTTCTCAACACCTTGCTCACAAAGTTCTTCAACCTTGTCAACCTGCAAAGAGAAAAACGTATGGTACATACCATTTAAAAAGGTAAACACAACAAAAAAAGAATTTATAAACAAAAACTATTAATGATAAATTTAACCTTCACCATTGGTGGCTAATACTATGCGCAAAATTTTTATTTCATAATGGACAAAAAAGGTAACATAAGAAATTATGAATCTTTTGGATGTCACCCTCATGTAATGACAAGGTTTCTACAGCCTCCATAAACCATAATTCCAGTGCTTTTACAGGCTAGAATTATAGTCAAAGTCAAGGCCTATAATGCATAAATAGTAGACTTTTTAACAAGCAAAATTCAAATTCCACTACACACAGTAATCAATTTCTTCTTTGAAAGTTTACTTTCTGAAGTTGTTAAGTTAATGGAGAACATTTGCTCTAATATAAAACATAATGAAAACCAACTTTAGGGAGAAAACAAAACCCTCGCCCAAGCTATATAAATTGTCATCTCTGATCAGCCACAATCCTTGTAGTCATATTGGTTTAGTTTCAATGAACTGACAACACAAGCCCATGGGTGCCACCTATAAATTTCGAAAAATCTGAAGGCAGGATTACAAGGCTGTTCAGGCCTCTATGGGGTATAATATAATTATTTATGATTTATGCCTGGTACAGAAAAGTCTGACCACTAGATATTCTAAATAAATCTTGGTATCATAATCTAGAAGTGAACTTCATGTACATGTAGAATTTTTATCTTTGCTAAGAAGTCTCAAGCGTATGGTTCAATTTGATATGATATGAAAATCTCTATCTCCAGATTTAAGACCTAGATGTAGATTGAAATTGGGATTACTAGGAATGATAATCGATACTTCTTTGGGATGCTTAATGTTTTTATATTTTAAAGCAAGCCCCCCCTTCCTCCCCTGCCCAGCCTTCAGATCTAAGATATTATTCTTTTATTTAAGTTTTGGTAATTTTCATGATTTGTCACTACTACTCTAGATCTAACATCTTTAGCGCAAAGATGACTGAAAGTTGTATTAAATCACATAGACATATTTATTTCTTAACCAACATACAGTGCAACCTCTGGATAGCGACACCTCTGAATAACGACAACCTCTGGTTAGCGACATTGATCTCTGGTCCCAATTTTTTTTGCTATATATTACTAGTAATAAAAACCTCTCGCCAGCGACATAAATCTCAATGAAACCTCTGGTTAGTGACATCAATTTTGCGACAATCGGTAGTCGACACCAACGCTTGATACAAAAAAAAAAAAAAAAATCTTGCCAATCAGACAACCTCGTTTCCTGTCAGTGGTATCTCATACTCTAAGCCAATGGAAATGCTTCTTTTCCGACCAATGAGATGTCCTTCTCAGGCCTACTCATAGCCAATGAGATCGCTTTGTTGCCGACCAATGAAAACGCGTGTTTAACTACCAATGAAATCGCGTCAAAGCCGCTGCCATCGGGTAACAGGATACAGACTGGGATCAGGGACTACTTCACACGGTTCAATGCTGACAGCTTCAGCTAGAGGAGTCGGAACAAGGAAACGGCCCTTTTCAGGGCCGCGGGCCACCACTTTCTCATGATTGACGTCAGTATGCCAAGCTTTGCTTTCCATCCCCCCCCCCCCACCCCCCCCTCCCAAGACAAAATGGTCAACCAAACAGCAATCATACCATGAAGGGTGCTGCGCCTTAGATAATTATTGTTACGGAAGTGTCACCATGCCCCCTTTGTCTGCCATCTTGAAAACCTCGGAATAGCGACACCTCTGGATAACGACATGATTGTCCTGTCCCGGGCGATGTCGTTATCCAGAGGTTGCACTGTATACCACGGAAAAAAAGGCAATAGAATCGCAGAATTTAGATGCAGCAGTATAATTTTTAGGCGCCTTGTTTTGGAGAAAATGATCTTTGGAATGATACTAAACTCGATTGTGCTTCAGACCTTGGGTTTTGTGTTTGGGCAGGCTAAAGGCTGGACATTTTAGCCGATTTTTAGGACAATTCCTATGCACAGAGCGCATAGCGCGATAAGAGGCCAAGCAGCTGTCACTGTCAGATCTAATACTGGCAGGTGATTAATCATGGCACCTGGGAGCGGCTCTATGTCAGGGCCACTTTATTAAGTCTCCTAAGCACGGAGGGGGTTATCGTATTCCTCACAACTAAATTCCCACCTATAACGTTATAGCAAGACGCCGTGGTGAAGAAAGCCCCATAATTTCAACATCGAGGTTTTTCTTGTAGAAAACACAAAACGCTTCAAGGATTCTTGAAAAACCACATTTGGCATCTTGAATACCTCTTGAGCCTAAATCTATAGATCTAATCTAAATTTGTTCAACAAAGAGAAGTCTGGCACAAGTCCAAGCAAAGTAGATTTTAATAATTATTAAAATTAGATCTAGACCATATCTAACCTAGATTTAAGATAAACATATTTTTTTAAAAATTGGGAATCCACTACAAAACCTGCCAAAGATATGTTCCAGGAATAGGTGCAATCTAATGTAAAAAAGACTTCAAGACCTAGATCTAGATAGGTTCCATCAGACCTGCTGGTCAGTCTCTGCATGGTTTCATTGTCTAGATCTAGGCTTGTACATGTCTTATTTGTGCAGACAGAGAAGGAAAGAATGAGAGCCCCATCTAGTTCATTTCAATGAAGAGTGTTCTATACAAAAAGGAAAAGAATGAAAGAAAGAAGGGATACATGAATCAATCTTTACCCTCATGCATGGCTGCAAGTCTAAAAACTTTAACGCACAACGGTGTCACAAAAAAATTTTCGGCCACTGCGAAAATTTCCCATTGCCTTGTATTATTGGTAAGCCTGAGTGCAAGTGGGCTGCAAATGAAACTGGAGGCCTGCTAGCCTTAGCACCTCAATAATTTTTTAGGGTGACAAATAGAGGGAATGCCTGACCACTTTTATTTTCAATACTTTTCCCCAATAATGAGCAAGCAATGAAATTCCTGGCTTTTCCCCCCATTTCCTGACCGAGTGGGAACCGTGGACAGTGGAATTGCTGTAAAAAAAAATGCTGGATTCCTCATGAATCGCCTGGCATAAAAGTGCGCATGAATGACCACAGGTTAGTCTGTCCCGAGGGACTGATAAGAACCAGCTGAGCCTGAATCACTCGGAAATTGTTCGTCTCACTAAAGCAACACTCAGAAGGCAAAATTCTACACTAGTCATGACCTTCACTGGAATTTTTCCCTGGTATAACAGAGTATTGGCAGGTATGCAAAAAAAAAGTTGGCAGCCATGTGTACCAAAAACATTTTAATTTGATTGAAAAATTATAGCATTCTTTTACTCTAAAAACTATCTTGAAAATGTGAAAAGCATAAAAATGTTTATCACAGACAAGTGTATAATTAATTTTTACCATCTCTATAAGTATGTCTTTTTCCTTTTGCAAATCCTCTCTCTCCAAGGCAACTCTGTTGTCTAGTTCAGAGATCTTGAGTTTCAGTTGGCTCATTTTGTCTTTAATCGTAGATGCTTCATTCATTACAGACTTTGTGCTTTCTTTGAGCTTTTCAGAGTACCTTTGGAGAAAGAAAAAGCACCAATTTTTAATACCTGCAAATGTCTTTAAAAGAAACCTAACTAATGGCAAACTTTCTTAAACAAATTTGAGAGAAAAGAAATCAAATATTTGAGACATAACTCATCTCTATAAAATCTTTGCCACTGAAAAGGTGATAAAAGTGCATAATTGGAAAATAACATGTACTTGTTTTCTGACATCCAGCTCATTTGGACTCGAATCATGAAAAATATGTATCAATCTTGCATTTAAATATGAAGATCCTTTTTCGTTTCAGGATCTTACAACAGGCAATCCTAAAGTATTTTCCAATTATCGTTACATCTTCAAGCCTTGGTACTGAATATTTAAAGAAAGCCAAATATCTTGAGGAAATAATATGGACACAAGCTTTTCCAAGTGCATTCTAGTGATAAATTATAAAATCAAGAATTTATTCAATACAAAAGATGCAAAATTAAAGGGAGAAAGAAAAACCATTAAAAAATGAAACCAAAGAAATAGTGTTTGACAACATAGCTACAAGCTTTGATGGCATACTTTGTTTTGATTTAAAAAAAAAAAAAAGGGGGGGGGGGGGGGGGGAAGAGGATAAATGTAATGATCATACCCCCTAAAATCTGCAAGTTTTTGTAGATTGCTTTGCTGTCGCAGGTCACTATGGCTTGTCAATGTATGTCTTTGTGCTTGACGAACTCGAAACCTCTCTACGAGATCCTCTTCTTGTATAAAGCATGAGTTTATGGCGTCTTGCAGATCTGCATGTTTCTCTGTCAGTCCTTTTATTTCATTGCATATCTCTCTGATCAGCAGGCAAGAAATATAAATTTGAAGTAAATTTTTCAAAAAAGTGTTTCCAACTTTAAGCTGAGGAAGTGCATTTTTAGAAAGAATTTTCCACATTTGTTAAAAAAATTGTTATCTTATCCCAGAAGACACTGCAACAGTGCAACTGGTTTCTTTACTTTATAAGAACACAAGCATACATTTTTTGGTTGGTTATCCCTGTAAACAAGCCAATATAGAATAAAACAGTGCATACCTGATATATGGACATTGAAAATTCCAGACAAGCGATGTCGATATAAAAGAAACCTCTTTGAAAGAAGTTTTGTTTGTTGACAGGGTTTAGTTTTATTAGGTTGATATGGTTTTTGTACATAGCCAGAGAAAAACAAGGTGATCTCAGGCTTTCAGGCTCTCAGTCAGGCCAGGGCGCCGGTGGTGGGGTTCAAACCTGTGAGAAAAGGGTCCCTGCAGATCTCAGGGCGAACTCAATAACCACTGTGCCACTGACCCCTCCCTCCAGTGTATTTTATCACAGAATGTTTTTCGCACAGAGCAGCTACATATTGCACAAATCACAAAAGTTTTTGCACCTATTTCTCTTGAGTTAAATCGATAAGCTGAGCCCACCTTCTTTTTCATTCAGTCTTTTTAAGTGATTGTTTGACCCTTTAAAAGGTCCGGTTGGGTTAAATTAAATTTTCTTTAAATCTCCCTGTCAGTGTCAGCTTATCCCCTTCACTTTCTACACCCTTTCGACTGATAACAATCAAGTCGAACGATATTTTTCATTGCATAAAGCTGGCCGATCAGAAGCTGATGGATGCGTGCTTTGTGTAGCTTACACACACACATACATGCTCAATCCCTCTCATAAGGGGCCCTAAGGCCTAATGTACACATAAGCCTACTGCCTAGGCCGAAGACGGTATTTTCTACTCCTCTTTGACCTAGGCCTAGCCTACACTACACCACTGCATCATTTTCAGCCCATAAGTCTACATGCACTGCATCACTTTCAGTTTCAGTATACACACACACTAACCGATTGTGTTAGTTTCAGTTTCACACCTTCTGAGCCCCGTCAGTACAGTCATTCCCTGCACACATTCGCAGACATGCCTACCCTTGAAAAATTTTTTGAGGGACATCAAGGGCAAAAATGCGGAACAAATCTGAATATGACGGGAACTGACGCTGATTAAACAAAAAAAAAAAACCCACTCAATTCAACTAAGCTCCAAACAATCATAGTGGTGTATTTTTAGGACGGCGGAGAGTGTAGAGGATATCAGTTCCTGTCTAAATCGGCATTAACACTAAGCCAACTGCTTAACATTTAGCCTCCGTCTTGCTTAACTTGGAGTCACTTATTTCAATGTTACCATTGGAATTCAATTTTATTAACGTTTCTCATACAGAAAATTCCATTAAACATTTCCCTATTCTATCCCTAAGATGCGGAATGCCTCGATGCATTCTTTTCGAATACAATGCTGTCGTCTTTTGCGGATTGGAGCTTCTGTGTAGAGCAATTTCTTTTCGGTCATTTTGAAGAGACGTAGACTTATCCAAGATACGCAGGCCTGATTGTATTATATTTGTTCTGTCATAGTATTATCGTGGGACTGGCAATGGCAAGAGCCTAGCACCAATCAAACAGTCTCGCACCGAGCCTAAGTTCAATGGTGGGTTTATAACTTCTCTAGGTATAAGACGGATATAGGTAGTCTCGAAGTCTCAATTATAAAGTTGACTTTCCATAGTACAGTTGACAAATTTAAAACGGGAAAATTTTCCCAAAATTCTTTATTTTCATTAAAATTGAAATTCTGCCGCGATGACTTCCTTAAATCGAGGTAGCTGATTTCAAATTTGCCGTCAGAATTTTCGTATTTGCTTTCCTCGCAAAGATACGTCTGTTGAAAAAAAACCCTAGTCCAGGTGAGTGACGTCACAGCGTGAATGACCGACCGTCGACGGGACAACAGTCAGTGATGGTAGGCCTAACAATGATGTTTGTCCATACATTGCACCGATAGGTTTGCCCCAAACCACCCCAACCCCTCTTCAGTCTGCTAGATGCATGCTCGGTGTTACGAAAAAAGGTCTAGCAAAGAGTGCCGTGCATTTAATAAGTTTCAAAAGTTTGTCCCAGTGTTAACGCTGTTATTTTTTTCTCTTTCGGTCCTTTAATATTCTTGCGTTATATATGCAGAGAAGCGTCACTAAATCTAGACTAGGTTTATTTTTGAGAGTATGACCAATCACAAATCGTCGAAATTCCGGATTTTGTTATAAAAATGCGGATTTCCGGAACACAGGTCATTTTCTGGTAGAATTTCGGGACGAATCCGGAATTTCCGGAACGGTAGCCATGTCTGCATTCGCTTAGGTATAGACTTTTTTGTCTACTGTCCATTTGTTTGTGTTCATATAGTGGGTGGCAAACATGGGGATATCTGGGTCTTTCGCTCTTGCTAAAGATCTAGAGCTAGATTTTGGCTGGCGGCATCTTTGTTTTGGGGGATGGGGATCAAATCAACTGCAACGCCTTTTTTTTACACTAGTTTGCATACTGACATGTCGATATAAGAGAAATAAATCAGGAGTGGGTGTCGATATAACGGAAGATGTTTACTAACAATTAAGAGAGAAAAAATACGAACTTAAAAGAGCATGTCGATAAGAGGGAAAAGTTGAAAGAAGTGATGTCGATATAAGTGGTGCACACTGTATAATTAAAACTTAAAATTCCTATACATTTTGGATTTTTTTTTGCGACTGAAATCTGTGAGCTTCTTTTTCAAAATGCTTCAAAAAATCTTTCAAATGCATGCCAGAATAAAGAAATTTTCACCATGAAGTAATCAGTTGATGTAGTTCATAGATATGTTAAATGTCATTGTCAAATTCAAAGTTACACTGGCAGCATATGCCTATGATCCTCATATTATTCTATCGTACCTACGATATTTACATCCTCATGGCGTTTTCATTTACAACAACAAATTTACTTATAAATTGTGATATTATTGCAGCCAGAGGTTTTCCATAAGCAAATGTAAATTCTCTCAGTCCCCATTTGGTAGACTTAAATTGAAAATATTGTTTGAAGTATATTCTACTCTTGAATGAAACCATTGATTCATCGATTGATAAAAGTTTGCCCTGATGCATAGATTTGTCTATACAGAGGTTTGACAAAGTTAAGCCATGGTTTTATTTTGAAATGTGGATCTCTAACCCTATCCATTTTTTTTCAAACTGATTGGCATTAGATAGCAATTGGTTTTATTGATAAGTTTCAACATGACATCAGATAAAGCCTAATGCCCTAAAATCTGTTGTCAAAGTGCTCATTACTTACATATCTTTATCAAAATCAGCTTGCACTTCAATGGCTAGTTTCACTGCTTTAGCTGCTGCATCAGTCTTGTTCATAGAGTGTTCCTAAGATTGTACAAAGTAAAGACAATCACATATAAAAAAGAAAGTGCCCACAAGCAAATTTTTCTCTGCTCTATATGCATAAAAGCAATGTTGGGCATCGATCATTTTAAATATATCCCAGAGCTTGCAAGACTAAAATGTAGCCATCTTAACACATTTGAATTTACACTGAATGGAACTGTATTACAGGTTTCTTGTATCTGAATAGGATTGAAAATTTTAGGTCTTTATTGCAGAATTCATCGAGGACTTTTTCCTAACCCATCTAACAAAATTTAAACACAAACATACTCTGATAATGTTAAGAACACTTAAAGATGATATTGGCTTTAGCCATTAGCTGCAATTCATATATGAAAAGAAACATTCAGATTTGAGGAACAATCTTGAAAGAGCTCAGGGTCTAATTTTTGATAACTTAACAATTGTACATTACATAGATCTTTTTTTTTTTTAAACCTTCAACACTTCGAGTAGCTTGTATTATTGTAAACAACAGTTCAATGAATAATTAGATGTATGTATAAGACAATGTTCTTAACCCCCTTTGGATTCATCTGTAGTCCACTATATATCAATATACACCCAAAAAAGCTTCTTTCACATTAGCCATAAAAGCTTGTTGTCAATGCCTGGTCAAGCTATTTTTTAAACCAAAGTACAACACAAAGATTTCAATTATATCCAACACAAAAGATTTCAATTATATCTTAGCAGATTTCCTTTCCCCCTTACTTTACACAGCATTCCTTTTTTTTAGGGGTAAATGATTGAGTCAAGATTATATCATTCTTGCTTTTGTTTTATGAAAATTATTTTGTCACAAGATTCTGAAGTCAATTTGGATTAGAAACCATTAAAGTAAGAAAAAACAATGCTGCTAAAAGAAGAAACAAAACAAAGGAAATGAATCAACCAACACCAGTACCAGTAAGATCCTACTTTCAGACAAAACTTGCTCCTCTTTGCTCAGCTGTGATTTCATGTCCATCACTTTCTTTTTCAGACGATCTAACTCAACCTGAAATTTTTTAGGCGACTGCACAATCTTCCTTGACAATTTCTCACATTCTTGACTTTTCTGTTCATAGATTTGCTTCAGTGCAGCCTGGTATTTTTAAAATACAAAATACATCCACAATAACAGTCTTGTATGTGATTTGCCTTGGTATTTGATATATATTTTCGACAACATATCCATGACTCTCTTTAACATAAAATGAGGCTTCAACATTTAATCAACTTTCTTGGTACTAAAACTCATACTTTCAAGCAATTAAATATCAAAGTAAATTTACTATTACATAAAAAATTACAAAATAAAACTTTCTTTTGTTACGATCTAGTCTACAAAGTAACAGACATTGAACTGATTGTGTAAAGTTTATCAGACAGGATTGTTTGTGGAATCTGCTGTATGCCTAGCCCTATAGGCTAGTATAGATCTAGACTTGTTTGAGTTGCTACTGGGTCTTTGTTAAAGGGCCAACGATACCCACATAAAATAAAATAGAATTTATTTCCTAACAGTTAAAACCATGAAGAAAGGGAAATTCTGAATTTAAAAAATTGCTATAATTATAATACAATAATTTTATTGTTCTATTTTACAAATATGTAACTTCCTTTTCATTTTGATTATTTTTTAAATTTTTGATGATTTTTTAAATCATGTACCTAAATGCGTTACACAAGCATCAACTGCATGGTTGGGTTCATGATCAAAAGCACTGTGACACAATGACGCAGAAGTTAGGCTACTTGATTCCTTTACACAACATTTTGAATACACATTATGGAACATAAATTGGAAACTTGAGTAATATCGATAAAAATAACAAAAGTTGTTCAATGCAATTTGGATAAGTTAAAAAAAAAAAAAAAGAGTATGCATTAGTTGTTACCTTCTTGATCTAATGGATGAAATGGGATAATTCTTTTTCCTTTCTATGGTCCACTGAATGCATAGGCAAGGACTTCTATGAGAAAAGGACATGCATAAGTCAGTTTCGGAGCCTGCTAGCAAAGGCCAAGCCCGCACCATGTTTTCATCGATGTTTTTACTTTTACATTTAGACACCTCAGATGTTCATTATTTCTTCTCCCCAGGAATCTTTCCTCATCATTCACTCTCTTGCCCTCCCCCTCCCCATCTCACTTTGCTCTTGGTGTTTATAATTTTCAATTCAATGAACATCTTAATTTGATTTAATTGTGGCTAGGAAAACTTTATTATTCTTCGGTTATGTTAATCAGTATGCCAAAAGTCAGACTCGACCATTGAATCTCAGTAGGACAAATGTCATGCATTACCATAACGCCTGGTATCGCCCGTACTGATCCTATACCAAATCGACCGCCATCGCCACTGATATTTGCATTTAGCATCCACTTTTTCTGCACGGACAGAACCTATTTATTTTTATAGTTTCTAATTCTAACGCAAGAGCTCTATCAGCGGTTTGATAGTTCTACTTTCGTTTGTTCTTTACTGCATGGGAATTGGTTGAATAGAAGTCATACAGCAATCTTTTATAAAATGGCTGTCAATTTCTTAACTCTTTGTGTCCTATCGCTCAGTCATTCGCATTGTTCCGTCGGCCGCTAGGAGCGGCCACTCGGAGTAATTGAGTTAAGCCAGCTTGTCAGTCCATAACCAAAAATGAAGAAGTAGAAAGCCCTGTTGATGAGGAAGAAGGAGATATAGACAATGAGAGTGATATGAATAATGATGATAGAGAAGTAGACAATGAAGATTGGAACCATGTCACTCTAGATCTAGATCTAAACCTACATCTAGAGTTAGGTTCAGAGGCACAGTCTGATAGGGCTGGTTAATTTTTACAATTTTTTCCCACAATTTCTTGATATTAAAGCATAACATGTTATACATAAGAAGAAAGCTTGCCTATTTCTCCAAACTACGATGATTTTTGGAATTTTTTAAAACCAATATTTGAATTTATACATTTTTTTTTTAGTGGAACCTGTTACGAAAAAAATTAAGAATTATGCTCCTCGCTTTGGTAATTCTAGAAGGGCCTGGTAATTTAAGGGTTAAAAGACTAAAAAAGCTCTTTTAACTGCACATAGTAGTTAATTCCTTTTCTTACAAGTTTGCTTTAAACAAGCTGCTCTGTAGCTACAAAGTTGAAAAAATGTGCAAATATATATGTAGTATTTTTTTTTTACTATGTTGTTCACACAATTTCACTTATTTTAAAAACCATATTTGAAGGGGTTGCAATAGATGCCCTTATTTAAAAATAATGCCAGTATGGCTTTCATTATGAACTTTTTTTCAAAGGTTCCAATGTTAGGTTGGAAAACCACAGGCATACTAAATATTTAATTTGCAGATCACATTTTTATTCTTGTGGAACCAGTATTGTCCCATAATAGGTGTATTTTGATGAAAAGAACAGGGGCACAGTGAAGAAAGAATGGCCTTTGCTAGCCAAGGCTGAACATAGGCCATGCATGTCCAACGTTACATACACCATCTGACTCATTTAAGACTGATCTCAAGATATACGAATTGACATTTGTTACTGACCTTTTGAGATTCCATTTCTGAATAGTTTAATTTCAAATCTTGAACAGACCGTTTATCTTCTTCCAGAGAAGCCTGCAACTCAGCTAAAACTTTGTTTCCCTCCTCAACATCATCCTCCAGCTTTACATGAAGAAACAAACAAACAAAAAAAGATGTCTTCATCAGCTTAAGGAAGAAATACGCAACATAAGGTTTGAAAGTTTTGAACAAACTACAAAATAAGTAATGTAAACCAGTATATTTTTGCATGGGGATGAATGGACAAAATAACACTGCCAAAATTATGATTCATACGCAATTTTGTCATGACATTTTGAATTGCATTTATCAGAGCACTAATGTTGTATTGACCTTCAAGAAATCAAATAAACACTTGTTTCCGTCTCAGTCTACATGTTAGAACAAACAAAGTGGCTCTCCATCACTTGCTGCTCAATTCAACCTATGTGTATGACATGTTTTCACTTTTTAACTGATTCTCTCAATGAAAACAGATCCTCTTGCTGAAAAAAGAATTGAAAAATAAATGATTTCAAGCTCTTATTTGGTCTTTTTTTTTTAAAGCTAATCCTGAACTTTAAAAATCCATTTTTTTTTCTAATATTCCTTTACAATGAATATTAATACTATTGATGGTTGTCTCAAACCATTGTCAAGATATTTTATTCATGCTAGCTTTTCTGCAAAATATATCTTTTATTTTTCATGAATCACATCAATTTTTAGTAAATGTAAATCTGTAACAATTTTTAAATTTTTGAGTTACCTACATAAAATGCTGAGAATCCCTTTGAAATTAGATTATCTACTTACACATATATAAAATCATTCAATATACAAGCACTACTAGCTGAAATCTTTTTCGAGTTCACATTTCTCAATTTCTATTAATCCATCACTCTATATGTTTTCCAATATATCTTTTTTACTTTTTCAATTCCTTGTACATAAATCCTTGTGGCCAAAAGAAAGGGGGCATGATTCACAATTCTACAAAAGCAAGGTAGATGAATGCATAAATACAATAATTAAAGGAAAAAAAAGATGGAAGAAAGAAAAGTAAAGGAAGATATTTTTAATGCTTCAGGTGCAGCATAACCACTTTTTTACCTAGAGTTAATGTGCATGCAGCAGCACAATTACACTGTAGGAAACCTCACCTGCGGGAGGAAAACATGTGTGGGTCTCACTTTGCTTTTTACTTTTATATTTTCAAATATTTGAAGACACACATACAAAGACAAATCTCCAGCAACAACCAATTGCACAAATTGGTTAATCTAATGCAAAAAAGAAAAGCAATCAACAGTTCCAAACCTTTTGCAGCTCAGCCTTGCGGTGCACATAATTTGCTTCATCTGCACTTTGACGTTGATTCAGCTCCTTATTTTTACGCAGAACACTCTCATACTCTCCCTGGGATTTTTGCTGTTTAAGACAGATGAGGATTATAATTTAAAATTGATTTCACATTTTAGGGATTGTGCATGTGATGAAAAATGCCGATTTTTCATATAATGAAAGTGGTTAGAGTAGAGTGGTATGGAATTTGTACCCGAAATAAATCAAGATTAGAGCTCCAAAAATATGTCAGCAATTTGAAAAGTTGTCTCCCTTTTTATGTTTTTCTTGTGCAATTTAAAGGAATGATAACAGTTTGAACAAAAGAGAAAAAATTGGGCTATAGTGTTTCTTTAGCTCAAAAAAACATATGGCAGGTGTCAAATAATACTCCTGTGATTTGCAGCATTAGATTTAAACCCAAATTCAGATCTTTGGACAAAAATAGTTTTGGAGTAATGGACACCTGGGACAAAATATCCACATCCACACAAATCAAGAAATAGTTGATGATAAATTTTGTTGCATATCAAAGAATGGCAAAATTGTCATTTGACTTACATCTACAGTTATTGTCATCCTTGTAAAAAAACCAAGCAAATAACTTTAAAAAGTTAAATGAGTATAAAAAGACAAATTTGGCATCCCTTATCAGAAATTTCTTCTTTGCTTTGCAAGATACAACATCTCACAGTAACAGTAACTTCTACATTCATCTAAAAAGAAGTGAAAAAGAAAAGGATATGGGAAAAGTGGCATAGACGAATGTAACTTGTATCAGAATGGATAACCAACCATTATAAACATTGCTGACCTCAGAAAAGGTGGCAAACAATCTAGTCTAAATGGCTGTTCTAGTCTATGCAAAATATTTTTGCACAAGAAGCATCCCAAGAATCTGATGAAATTGAAAGTGACAATGAATCATTGGCAAACATTGCAAGAATAATTCATTCAAAGAGGGATCCACTCTATATGAAGCAGGCAATGTGACACCACAACACTTGGATATTTCAGCAGAACTGGATGGTGCTGATAATGAGTACTTGCAATGCATAACCTGCATCAAGCTTCGACAGTGTTGATGAGATGACTGTCCCAAAGAAGACAAACCATACAGATAGCAGTAGTACAACTGACTTGCTCTAAGGATTCCTGTCTCAGAGTCTGGCTCTATGCTATATTTCAATCAATCCTGCCCAAAGCCCATCAATGACCTATGAATCTAAATAAATCCCCTCATACAAACGCAGCTCTGAGCAACTTATTTTAACTAATCATCTCACAGAACCTAGCTCTGAGCAATCTGTTATCCAATCCTCTCATACAATTTTAAAAGCTCTAAGCTATCTGTTTCACAGATTTGCCTACCTTGTTCACCAGTTTTGGGGGTATCACAAGATATAACAAAAAAAAAAATGGGGGGGGCTCAACGTATACCCCCCCTTCCAAAATGAAAAAAAAAAAGATCCACAGCTAATGAACTGATACTGTGTTCAATTAAGTATTAACAAACCATACTTTCCGAGAATAAAATATGATGCCTCAAGCCTTAAATACAAAATGTAAGAGTCAGCAGCAGCTCAAGCTAAGAGTGAACCCAAGTCCTGATGATCACTTGAACTGTTATACTACTACAGAAATTATTTTTTTTTATAATTCAGGTTATCTGTATAAGTCAAAATATCCTAAAACAAAACTACTTGATCTTCAGACAGGTCATTTCTTCTTTTTTTGCACGTCTATATCCTAAAAAATAGGTAAAATAAATCTAAGAATGAAGGATTTTTTTTTTGGTAGACTCCACCATTATCTTAAGCAAATAATAATGACAAGGCTTTGCATGCATCTGATATGGCCATTTAATAACCTTTACAATATAAATGTAAAACACACAGATAAAGTCACTGAGTCCTTTGTCATCTTCGGCTTCCTATTTCTCAAATAGTATATTTCTAAATTTGAATAAAAAGTCAATAGCTAATCTTTATTTTCAACCCGCAGAAATTATTTAAGTCTCTTGCCTGCCTTTAGAGTGCATTATTTAATTTAATTAAGTAATATGTGATTGAGTCTGAGAAAATCAGTTGCATGGTGAAGGTATATCAAAATTGAGTTTGATGTGGTTCACATAGTGTGGCATTTTCTGAATAATTCAAAACTTATTTGACCTCAATAGATCTATATGTTGACTTAGTTTAGTGATTTTTGGTGAAATTTCATAAACTGGTATCCAAAATTTAAGAAACTTGATTTTGTGAAAATCACATCTAAATTCTCTCAAAATTTGACAAATTCCATTTACCATATACTTTAAGAAAATTGAATTAAAACATTATGAAGCATTTTTTCAACTTAAGAGCCGAGTATAATGTAGAAAAACGGACGAAGAACAAGACAAAAACAAAAGTACTATTTTTTTGGGGGGGCGGGGTTAGTCATTTTTTCATGTATTGGGCCTCATAACTCAGTTTGGCTTCACTTCAACAAGCCACTGATTTTGCCAGACCCTCACACATATAATGATCTTCCCATACAGAAACAACACATACATTTTAAATACAGTGCACATCTGATAATTTGACATCAATGGGACCAAGCCACACACATGTTGAATAAAAAGAATGTCGAATTATGAGAAAAACAAGTTATAGAGCTAAAAAAAAAAAGGCGGGGGGGAGGCATCTTTTGCCATAATATTTATTATTAAATATAACAGCGCTGCTAACTCAGTCTTCTTCCTCGCCGCCAGCCATGCGCACACACACATACACAGTCATGCATATGAATGGTAACTAGCGGGGGACGTCTGCCACTGCCATCCATGCATATTGTAGTGTATTCTCTCTAGGCCAGAGAGCGCTGGCTTAGGCCCAACCTTGTGTCATTGTCATACCTTTCCTCCTCTCCTGCGCACTCCCTACCCTTTATTTCAAACTCCATCACCCCTACAGTACCCAATCGCAACGAATAGACTGTGTTATCAGATACATTAATTTTGCTTTGGGAGGCGGCCAGATGAAAGCATTTTGGATTAGTTTGATCCGAAAACCGGATGAGAAGTGTCGATTTAAGAGAAATGAGCCAAGAGCATGTTGATTTGGGCAAAGTTTTGTTATTAAGGATTAAGAGCCAATTATTTGGGACTTTTTAAGAGCGTCGAATTAAGGAAAATGTTGAATTGTGAGATGTCGAAATAAGTGGAGTGCAGTGTATAAAAAATAAAAAAAAGCTGGAATCCTTCTCTGGAAATTAATAATAGCAACGTTGGAGAGTTTAGATCTAGATATAAACCTATAAGAAAAAATAAGACGGAAGTTTAAAATGTGAAGGATCCAAGAACCTGTAAACTTGGTGGCTTTTGTTTTGCTTGTCTGTATTTTGGTTTTTTTTTTTTCCACACAGAAAAAAAAAGTTAGAAATATTGACTGGGGCACATGTATCAATCTCACAATCAAATCCAGATTCTAGCTTAGATCTGTTGCAAGTTAGGGCTACACCTAATAAAAGCTCATTTCCATACAACTAGTTTTCTTAACTCACTTGCGGCGGATCCCGTAGGGGTGACAGGAAAGGCCTTTTGTTAGCTTGCGGGTCCCGTGACACCTACATGATCAACTTTAACCTCCCGGAACTGCTAAAGCCACGGGAAATGCCTGTTACAATTGTATAGCCATTTCCCTAGTCTCATGCAAAGTTTCGTATCATTTGGACATCGCATTTTTTGTTGATGACTGAAAAGGGACACTACTCTCAGATAGGTCTGAAAGTGAAATAGAGATCTAAGAATCACTGCAACACGATGGCTTCTAACGAGCAAAAGAAAGAAGCAAGAAAGAACATTTTTGTTAAAGCTTTTTTTCTTCTTCTCACACCTCTCAGGCATGCTCACAAATCAATAAAATCAACAGAAAGGACATTTTTTTTAATGAATTTTATTTCAGCTTACATCATAATGTCCAAAATTTTTCAAAAAAACAAAATGTGTGCCGTTTCACAAAAATTACATAAAAATCAACATTTTATATGTGTCTTAATGGTTTATTTTTTTCCAACAAGTTTGTTTTTGTCTTGAATCAGTCCAGATTTTATTAATATAGCTTAAATCCTTTTTTTTTTTTTACAATTTTTTGAAAATACCCGAAAAAGCTCAGCCATGAGCGCTCAAATTATTTCCAAACCCTCAGTCACAAGTGAGTTAAAGGTCTATTGCAGAGCCAACATTCCTGGCTATTTTTATATATGGGGTTTGTTATTAGTGCATCCACCAGATGATATATTTCTGGAATTTAAACAAGATATGGCTTTCTATTTAATGTCTTGTTTACAATGGATGATCAATTTGACACATTAGTAACTGTTAAATTTTTGGAATTCGTTCATTTAGTTAAGTTTTCATGAGAAAAAAAATATAGTGAAAATGTTTTTCTCCGTTATTTTTGCAGGATTATCCCACAAGATGCAAGGTTGCAGGCAGTCTGGTATCAATTAGTCTATTGCAGAGCCAACATGCCTGGCTATTTTTAAATTGGGTTTGTTATTAGTGCATCCATCAGATGATATATTTCTGGAATTTAAAAAGATAGGGCTTTCTGTTTAATGTCTTGTTTACAATGGATGATCAATTTGACACATTAGTAACAGTGTTAAAATTTTGGGATGTGTTCATTTAATTAAGTTTTCATGAGAAAAAAAAATATAGTGAAAATGTTTTGCAGGATTATCCCACAAGATGCAAGGTTGTAGGCAACCTGGTTTCAATCAATCTTCTCAAGAAATCCAGCTCTGAGCAATGTTTCAATCACTAAACACACAGACCTTTCATACAATCCTCTAACGCAAATCCAGCTCCAGGTAATGTATCAATCAAGCCTCTCACACAATCCAGCTTTTTCAATTGATCCTCTCAAACAACCCAATTTACCAAGCCTTAAAATTTGTTTTGCCGTTACAAAGGCCAGAAAATATTTATTTTGCTTATTCTCAATGCCACATGCTTATTTCAAAACTGATTTTCTTTCCTAAAACGCAATAATCGTGGTCTAGACTGATCAAGTACGAGGCTTGACGTGAACTGAAGTATAACAAAGCAACTTGCCAGCTTAGTCTAATGAAGGTTCTGATGAATGATGAAGTAGTCATACAGTGCACTCCTGATAATTTAACATCAAAGGGCCACACATGTCGAATTGTGACAAAAACAAGTTATAGAGCAAAAAAAAAAAAAGGGGAGGGGGAGGGGGGCGTTTTTTGCCATAGTATTAATTATTAAATATAACAGCGCTAACACGTTCTTCTCCCTCGTTGCCAGGTATGCACACACACACACTCATGATAAGAGTGGTACCTAGCGGGGGATGCCTGTCACTGCCATCCACACATATTGCAGTGTTAAGTCTAGGCCAGAGAGCATTGGCCGAGGCCCAACCCTATGTCATATTTATCCTCTCCTGCGCACCCCCTACCTTTTATTCCAAACTTCATCACCCTTGCAGTTACTCAATCACAATTAATAGTCTGGTTATCAGATACATTAATTTTGCTTTGGGAGGCGGCCAGGTCAAAGCATTTTGGTTTAGTTTGATCTGAAAACCGGACAAGAAGTATCGAATTAAGAGAAATGAGCCAAGCAGCACGTTGATTTGGGCAAAGTTTTGTTTAAATTAAGGATTAAGAGCCAGTTATTTGGGACTTTTCAAATGTTTCGAATTGTGGGATGTCGAATTAAATGGAGTGCACTGTACTTCCAGAAGAAATTAAACTAATCACTCTTTTTCTTGAACAAAGAAAGGGCCGATCAAGCTGAGGCGTCATCGTAGGAAAAATAGCAAACCAGATTACAAAGTCAAAAAGACCCTGCTCAGCATACCACAGCCTCTATTGGATTCGCTTATTAAGTTTGAGGAAAATGTGTATAAAAATTTCTTGCCGCATATTTGTGTATTTTTTCAAGTTATGCAATTTCAAATACGCGATTGCTACAGGTTGGCAAGTCTGACAACCAAGCTCTGAACAATGTGTTTCAAACAATCTTCTAACAAACCCATTTCTAAGAAATCTGTTTTATCCAACCTTTAGGCCAAGCCTACACCGACCATGGGGCCGGAGTGGTGAAGCTAACCCAGGCTGGTGGCAAAACACACCACGTTTGGCACTTTTCTGGTGGAGGTGTGTTGTCAATGACGACTGATAGTGATAGCATCGCTCATGTTATATACTCTTGTATATTCTTTCATTATAGTACATGCTGGTCAAATCTAATAAAAAAAATCAGACATTCATCTTTGCAATTTTTACTGTTTGTGTATGTGTGTGCTTGGTTCAAATTTACAAAAGAGAGTAAAGAACTAGATC
>BLXT01006566.1:530661-545437 GCA_019648995.1 Plakobranchus ocellatus | reverse complement strand
TTTTTTTTTTTTTTGTTTGGTATTTATGGAAAAGTAATGCAGTGAGTAGAGAAAAAATCTTATAACAATTTGTTTCTCTAGTTGCTTATTTTATGGACACTAAACTGCAAAATTGAATTCAAAATTAATTGAGAAAACCTGTTGTGAAATAGGTACGTGTACCTGGTATAGAAATGAATTACATTCTGATTATCCATAGAAATAAAAATATTCAGCATTGAATTGTATCGTTTTGGATTTCGAAAATGCCAGAAAATAATCTGTTTTAAATTCTTAAACTTGACATAGATTTTTGTGCCAAATGCTCTTTGATTTATTCACTCATAGTGTACCCTTTTTTTTTTGTTTTTAATTATCATACTTTTCCCAGATGACAGAAAAATATATGTCCAGAAATCAAAATAAATAATTTTTCAAACATTTAGAAAATGAAACATTCTGTGTAAATGTGTTAAAGCGAAGCACACTCCACATGTTTTTCTTTGTTTTGGAAGGTTTTAGGTTGTTAAGATTTGTTTAAATTTGCAGTTTAAAAAACAGTGCACAATACCACTGAAAATTTTTAAAAAGGATATAATATCATTCTACACTAACTTTCATGGCAGGCTTGATCCACCCTTATTTGACAATGGTCAAATATATTTTTTTAAGGAAGAAAAATGGTTAGGTTTCAGTCCAGTCCATGTCAAATGTGGCCTGGGCTTATTAATTTGAGGAAGCCAAGAGAAGTATGATGATGTCTTTTTAAAGTTCTATTTTGAAAACTTCTGCATGTTTAGCCATTTGTCCATTATGTATGCAGGTTGGTTGTGATGGATTTTATTCATGTGTGTCTTGAGGCGAGTTGCAGTTTAGATATTTCTTAAATCATTTATATAGCCTGAAAACTGGAAAGAAGGAGAACATCTTTTTTCTCAAAAGTGTTAAACGCAACATCAGATTTATTTGTACTGATCTCAAGTATATTAGTGGCACCAACTCAAAATAGTGAAGAATTTTATCAAGCAGAGTTGATCTGAGAAAACCAAGTTCAATCAGTATGGATCAAATTTTCTGATCATTAAAAAATATTTGTAGGTTGCCAGTGCATTTTCAATCATCATTTTTTTAATACATACTAGTATCTGTAAGTGATTAGGAAGTTTGTATCCAGATGAATTGAGTCCATTTATTATTCGATTATAGTTTGCTGAAAGCAGCTTAAAATTACCAGACTCTCCTGTATATATCCCGTTTTTTATTCCGACCATTAGGAACACATCAGTACAATATATAATAGTGTATGTGTTTTTTGGGGGGATGAGGGAAGGTGGAAGAAGAGTGATGCAAATGTTTGAATGTTATTGTGTAAGCTGTCATTTTATCTTCAAACTAGTGTGATGTAATAAACTTTGTGTATTAATATGAGGGTTGTTACTATCCATATGTGTGTTAGGTAAATAGAAGCTACTTTGGATTGCTTTTTTATGTTTGATTCACAATCAAGACTAAACATGTCCAACTGTAAACATGATGATGATCAATTTTCTGTTTGTTTCTTTATTCCCCTTGCCCAACAGACGAACGAGAAGATGTAATTTAAGGATTCTAATGGGAATACAATAGCATCAATTCACTAAGGGTATGCTTTGTACTATCAAAAATGATTTTGATGTTTGAGCCTTCCTTGTGTTATTATTTGTAGGCCTACTTCTAAATTTTAATGATTTCAATATCTTTTAATATATCTATATCTTTATTTAACAGCTCAGGCCTAAGCATTTAGATTTTTTAGTTGCTTAAAATGTGCAACATATTTAAACCTTCCGTGCATGTTTAATGCTTTGGGTGGATAAAGATTTTTTACAAATCAGTGTCAACTCAAAACTTTTTTTCTGAGTGAGCGATCATTTGTGTAGTAGTCTCACAAGAATATCTTTTTCAACATGCATGCTGGATAGCTTGAAGGGTTAAACTTTAAAAAATTTCTTTAGAATAACATGACTCATAGCAAGCCTATTGAAAATTTAAAACATACAAGCATCAATTAATCTAGGAAATTTGAAATTCTTTACTCTTGTCACTTGTATTTGCAACAAGACTTGTTATTATGAGACTATAACACAACCACTTCAAAATTGGTTTCTCATCTCTGTCTTAAATCCCAGTCTTAGAGAAAACCTTTTTTTTATTTATTTTTTTTTTTTTATATATATATTTTTTGAGGAATTGCCATTGTTTTGGTGGTGTTGTTTTTTGGGGTTTTTTTTTTTGAGACAAAAAATGGTGAAAGAAAAGTGCAAATCATCCATATGAAATGAATAATTTCTAAGAAAAAGTTGTCAATCAAGATGCAAAGCAAAATATTTGAAAGCAGCAGGTGATGTATGTAAAAAAAAATTCTTGTATATTTCAATTAGTTGTCTCTAAAGAGCTGTGCAAAGTGTTTATTTATTTTGCACTTTACTTCTGTTTGGCAATTGCAGATAAACAACCTACTCCATATGGACAGTCCCAAGTATTTCCTGTCTGAATTTTCTACGTTTAAATTGTTACTTTTATTTTGAAGTACCACAGATACTATCAGAAGCCAAACATGATTATATTTTTCACCATAAATTTTTATTTGTAAACACAATTTGTCAAACTGCAAAAGTTAAACTTACCAGTAATTGTGTTCAACTTCAGCAGCTCAAAATTGTGGTTGGTGAGAATTCGAATTTTCAGATTAAATGTTCCTCTGGCAGTTAGGAACAATTTTTTTTTCATATATTTGTTTGTCATTTTATTCAAAAGGTGGAAAAGTTGTTATTTGCTTTCACTATAATGAGTTGTCTGTACAACATGGTTTGGTTGTTGGGAATCACACAAGCTCTAAAGCAAAATATTTGGAAAGAATTAATGACGTTAAATTTTTTGCACATTGCAAATGATTCCTTAGACACATAGAAAGAATATTTTTTCAATATCTCCAGCTACTTTCGTCCTTCTTTGCTTTATACGCCTTTGTTGGGCAGTTGCCAACAAATGACTCTTATTTTACATTGTAACTAGCACAGATTAGATTGCATTCCTTGATATGTTCATTTTAATTTTTTTGCTGCCTGTTTTTTTTTAAAAGGAAGATTGGAGGGCCATTTTTGTCTGCCCTTACCAATTCTTTAATCTTTTGATAGCAGATAGAGGTCCCCAAGAAAGCTGGGCTATTGCCATTATTTAAATAATTATAATTTTCAAATTATCTATAATTTAATTGTAGCAGTCAGAAGTTTTAGATCTGGGCCTATAAGTGGAAAAAAAAATGAATAAAAGAATTGTTTTTGTGGCCAGCAACACAATGTCTTTCCTCTCATCTACAGCTAGCTCTGAGATTAGTATTCTAGACTGATTGATAAAATATTTTGAAATAACAGTCTCCTTTGTTGTATTTATTTTGTCATAACTAAGAGTCGTATGTTTTTTTTTTTCTATTCATTGTGAGTCTCAATGATGGAAGTTGTCACTTTAGGATTTTGAAGCCATTTAACATTCTCCTGCCTATTGACAAAGTGGTGTGACTTTAATCCAGCTTTAGAAATACATTGTGTATCCTCAGAAAACAAATTTATAATTAATTAATAGATTGCCAGGGCATTTTAAGATCTGAAAGTGTTTATATATGGTAGTTGCATACATCATTTTTTTTTTAAAAGAATGTTGAGAGCACAAAGAATCTAAGTCATTTACTTGAATTGGATGCAGCAGCAGTCCCACAAAGTCAGTCAAGTTGAGATGCATGTGGATGATTGATTTCAAATCAAAATCCTAAATAAAAAACAAAAAAGGATCATTTCTTTTTTTAAAGATAGGGTGGGATTAAGGTACCATTATTGAGCGCATTAGATTGTGACCTTTGGATTCAGAATTGGAGAAAATTTTAACAAACTGCTATTTTCCTTTTCTGTTAATAGTTCAAGGATCATCTTGGGTTCTTAACCACTGACTATTTCGATGACTCTGTATTTTCTCCATAAAAAAAAAAAAAAAAGAAATCAAAATTTCTGAACTTTATGAACATCATAAGCATATATGTAACATGATTTAAATTATGCCTCAAATATGTTCCATGCCACTTTATACCAAAATCAGCAGATATGCCAGAGAAGAGAAAAATTTGCATAAATAAAGCATAAACTGAGAAAAGGCAATTGAAGTGTCACAAATTTCCATAAATGTAAAAGTGTGTCTTTCTCAAAATATGTTTTCTTGCATAAGGTCTAATCTACCTGAAGTCCTTAACTGAAATTCATAAAAATTAGAAAATAGAAGTGGTTTGGATTTTTTCAAAGGAAAGTCAATACTCGTACCAAAAAAAAATTAATTGGAATGGTTTTTAAAAATGGTAGTTTTAAATTTTTTAAGTGAGGTTGAAAGAGTGTAACTTTTCAACTTTAAGGAGCATGAGGAAAGCATTACTTGTGAATTAATACCACGATTAGATATAGCTCAAAGTCAGGAGTTACCCTCTCTCACTTAATGTCCGTCATGTAGATCTGCTTTTGACTTATCTTATGGCACTGCTACATATAAGATTAACAACAAAATAAAGATGAAAATCTTATGAATGAGAGGGGTATGGGGTAAACATCAAAGAAAATTTTACTTTTGTTTGTCATTTTAGATACTTTGTTATTAATCATGCTCATTAAAACCTGTTTGCTAAAACAAAAAAATGCTTTTTTTTTTTTTTTTAATCTAGCACTTTTGCTCAAATCATATATATTCTGACTATTTTTTTATGTAATGTAAGTTTTCTGTTGGCTGAAGGTACAGACATTTGTGGGTGAAAATTTTCGTAGTTTGACGGTTGTCTTTAAAACAAAATGGTATTGTTAATGCTTTGCATTTTTTGTGTGTCCAAGTATATGTGCCTATAACCTAAGAGCCCATTCTGAAAACTGGGTACTGATTTTTAGGTTGCTACTAATGCCAGGTTATAAGCTGATGAGCATGGAAAAGAAAAGAGGTATACTTGATGCATTTTCTCAAAAGTTATTTTGAATACCTGACTCATCCCATTGGTCTCAAGATAAATTATTTTATAATTTTATTAATTTGGTTTTTTTAATTTATAAATAATAATGGTTATTCATTTTATTTTAAGTTAGTATGGACTGAAATCCTAAAACGATAGTGAAATCCTTTTTCATTTCAGAACCGTGAGCTTTTTAGCCTTTGGTATGCAATTTATTTCTTAACTTAATTCCATGTTGTGCATTGTAGTACATTGATTATTAAAATAATTTTATCAGTTTTAATGAGATAAAGCTTTCATTTTTACTGTTTTTTTAACTATAAACCATTTCCTTTTTTTTTTTTAAGACCCCCAATTGTGGGTTTTTTTAACAAACTATTATGCAGTTACAACAGTCAGTAATTGTCAGCATAAAAATCACCTAAGAAATTGTTTTCATTCTTTAGTTTTACAAATGTGATATATGCCCAAGCATACAACTGGTAGTCTTAAGTTGAAGATATGTTATTTCTTAGCTAGACCCAGATACTTGAACTTTTGATGATTTATTGCAATTTATGTAAATAGACAAAAAATATTAACTGACAGCTGTAAGTCTGTAGTGGTATTTAAAACAAAATGTATCAAATTAATTTGGCTTTTCATTCAAAAAGTTATGCATAACTCAGGCCTTTCTTTTTTATGTTGTAATTGTCATAATCATCTTTTTGACTTATTCAATCTTGCATTCCTTTGGGAAAAAGAAGCATGTAAAACCGTTTTACACTTTTTCAAGCTTATTATTTTATAGTAACCATATAGTAATAATTGTTTATGCCATTGAAGCTAAAAAATTAATAACATACATATTGTACTCTGTTCCCTGAGATAAAATCGTAGTGTTTGTTAACTTCCTTTGTTCAGATGTATTAAGATGCATTTTCAATCTACTGAATCATTACACATTTCGTCATTTCAACATTTCCTCATCCTTCTACTCACATTATTATTGACAGATAATAATTAGACATACCAATTTTTTGACAATGTCAATAAGTTTGTGATCAAGTTACCTCTTGATAGAAATTTACATATAATAATGCTAGTCGATTATGTAAGATTTGTGTCATGCCTTTCTTGCATGGCAGTTTTAGAAAGGGTGTGTATTTATGACTTTTTTTTTTACATGAAAATTCATACGTCTTATGATTATACATTTTGTTGTATTCAAAAAAAAAAAAAGCAACTCAGGATGTGTTGAAAATTTAGGAGGTATTTTACCTTTTGTTCTGGCAGGATTTGAATGTTGTTCTTATGAAAAGTATTCATATAAAATATTGTACTTAAAAAATTTTCAACTTCATAACATATAATATTATATTATACATATTATGGTTGCGTAAATGATTATGCTGAATGGTGAAGACTTTATATTGTTTACTGGTTTTTCAACTCTTATTAACTAATGAAGTGGATATTATTAGCTTTTATTTATAATTTTTTTTTTTCTTTTTTCTGAGAATCCACTATGTCTTAGAAACATTCCTCGACTTTTTTTCTTTGCCTTATAAATATTAGTTTAAAGATTAAAAGTCCAATTTTGTTGTTTCATAAACTTTAAAGAGTTTTAAAGTGATATTATTACTTTGACATTGAAACTTTTTTATTTTTACTTGTCTCAATACATATAGCTTCATAGTTAATAATTAATTAGCTTGTGTACAATACTGGTGCAGTTGGTATTGACACTTACATTTGCAGTTTTTCCTTTTTTTTTTTTTTTAATTCTTTTGCATGGAACAAAAAATTTTAAAAAGTATATTTCCCTTCTGCAAGAGTAAGAACAAAAGCAAAATGGAAAAGACAAAATTGATATTTCAAGCTCTAAGTGAGGGACCCTCTTAAACATATTTTCAAAAATGAAATTGCTTTTATGGTGAAGGGATAGTTTCACATATAACAGTAATATTTAGATTTTATTTTTTTATTTACTTTTTATTTTAAATCTTTTGTTTTGTTTTCTGTATATCCACTAAATTTGTGTGTCTTTACAAATTCTTCACTCGTTTTCGTGATTATTCTATTTTCTTTTGAAGTATTGCAAAGTAAGTTTAGGCTACTTAAGATAAGTATGACTTATGTAATAGGGCTTACTTTTTTTTTCTGAATAATGTGTTCGAAAAAGTTTAAAGGAAGCTTAGAGTATGGTCAAGTGGAATTTGGAGATTTTTTTGTGTTTGGGAGATTTTGTAAGTTTATGCAAGACAGGAAATTAAATCTCCCAAAATGATACTTATCTTTGAAAAGGGTTGAAAAGATAAACATTTAATCCTTGGGGGAAAAGGTCATTCTCACCCACAAATTTTAAGTTCTATATTTAAATTTCAAAAAATCAGTTTAGCCTGCATTTGATTCATTTTGTGAAACTGCTATAGGTTTTTAATTTTGAGCATTTTATGTTTTGACAGGATTTTTTTTTTTTTTTAAATAACTGTAGCTCTCTTTATTTCTTCAGATATTTACAAACTTTTGTTGTTTATGTTTTAATTTTCTCATACGCTAAATATTCCTCTCACCTTGATCCTGGTACTGCAAAACTAAGTCAAAGGAAATTACTTGATATTGCAGGTGCATGATTTTTGCTTCATAATGCTTGGTCAGGGGTGAGGGGGGTTTTGGTGCTGCAATGGCTAGCAGACCTGCCCCGAGGTTGGTGGGGAGAAAAACCCTTTTTAGTTTTCCTTTTGTGTAGAATATTTAAACTCCTTTTTCTTCACCTCTTTTCCCTCATCAACTCTCCTATTTACTTTTAAAGAAACAAATTGTAGGTCTTACTGTTTAAAGTTTTTTGTTTGTTTGTTTCTCTTTGTCCCACAAAGAGTAATTAAGCTTGTGCTATTTCAGTTGATGTTTAATATAAAGCAAGGTTGTTGATTTCAAATACTTCTCCGAGTGGATTTTCATCATTTTATCCCTCCACAGTTAAAATCTGGTCATTTTGAATTTTTATTGAAATCAGTTCAAATTATTTGTTTTACTCAGACTGTACAATCTTAAATATCTGATGGGCATAAAGTGGCAGTCAATTTATTTCTAGCTTTTCAATTTTTAGCCTTGCAGGTGCTTTATTACTGCAGATGTGGAAATAAATTTCAAATGATATATTTAAACATGATTACGTTGTGGAGAGCATTCATTCTGTAGATAAATTGGGGAAATAGCAGCATTAGAGAGTGAAGGAACACGCTGAAATTTTTTTTAAAATTTGAATTTCAATGGAAATGCAAGGAGATAGATATAAGTTTCAGAAAATTTGTATACTGATCATTGTGTGAAATTTCAAAGTGTTTCAAAGGGTATTATTTTTCTGCTTTATGAGATAATTCATTTCAAAAGATATGAATAAAGTATATCAAAACTAACAACTTTATCCAATTAAAATATGAAGCTCTTGGTATATTTACATTATATTATCTACAGTAATGATCTGATTGTGTACATCATCTAACCAAACAATTTATTTGTATCCAGTTAAACTGCAAGTGTTATATATCATGTCCTTTATATGTAAAAAGAAAAGTATTGTAGAGCTTATAAAATATATTTCACTTCTTGTATCTAAAAAAAATCGTGTCCGTCATATTAGGCAATGCCTTGTGTTTTTCATTGAAATTTTTGCTGTATGGGATTTTCAAAATTATTCTTTAGAGTGATATCTAGCTTGTGTGTGTGTGTGTGGATGTAAACCACAGTTTTCTATATATACAACCAAAATCTATTTCAACAACAATGGTTGTCTGGTTAGTGAGGTGTAATCTCTTATCAATGCTGTTTTTTTTTTATTACTTTGCCAATGAAATCAATGTTGACTTGCTTCAAGTGTCTGGTCACTGCTGCCCTTATTCTTATGTTTTAGTTTCAATGTTCAATGTTGGGTGGCAAAAGCAATTGGTGTTGGTCGATTCATTTCATATCTTATCAGCATTACCGTTTAGCTTGCCCTTTACAATTCACTATCCAATCAGAAAAATGTCTTTAAATCGTCTTTGTTTGGTGTCAGTAAAGCTACAACATTGAACTTTGGTATTTGCTAAAATTTTACAAGTTGCTAAATTGGTACTCTGGGCACAGTGACCAGCGCATAACTTTGGGGGCGCATCATCTTGTACAAACATCTATCACTGAAATGTATTTGAATGCATTGTACGTTGTAATCATTTGTGAGTGTAACAGTTTTTGAGGCAGCAAAACTTAAAAGTTGTCCACTACTTAATTAGTTTCACTGTATTAAAAGTAAAGGTCCAGGTTTTGTTACAAATTATCCCTGATATATTTTATATTATATGTACATTGGAAAGGACCAAAGAGTTTTCTTTTTGTACGTTGACAAACGTTCTTTTCTGGGAAACGATTATTTTCTCTCAAAGCACATATGATCAAGTTTATATAGTGCCCATTGCCTAGGTCCACATTTAGGCCTGTAATATTTTTTTTTTTTTGGTTTGTTTGTGTCTCCTTAACCTGCAGTTTATTTTCAGTTGTTTTCACAGTCTTCCAAAATTATCTCCACACCATGTTAACTGTTATATTAAAAGCATGCTTTGTCCTCCTTTTCTTTTTTTTTTTTTTTTTTAAATCACTTTAGGTCACGTATGACCTGCCTCATGGCATTTTATGCAATGACATCGATTTGAAAGATGATGACTGACAAGAAGCAATGTACAATTTAATCCTAAAGCAATGACCACAATGTTCAGGCAAGCAGTGTATCTCCCTTTTTTTTTTTTTCTGCAGTCAACCATTTTTGCACTTGTGTACTGTCACTACATCTAAATCTGCCAGTACTTATTTGACTTGATGACAAATGAATGTTGTGGAAAAATAAATGTAAATATTAGAATTAATACATTTTTGTTGTTTTTATTTTAATTACCGGTACTTTATTAGTTCTTCTTAAAAGCG
Source organism: Plakobranchus ocellatus (assembly GCA_019648995.1). Classification (NCBI taxonomy): domain Eukaryota; kingdom Metazoa; phylum Mollusca; class Gastropoda; family Plakobranchidae; genus Plakobranchus; species Plakobranchus ocellatus. The sequence goes on along the minus strand of BLXT01006566.1, from coordinate 535,503 downwards.
TCCAGCCTCATTTAAAATGACCCATTTGTCAAGTAAGAGGGAGCTCAAATCTGTCATGGAATCAACAATGAAATGGTCTAGTTACTTTAGTGACATTAGTTCAAGTAGTTTTTAAACTATCGATAAATGTTTATTACATTTGGGAATACCCAAAAACAAAAAAGAAATTTTGAGTGTGCCCTGATTTAACATCTTTACCCACCGCTTTACATCCTTTTAATGATTTGACTCGAGAGTTAAATAAGTTGAAAAGTTTTCAGTTAAACCATTGGATTTGTAATTTTTGTTTTTGTTTTTTTGTTTTTCAATTTATCATGCCAACAACTCAAATTTTTGAAAAATATCTGAGTAAAGTCATTCCTTTGTAGCCTTTTTTTCATGAATTGAAGGTTTTGAATTCAGTTTTGTAATTTAAAGCAGTCCACAAAATCAAATAAAATGAAAGACTTGTAAACGTTTTGTTTATAAACTTCTCAGACTAGCTGCCTCTATTAAAAAAAAAAAAAAAAGTAGCAAAAAAAAGGACTAAAACTAGTATGGAGCTTTGAATTTTTGTTTTTATTAACTCTTGAGCAATGTTGCATGTCAAAAAGACACTAGTCTTATTTGCAAAGTTCATATCTAAACTACAGTGTTCAGTTCGTGTGTATTGTGGATTTTTTTTTATTTTTAAGGCGCGGGGAGGGGGATGGGAGGTGACCTCATAAAATTACAGAAAATCTTTTTCTTATTTTTATTTTCTCGCAGAGCATGCCCGCAGACCCCCAAGGTATGTTCACAATTTCGGCCGTTACATTGTCCACCACCTGGAAAAAATCCTCGCTTTTCTTCATTTTTCACTGGAAGCACTGAATTTCCCCTCATAATTGGCGGTTATGTGTATGGCATTTATTGTGTATAAATTTCCAGAAAATTGTGAACACTGGGAAACTTATCCTTTTTTGAAATGTGTAACTGTAAAGCTTGGAAATTGTTGTGTAGGAGGCCCCGGTCTCAAATAAAGATAAAAAAGTTTGATTAGCAGGATAAAATTTAAATATGAATATGCGAAAAATGGTGTTAGTGGATTCCTAAGTAGATATGAATGTATCAAGGTTGTCGGGACATCAACTTTGACTTGCGTATTATTAATAATAATATTAATGGATTTTTGGAGTACATGTACCTATTTCTAGTTAAGATAGATTAAGGGAAGAGCTGCCAATCGATTGAATTCGGTAAAAACTGAGATAAGGCCCAAATTGCATATTTGGACATAAGTATTGAATTAAGGTGGAAACTACTGGAACCTTATCTTTTGTTTGAATTAAAATTTGGACTTTGCCAGAGCGAAACAAAGTTATTTTCTATGTATTATTGATTTGGTAAGTCCTTTTCTGGCGATTGGCTTACCATTGAACTCATGACCATCAAACTTGTTTCTCAAAGCTCTATCATTTAATATCGTTTGCACGTTTTTTTTTCCTTGGATTAGTATTTTCGTCGATAAAAAGCATACTGGTTTTGTCTTCGTAGGTAATACATGTATCATGGTCTAAAAATGCTTCATAAAATACTGAAATAAAATCTTCATTTTGGCAGCTTTGCAAAATAAATGCGCCTGCTTACTTCACTTGCAGTTTACAAGTACGTTTTAAAAAATCATCATGATTTAAGAATAAACATATATAGTGTATACTGTTAGTGTTATGTTATATTTACTCAGCTAACATGAACATTTGATAGATACTTCTTTGATAAATAATTAATATATAATTTATGGATCATTTTCCAATGACGCTCGTTTATGAAAGCTACTAAATTGTTATGTTATAAATTGGATACATCTTTACGAAAATGTCATTGCAAAAACGATAGTATCACGTGGGTGAAATGACAATAAATAACGCAAAAATAAATAGGCCTCATTTGTATAATACATAACCTAGACCTACATGAAAATGAACCTTTTTCATGTAATATCCATTGGTACAATGTTCATGAATTTTCAACGAAATGCACAAATGTATTGGATCTGATTCTTCAAAAAATAAATGAAATCTTTTAATAGAAACAAATTTTAAAACTTCAAGACAATGAACACAGCGAATAATTTTTTTAATGAACAAGGGCAATGACATATGACTTGGCTTGAGTATAAAGGGCTTGAAATGGAGACTTAAAAATTCACATACAATCTTTTTTTTTTCTCTACACAGTGGCCATCTGAAACGAGCTTAAGACACCTCTGCCATAATTTTTCGACTTTGAAAAGTTCTTGGTAGTAGAAACCGCTGAATTTTTCACGAAACCACTCTTCAGCCGTACGGAAACGTCTGCTTCATCTTAAAACCGAGTTCCTTAAAACTCTTTTCAGTTCAGGGAAAACGAAAAAGTCTGACAGGACGAGGACAAGCGAATAAGCAGGGTGGGGTAGGCCTTCATTCCTAAGATTGTCTACTAGTACAGGTGTGACGGCAATTGCAGCCCGATGGGAGGGTGCGTTGCCCTGCAAAAGAAGACACAATACCCAAAACTGTCTTCTTTTGGGACGGCAATTGCAGCCCCATGGACAGGTGTGTTGTCCTGCAAAACAAAAACATATTTCGGAGTTTTTCAGGGCGTTTTACTGCTAAGGCACTTTTCAGCTTTTTAAAAGCTGAGAATAATATTCAAAATCAATTTGTTGTTGTTGCTCTTCTTCTTCTTCTTCATGAGATAATCAAGAACAAGAGAATGAATTACACCTCCATGACTCGAAGCATTGTCATCATGATTTTCGGCGAACGGAATGCCTTTGCTTTCTTTGCATCATTTTCTTCTCTCACGTCTCATTTCAAAGCGTGGCACCCTCCTTTCAGAGACTTTTGACACGCTCAAATGGTCATGGAGAACGATCTAAACCGACTCAAATTTGTTTCTCATACGAGTTCGTTTATTGTAACATTTCTGTCAAGCAGCACAATTTCACTTTTGTCTAATCTTTGAAATATTTTCCTCAGTAATCACATCTTGAGGGTGGCGGGCATAGATCATTCATTTGCAATATCTAGATGGCCATATTTGAACTTTTCATCCAAATAATTTTACCGCAGGATATGGTGGACATTAATCAGGATATGTTTTGGAGACATCTCGTGAAAGATTTCATTTGAGTTTTTCCCTTCAGAGGGAGATATCTGATGAATGAGCATGTCTTATCAATCTACATAGTGGAGCTAGGCCAAGAAATAAACTGAAAAGACACTCTCAAAAAGTACACAACCCAGATACATGAAAATTAGCAGTTAGGTGCATAAAAATGTGAAGTCGGAAACGGGGACATTAGTTTTTTTTTTTTTTTTTTTTTTCTTAATTTAAAGAGGGATTTTTTAAAAAAAGGGTGAGAAGGAAATTTTTAGAACCGTCAGCGATTGAAAGCGAGACAACTTTCATGCTTTTGAGTTTTGTGTTTGTTTTGGTTTCCCCTGTTCGTTTATTTATTTATTTTTTTTACCTTAGCGTCTATATTATTAGAAAAGGGAATATCTCGGCATCTCTTTTTATTTCATTATGACGCGCATTGTATTTAGATCTAGATTCTTTGGTTCAATTAGATCTAAAATGTTCAAAGCGGCATCTCATGTCGACATTCGGATTATTTGCACTATACTAACCCTCTCTCTCTCTCCCCCTCCCCTTTTTCTTTTTTTCTGAATCACGTCGTTGCGTTTGTATTCACCCGTTCGTAGAATGCAATTAGATTTGCTAGTTTGAAATTGTACAAACAAAAGTAAGCGACATAAATTTCCGATTTTTTTCCCTTCACGCCATGTTCACTGGTTAATTCGACAGTCTCTGACTTTTGGATACCTCCTTCATACTCTAGCCAAGTCGTATGTGATCGACAATCGTACAAGCTGCCTCTACAAAGAAACATTTCATTTTAAAAAAGCTACCGTTATAGTTTTCATAAGCATGAAACTGAAATACAGCAGCAGCCTCTATTAGTAGCAGTTCTCATAAAACCCTTTTACGTTTAGGAAACTCAAATATACATAGCAGTAACCTCTACAGGGGAGTAAGTTTCGGAAACGCCCCCGTTCTAGTTCTCATAATTATGGAACTTAAATATAGCAGCAGTCTGTACAGGAAAGTGGGTTTCTGAAAAAAAATATCGTTCTAATTCTAATAAGAGTGAAATTGAAATATAGCAGCAGCCTCTACAGGGGAGTAGATTGCGAAAAATCTACCGTTCTAGAACTACATGGAACTGAAAAAATATTTTAATTCCTTTAAGTATGAAACTGATAGCACTTAGCAGTAGCCTCTACAAGAAAGTAGGTTTAGGAAGAGTTACCGCTCGCGTTCTCAAAAATATGAACCTGAAAAATAGCGCCAGTCTCTACAGGGAAATGAGTTTCGTAAAAGCTACAATTCTAGATCTCATAAGCAAGAAACTGAAATTGACACTCAGTCTTCAGAAAATAAAATGCGTATTTTGTGCGATTTCCTTGAATCTACAGCTTCTATAAGCTGACATGATTAAACTACAGTTAATGCTTAATAAGTTAACACGACATGTACGAGTATTATTATTATTATTATTATTATTATTATTATTATTATTATTATTGTTTTTGTTATTATAGTTCTTGTTATAACAGGTCAACATTGTAATATCACGGGAGGGGGATTGGATTTTTTGGGTTTTTGTATATATAGCCAGTCCACAAGGTGATCTCAGGCTTTTAGGCCCTCCGTCAGGCCGGGGCGCCGATGACGGGGCTCGAACCCACAACAGAAGGGTCCCTGCAGATCTCAGGGCGGACTCACAAGCCACTGTGCCACCGAGGGGAGGGAGGGAGGGGGGGGGGGGGGGGG
>BLXT01006566.1:480597-493067 GCA_019648995.1 Plakobranchus ocellatus | reverse complement strand
TTCCTTTTTTTCTTTTAGTGTTTTAATTTTATACATACTTTTGTAATGTATTTACTTTATCTCTTAGAAGTCTAGATTTGAAACTTGCTCATGAGGCTGAGTCCGTTATGCTTCTAGATGAGACACAGCCTAAAAGCAAAATGCACATTTAATGTAGACATGCTGTTCCCCTATATTAATTATTTAATACTTGGTTATTTCTTTTGTAATACTTCTTTAGTGTCTCAACTTCAATTAATTACAAATAACTTTATCGATTTTTATTGTTAATGAAAGAGTTGTATAAATCCCGCTTCATTGTTAAAGTGATGCACTAACTTGTAGTTGTAGACTTGTTCGTGAGTGGTCCCGCAGGAGAACAATCTAACTGATGTTAGCTGCATCTTACTAAATCGCAGTATGCATTATGCGTGCACCATGTGCTTTAGTGCTACCCGTATTTTGCTGATCTTAAGTTACATATTGCAAAGATATTTATAAGGATTGCACTTTGCTCGTGACTAACCTCACTTTGTGAAATAGTAGGTAATTCGATTTTTATTATTGACGATAAGAAATAATTACGGCTGGTTGAGGAGCGTCAAGGGCCATAACTGTAAAATTTTTTGCTACTTAGGGCACCACGAGTTACTTCCAGTGTATAGATGATAACTTTTCTGCTTTGCTCTATTATCAATTAGTCATTGACTTGTGTTTCATTTTCCTTTTTAATGGTTACTTTATTTTAATTTGCATGCAGATTCATCTTTTTCTTTCTGCCTCGAGCCTAACATGGAAGCTTACGAAAAGTAGTGTTGTGCTTTATTTTAGAGAATAGACAATTAATATTTGCTCTCTTAGTGACTTGTCTAGTGTGTGTATTTCTATTCTCTGGCGCGTGCAAACTGCTATTTTTCTTTTTGTTTAAATACTTATAATCTTTAATCTATATATCCTATCTTTAATGTTTATATCTTTTTGTTATCTATTACGTTTTAAGCAGGCTCTAGGTGACTTGGCATGATATTCACTATTGATGTAAATGCCTTTAATTAATCAGACATGTGCATTAATCTGTCCTTTGATATTTTCTCTCAGCACAGAGGTCGGGTTGGATTTTTATGTTTTTTTTTGTATGTTCTGAAAATGGCACTCATTTGGGCTTTTATGGGATTTTTTTTTTATGTTTTGAAAAAATAATTATTTTGTTTGGGTTTTAGTCTTGTTGTGTGCTTTTTTTTTATTATGGGTTTTAGTATGTTTTTGTTTGGGTTGTTTCGATTCGAGGTTACTAGTTGTTTTGTTTGTGGACATCAGTACACCCATGTGGAACAGTTTTGTTTTCTTAATAAAATGGGAATCTCTTTTATTTTTTTGTATATCCTGCACCTGTGTTGAGTTTAGTGTTTGTTGTCGCCCATGTTGTTTGTCACACTGTAATTGTGGTGTCCGAGTCGTGCTAGTGTGATGTGTTCTATGCAACAGGTAGGGTTAAATAAGCTAGGCCCAGGTAGGCGACCACCACCCTTTACATTAAAAAAAAACTTTTTAATTTAAAAATGTTTAAAAAAATATATAGTTTGATGTTAAGATTACTTGTTGACCAAATAGATATTACTTTTCTTTAAATTTATTGGAATGAATTAAGACAAGGCAGAGGCAGGGGCATGTCAATTTTCCTGAAATACTTCTTTATTACATATAATTTGGCATTCATTGGGAAGTATAAAAAATGTTACTGCGTGCCTAACATAACTTACAGGACAAAAATAAAGATTTTGACATGTAAGCAGGAGTGGAAGTAAGTTGCTAGAGATCTGAAGCGTATTGGGCTGAGCATGATTTATTACACTTGTGATATAACCCTAATTATTTAAAAAGTAGAAATTTACAAATGTAGATACTTTTCATGCATTGCCCTGCCTGTGGGCTTACTTAGCAACTTTGTGCTATTATCTAAGCCTACATTGTAGACCTGTCACTCTCAAATGTTCAAAATCTAAAAAAACAAAGTAAATATCCATATCTGCATACCCATATTAGAACAACAGATTTGTTTCTTTGCTTTTTTCTTTTCTTTTCCTTTTGCTGCAGTTAGAAAACACTTAAGATCTAGATCTTGACTTTGTAAATGTTTTTACTATTTCCTAATTATGTCACATGAGAAATGTTGAATTGAAGGAAAGTTATACAGGTTCTTAATTGATTGACCTTGACCACATCTTTTCTTTATACAGTAAAATCTCTTTATACCAAAACTTTGGGGCCCTTCAAATCATTCTGGTTTAAAAAGATTTAGGTTATGGGAGGGCTTCAAAGATGACTACTCTTGGACAAGGGACTCAACCGATAGGATTATTTCTTCAGAAGTAACCTAGATAAGCTGAACGTGAATGTGATATGTATGCGGTCAAAAGCAGATTAGATTGTAGAAATGACACGGCATTGATTGAAGAAATCCTTGATTGAGCTCAATTTTTGCCTATACCCTGCCTTTCTCCACCACTTCCCTTCTTTGTTCTCCAGTACTGGTATTGGATTAGATCTCTAGTTTAGAGGCAGCCAAGCTCCTATCGGTTAATTATGGGAGTAGTACCTGTAGGTATGGTAATTTAAAGCCTTTTGCTTCATTAGGCCTTGCCAACCACATGGTGCAAGGCATTGTATTTCATGATTTCCCAGGCAACTAAAAGTAAAAGCCTCTCCAGAAGGGCATAACAGGCAGACTACTCAGCACTAGATCTAGGCTGGAGATGGGTTGAGATGGGCGCCTCAGTACACATTTTTTTCTTTCTTTTTTTCTCTTGCTTGTGTCACTATTTTGTTAGGTCCTTTTCAGAATGAAGCAGGTGAGAATCTTTCAGTTCATAGACAAAGCCTGTCAAAATCTTTTTCTTTAGTGATGATGTAATACAAAGGCAAGGAAGACAAATGTACAAGCAAGCTAATTTTTTGTGGTTCATTAAGTTTTTTGGTTTAGCAACTTCCAATTCAAAGAGATTCTACTGTAATTTAACCTGTGTGGGACAGGTTGCGTCAAATTCACCTGAATGCCATTAAAAAAAAAATACTCAACTTATAAAGCTATCTAGGCCTAGAGTTTCTAAGGATTCTCTAATCTATCTAACTGAATCCCGCAAGATAGACTTTGCAGCAATACTAGATTTTCTGAAATGACTGTTTTTTTGGTCTAGAGGTAGGAAAAATACAGTACTGGTAAAAGAAAAAATGCAGTCCTGGTTACATAAAGATGGCTAGCAACAGATCTTTGATTGAAGCACGTCATTATTGTTGTTGTTATTGTTATTATTGCTCTTTGTCTTCGTCATCATCATTGTTCTTATTGTAGTAACTGTTGCTGCTGTTGTTATTCACTGTTGTCATCATCATCATTGTTGTTGTTGCTGCTGCACTTGTAAAGTTTGTGACTGCCTATATATGAACTCAAGGCTTATATTTGGACTACTCAAGTCAATTTGATCCTGTCAGGCTTTCAAGGAACAGCATGGCATCAGTCTTGCGTGAGTTTAAGACAAGAGTTCTTTTTTTATGACACCTTGGCTCCATTCATATTATTTTGGTTTTCTTGGGCAAGGTACATTATCATGTTTCTGAAAAGTGCAACTATGCTCATGAATTTTGAGAGGTTCAAACAAGTATGATTCAGATAAAAGAATGAAAATTCTTTATTTTGACAATGTAGACCTAATGCCTATGCAATATGGCATGAAGCTATAAATGGTCATTAATCTTTAGTTATAAGAGAATAAAAGATCTTGAAATAGTCTATGGGTCTTACGTGTCAGGGAAAATAGAGCTCTCAATGATTCAAAAATATACAGGCTGGTACCTTGTGCGACCAAGCTAAGCAAAATGAATCATAAACAGACAAAACAAAACAAAAAAAACCATAAAGATGTGCTAAAATAAAAATGATCTGATAGACTAACATAAAGACAGATAAGCTAAAAAAAGATAAAAGCCTAATATTATTGGGACCAACTCTTTGTGAATTTTTGAGATTATTTGCCTGATACTGAGGGGGAGGGAGAGAAAGAGAGAGAGAGAGAGAGAGAGAGAGAGAGAGAGAGAGAGAGAGAGAGAGAGAGAGAGAGAGAAAGGGGTTCAGTTTACCTAGAAATGCTCTTTGATGGCCTCATCCAGTATTTTTATTTTTTGTCCTCAGATAGATTTAACTTTTAAACTATAATTAATGTATCAAAACAATCTGGATCAATCTACTACCACTATTATCTTTTTGATTTTTACTTGCATTACTCCTGTGTTGATGGGAGAGGATTTATTCCTTGACACGAGAGGATAGAGGTAAAAAAAAATCCTTTACAATTTCCATACATATATCAAATCACTGCAGTGGTACTAAGAAGTGAAATGAATTTCACACCTTGAAAATTCTTTCTTTTGATGTTTTAACTTCAAAATATTTAGTAAATACCACACGACTTAATCTATTTGTCACAAACATTAAAAAAAAAAGACGCTTGAAAAACTACCTCAAAGTGTTGCCCATTTGCAGCAAGCCACACCATAACATTCAAGCAGAAGGGAAATATTTTGCTGGAAGGATTTTCAAAAGTGTTTTCGAGAAATGAGACAGACTTGTCATTCTGCAACACCACAGGTATCACTGATGTGAGAAAGAAGGGACAAATTATGTAGCATTTTTTTAAAAATATATTTAATCAAAGTCAACCAATTTATTTTTCATAGTTTCAAATTTTCAAAATGTGCTTTTTTGACAGAGGCTCTGATTCAGGTGATACTTTTTTTTGTTCATAATCATATCTCTTGACTAGATCTGGCCTTTAATAACCACTAACAATTGACTTGTGATAAGATGTGTACATTTTTTATCAAAATAATAGACTGAGGGTATTATGAAATGATCAAAGAGATTTCGTTAGCATGATAACCAAAACCTAGCTGCTACTCTAAGCAAGATAACCAGAAAAGGATAATGATTAAGACTTTGGTGTCATTTATACTTTGCACAATTTTCTCCACTTGTTGAGAAAAAATGCCCTGGACTCAAGATTAGAGGCTGAACTTATCGAGACATGTTTGAAAGGCAATAATGAGTGTAGCACACAATAAAACAGCATGAAAGCATCACATTATATATATGTAGCATTACTTATGCCTACATACTTTCTGAAGAAATTGTAAAAGTGTTTACTAACTGGTTTGAGATTCTTGTGGAGATAGCCTTTTCACTGTTCCGGAAAAGTATTGAAGAGCAAGTGCCACAGTCACTTCATCCTCCCAATACTTGTTGATGAGCTTTAGAACTAGAGAAATAAACAACATCAGTTCACACTTTGAAAGACNNCCCCCCCCCCCCATTTACTTTCTTTAAAACCAAGACAGTATATTTTGAAAAGATTTTTGCAACACAAGAGCCAAATTACACACACACAGAAAAGAAAAAAATTATTTTCAGGGCATTAGTAAAACGTTTTTTTTTTTTTATGATGGTGCTATTGCAAATCATCAATTTCAGTAAAAAAATTAGACCCCTGCCAACTTAAACGTATTTTTTCAAAATCTAGCTAGGGTGTGTCAGGGTAAATTACAATAAGATCCACTTTATTTACAAAGCTTTTGAAGCAAGTCAACTTTGTTTTTTCAGAATCTTGTCAGTTTACAAACATTTATTTTGTTGAACACATAGATTTACTAAACTCACTAGTTTCTTCCAATTCCTTAATAATAGACACAATAAACGAAAGTTTAAATAACCAAGCAGTAAAGTTAGTATACAACGGCAATAGAACTAAATTACAAAACATTTAGATCGGCACAAAGTTTGATTATAGATGTATTTGGCATAACAAAAGAAAAAAAAATTTGCAACACTGTTTTAAAAAAGATGAGCTTAATTGCTGAGTCGTTGAGCTGGAATGTTGGTAGAAAAGCAAACATTTTTAAGGCTACATGACCAGTGACAGTGATAAACAGTAGGGAGCAGTGCAGGGCAACAAGGTAATACAAGGTATTATAATTTCATACATTCCTCAGAAATAGAAAAGGGCAGTTAAGCCCAAAAATTGAAAAAAAAAGTGTTTCAGTTACCGTTGTAGACAGATTTAAAGCATGACATAGGAGTATTTTGGGTGTGAGCATCCACAGGTGATTCTAGGAAAGCACACAGAACATGAAGAAAATTGTTGATGACAAAACCTGTGGAAGAAAAGCCTCCATGTAAACAGCAGTGTATGCATATATAAACAAAAAAACATGAGTAAAGAGTATTACTGCATGTGTCTGCTTACTAGTCCTTTCATTGCATATGGTTGTCTTTCTTTTTCTAAGAGGACTCCATGAAAAATTGAAGGAAAAATTGGTAACTTTATTCATAAGTCTCAAAAAAATATTGCTTTGAAAAGATTGAACTTTTTCTGCTAAGAAAAACATAGGAAATCCTTCAACCCAGAATGCTAAGCCTGAGAAAATTTAAATGATTATACTTTGCTCTATCCTGCAGGAAGTTTCAGTACTTATATTGTTGGCGTAATATCTCTATTTCATATCAATCCTATCAGGCTTTCAGACCCTCCGTCAGGCCAGGGTGTTGGTGACAGAGAGAGAGAAAGAGATTTAATTTGTTCCTGAAAATGTAAAAAATAAACCATAGCCCTATTCTGCCGGCTTTAGAGAGACCCACATCAAAGTAATCAATTTTCAGAATAAAGTATAATTCATATAAGTCTAGTAATATTTCTGTTTTAATGCTTGTACCTCTTGATAGAGACAAAATTAATGGTATTTTGCAACAATCCATGAATGGAACTCAAACCATTTTTGTAAAATTTGATTTAACATGAATGTTGTTTGCTATCACATTGCAATAATATGGAAATCACAATGCAATAATTTCCAGACATTGAAAGGAAATCATGTGACACTAAACAACGATTATGAAGGCTGGACAAAATTAAACTGACTTCATCTAGAGAGGAAAAGGGGGGGAATGAGGGTGGGGTGGAGAAAGGTGGATATTGAAGCCTTGCGTATCTACGCTCAGATTGTTCTGTATTGGCATAGCAAAAGAAAAGATAAAAGGCTGTACTGGCAAAATGAAAAAAAAAAACAAATGGGAAAAAATTGGGAGATTTTCACCAATCATCCTATTATGTATTCACTCAAAATTTGTGAAAAAAAAAATCTTGTTTAAATCAGGGCAAATAGGATGAAGCAGTCTCATAAATTGAGGTTAGTTGCGATACTGCATGATTGACTTTCAATGACAATCAATAACTAGATGAAAGAAAATTACTCATATAACTTTCTACACGTAAGCTTTAGACTTTCTGTACATAAAGCATTGTCAATCTTTATCGTTTTACTTCAAAACTGATTTTATCTCATTGATCCACCATTCTACTCAATGAGACTGCTACACATGTATATTTAAAATTGGCACATGAATAAATGTTTTGCATAAAAAAAAAAAAACATTAGTAGATCCCATAGCCTTTGGTGTTTTAGACCTTATTTTTTCTCAAGTTTGGACAAATTATAAAGGCAATTTTTTTGGCATCATCTAATATGGATTTTTTTGGATGCAGACAGGGAATTCTTGCCAAAGAAAGAAAGATAGAAAGACCTTTCTGCATTAATATATTGGAATATGTCCGGATGGGTATGAAAATTAGCGCCGATAAATTGGATACATCCGGAAAGACTTAAAAGGTTGTCAACTTTATCCATAATAAAAAAAAAAAAAAACCCTTGGCCTATTTTGGTCGATGTATCTAATCCAGTGGCTACAGGGCATTTTATTCTCAATTTTATTAAAACCCCCAAAGCGCAACAAAACTTACAACCAGGGTCGGTACTTTGCACAAATAGAGAGTCAAATCTTTCAATTCCTAAACAAAGAAGATCACTTAGAATTGGTGTGGTTGCTGTCCAGGTTTTGCAGATAGACAGCTGAAAAAAAAAAACCCACAAAAATCTATGCAATAATCAGTTTTACAATACAAGCTTTTGTGGAATAAAAAAGACTGAAGGTGATGGCTTTGAATAACAGGAACAAAGAGAGTTAACACTACATATAAAGCCCAAACAAAAAGTTAAGGTAACATGAAAAAAACAATGATTGGTGAGCACACAGTAAATGTGCAAATTTTGATTTTTTTAGTTATGCTTTCTACTGAATTGTAATAATGTATATATAAGGAGCATAAGGAAAATATTTTTAAAAATCTTTCGCATATTATGAGCAAGAGAGGCTTTTTTTTTTAAAGTCAAGACACCTACCTCGGTAATGCAAAATTTTAGAACAGCACTTGCTTTAGCTCCAATATCATTTGAGTGCATGAGATTCTAAAAAAAATGAAAAGAAAAGTAAATAATGGCTTAAGATTTTAGTTCTGTTTCATTATTTTGAAAAGCATCTGACTCGTGACTATAGCATATGGGTATGGTTTTTGCATTAAAAAATAAAATTGAAAAAGTTAGTCATTATTTATCACAAAAAAGCATGCTTTTGATGTTAATATGCGATTCATTTTACAATTAAAAAAAAAAAAAAAAAAAAAAAAAAAAAAAAAAAAAAAGGGAAAAAGTAATTTTCTAGTGATAAGTTTTGATCTAATGCTTGAAAGCAAAGATTTGAATATTTTTAAAAATGTATCATTGTTTAAAAGGTTTTGATCCACTTGCTCAAACAGTGCTTTGTTAATAACTTACTCAAGCTTCACTTGAATTAAACTTCTCTTAGTTAAATATCCTTTGTTTCAATATCCCATTCAAGAGAGATAGTTTTTTTTTTTTTCAGAAGATTATTGTAACTAAGATTATATCACATCATAAATAAGATCTGGACAACATGAAAGAAAAAAAAACAAACGATCCTTCTTTTGCCCTTACTACTGCAATACTGCTATGTTTGAGGATTTTTTTTTTGTATCTTCTTTATGCATTTTTAGGTATGTTCATTCACTAACCTCTGGCTGTTATTCACATGCTTTCCTTGAGTGTATATTCCATTGTAAACCTTTTTTAAATATCATTCCAAATTTTAAGGCATAAGTATTTTGAAGAACATTTGTTGCAATATACTATCTTTCACTCAGAGTTAAATATTTTTTGACAGACCCTTTTCTCACTATCTCTACTAGGTTTTGATGCATTAAAAATATTCCCACTGTATCCTTAAAAAAAAATTCAAAATTCCGATAATAAATTGAAAACAATAATTATGCTTGAATTATATACCATTAAGCACTTTAAAAAAATCATGCGAGGATTCATGACTGCCAAAACAGCTTTATCTTGATCAGCCAAATCCTCAAAATTGTGGTTTGAAGGATAATCCAGGTGAAAGAGCCAGTATTCCACCTGGTGGATGAAACAACAGTGTAAAGTATTACCATTAAATCCGGAATTTTATAAGTTCATATGCTGTGTGCTTGTCAATCTTTTAATGGTGTCCATAAAGCCATTTTGATGATTTTCAAAGCAGGCAATATGGCCTCAGTGATGATGCATTCAGTTATTGTCAAAAACAGTGGGTTAATAGTTTAGAGCATAAATACTAGACAATGTAATAGTTTCATGCTGCAATACTTTGAAAATATTTATTTCATTCATTCAAGGAAGTGTACAGCCATGAAAAAAAAAAAAAGAATAATTACTAAATTTTCAAAACTTTTTCTTGGCTTTGCTAACCATTAATGAGTGTTTACAACAGAAAAAGTTAAATCTAGTTAAAATGTGTTAAACATTGAAATTATTTATTTACAAATAATTTATAAGCAGATGTGGTACAGAACAGCTTAGAAATACACAACTTCATCAGCAGTGATGATATCCACTTACAAATACATTTTCAGAGAGGAAACAACCTAATTTTCTTAATTCTGAGAAAATTCCCAAGCCAAGGATTCTAAAATGATTGACAAATAAGAAAGATATCTTGAATGCATCATCTTGAGTAAAATTATTTCAACTGGCAGAGAAACAAGCTTTTGAAGTTAATTTATACATTATTAAATAATTAACACAAGATTGAAAGGCACATATAGCATGTAGCGCAGGTACAATTATTGATTGAATTAAACTGCTTCAGTATTTTGCCATTTTGCACTAAGCATTGCTTATAAAAAATGCTGTTCCTAATATATCATATTTAGTGGCATCTAATTTTCTTCATTTTAGAATAAAACATATTTTGTTCTTGGCAGGTTTGGAGCACTTTCCTTCACCAACAATGCTGCAATAAAGTCATAAGCTTTTCCCATAAGTGCTAAAAAAAATAATCCTTGTGCATCGCCTGTGCCTCAAACAATCATAAGGTTTAAGATCCCTGATTCTGCCACAGTAACAAACCTAGCTTTGCCTCCAATTAAGATATCTTTGGTGCTGTGTCATGTTCTCTGTAAGCAAAGAATTTGGTCTTATGTACTCTAAATTTCTCATCATGCTTAGGCTGAGATGTTAGCAAAAAAATTGCACTTGGAAATCTTTAAAGTGCCCTTTGAAATTGTATATGGCTAAAAGATTTTCATACCATTTGTTTCCCAAAGGTTTCCATCTTTTCATCAGAGAGCAAGGCCCAGGAAAATACAGCTGGTCCGGCTGTATACCATGTTTCTATAGGCAGCTCTTTTAAAACTGTGTGTAAGTTTACATCTTTGAAAATAACAGGACATAATTAAGATATTGATGATCCCAACACATACGTTTAAAATAGTGAGCACTTTAACCAGCCTTTGTGCAATATAAGGATGCCTATAAAAATATAGAAAGGCATTGAGTATAAACATTTCAAAGGTTAGAGATCAGAATAAAAGAAGAGGAACCAACAACTTAAACTAATTAATAGCAACTGATGAAACCGATAAAGGCGAAACGTTTTAATGTACTACCGTTTTATTGACTTTTTGATGATTATTAGTTTAAGTGGTGGTTGCTTTTTTTTTTTAATTCCGATTACTACCATATCAACCGTCCCTGCATCCTTTAGATCCTTTAACTAATAATTTTGTTTCTAAGAGTGCTGTGCCTGAATTTTCCTGTATTTCATAGTTTAGAGAAGAAAACCATAGAATGCTATAAAGTGTTTCAATTTTGTTTGTCACTTTGCCATCAGTTGAGCATATTGTGATGCCTTTAAATCATTGATAAAAGCAAGAATAGGAGAAAACAATTGATGAGTTAAGAAAGAATAAAAGAAAGCACTAACTCTTGCCATTCTTAACAGTGCTTGTGTACAAAGTACTTGAAAACTTAAGAAGACACATCCATTTAAAAACTTAAAATAATTTAAGTTCTTAACATGGCATGCAATGAAGTAGAAGATCTTGCCTTTAAAAATTTGAGAAAGCATTTATTTGCCTTTAATGAGTGTTATCGTGACTAACAGAAGAAAAGGTGAGGTACTTTAGAGATCATCTATAACTGCACCTGCTACAATGGGATTTTAAAAAATTCCTCTATTTACATCTAATATAAAGATAGATTAATATAGTACGTTTATAATAAGATTAATCATTAATCTGTAACAGCACCTGATGTAGGTTCAGAATGCTTCAGGCAGTAAGAAAACAAAAAGTGAGAAAAAAAAAGCATTAACAAGCAAGCCTGATATGAATTACATTTTTTTTATTTGGTGGTCCTTGCATTCATATCATTATACAGGGTGTCCAGCAAAATTCAAGAAATCCTTATCCTACCAGAGCCAGCCTTTATCCTACCAGTTAAAGTCATTATTGGTGACTGCTAGTTGCCAACAATTGGAGGGAAAAAGAACAGCATTATCAAATTACATGCTTGCCCACGAGTCTTCTTTCATTCACAAGAAATACATTATAATGTAAAGAAGCTGACTAGACATGCTTGGATCAATATAAATGAAGTTTTGTCTTATAGCACATACTTTTGACCTAAAAGCAAAGTTGTTTGATAGTAAGAAATATAATTCACTCTCTTGAGCTGAAGAAATTTAAAGAAAATTTGCTCTATGGAATCAATTTCCAGCCACTTAGAAAAGATTTTTCATAGCATTAAAATATTATGTCTTTACTGCGGTAAGCTCAAAACTGTGGAAATCTGCAGAAATGCGGATGATTGGAAGCGCTGATTTACAGCTATTTACAAGCAGGCACTGTATTCAGCAGACACTTTGCAGCTTTTGTTTTTTCTGACTTATGTCAGAAGACGAGGTGGTGAGCTGCTTTTCTCCTGTCCCTCCCTTGTGACTAAGTCTAAGGGTTCATACTATTAGGGCTTGTATGACAATTGTTTTTTGTTGGATTCACTAATGTAGGTCAAAATTTTTAAATATATTGGCAATTAGCCGACTGACCAAAGCCTCCTCCAATCAAATTCAGACTGGCCACAACCTCCTCCAACCAAAATCCAGACTTTGCTGGACGCCCGATGTAATGTACATTATTAGATTAAAAACAATCATCGAATGTACGCTTCCTAGTTAGGACGTTATACAAATAAAAAAGGCACTT
>BLXT01006566.1:468512-479172 GCA_019648995.1 Plakobranchus ocellatus | reverse complement strand
TGGTGCAAGAAGTCCAAGCTCAGAAGTCTTAGAAGTCGAAATCAAGAACCTAAGCTAAATTTAAAGTTAGAAAAAAAAAAAAGGTAATACCCTCCCTATTCATTTTCATTTCATTTCATATCTAAGTTGGAGAGGGATGTAATGTACATTATTAGATTAAAAACAATCATCGAATGTACGCTTCCTAGTTAGGACGTTATACAAATAAAAAAGGCACTTCCTGAACCAAGCTCAATGGCGTCTGTTGACTGTCTATTCTGTCTTCTGCATGTTGTTCCAAGCTAGCCATAAGAAATATCAAGAACATTACACCCATTACAAAGAAAATGCGAAACCAAATATTTTCACTACTGCTCATATAAAAATATAAAAAGATATGACACGATGGCTTTTTTTAAGTGTATCAACAGCTATTTGGCAATAACAAAAATTAATGTTGGGATTTCAATCATTTAAATAGGATTTATAGCTTACCACAGCCTTCAAATACCAAATCATCAGCTGCTTCCCAAGTGTTTGCCTGAAAATTACATTTCCCACATTGAAATGCAGTTTAACTTTAACACTAATTATCAAATTCTCTGTCAATTATGCGGTCTGTAGTCTCTCATGTCCTTTACTTCTTTAACTATACTTATGTGACTCATTCTCATACCTACTGTATCTTAATAGTTTAAAATCAGTGGTAGGCTTTGGGAGCTTTCAAGTGAGAAGACTATCCAATTTTTTCGTTAACTATTCAGGCCTTTTTATATTAATAGCTAACATATTATAATATAAAATATTAATAGCTCTTATGTTATTTCTTTTTATCTTAAGCTGTCTCAGCCCTGTCCAAATGAACCTATTATATGCCTCTTCTCAAGCAAAATTTGTAATACTATATTGCGGCCCAGGAAAATCATGGTTTTAGACTTACTTACCTGCTTTTGAAGGCATAAAGGCAATATCTTGACAGCTCCCAGGAAAATCATGGTTTTAGACTTACCTACTTTTGAAGGCATAAAGGCAAAATCTTGATCAGCTCAAAACTGTGAATTTCATCATCATTTCCAACTTTTTCATTCTCATTTTTAAAAATATCTATTGCTAAAAATGGTCAAAATATTTCATTTAATCTTTTTCTGACACCCATCATTGACAGGAGGTCAGAAACCTGACCCATTACATGGATCTACAAAGTGTTGGATAGATGTCAAAGAGCAGCCTTGAATTTTTATAGAATGGTGGGATAATTATACATATGAAAGGAAAATTTTTTTTACTATACTGTTGGAAAACTGTACAGGAATCTCACTATGCTCAATCTAGAGTGCATAAGGCAACAAGTATAGGTTTCCACTGCTCCAAGGTGGTCGCATCTTACAGCACCTATTCAAACTTATGTAAGATTTCGATTAATGCCAGGCAAGAGAAAAAAATATTTTAAATACTTTTAAACAAATCAAATTACTTTTACCATAATCTCAATTAGAATCAAGCATTTGAAAGTGTTTACTGTGGTGTCCTTAACAGTAACCACCCTAAATACAGCATAGCCTCCATGAAGATTTGACGGCCTCACTAGTGAATCTTTCAAGATTAAGATGCTCATGAGATTTTTTTGCAACAAAAACATCAATCAGAAGACACAGATGAAGATGAGTCTACAGATGAAGTTATTTATCAAAAGTAATACTTTATTTTTTTACTCCTGTGGCTTAATTGAAAAATATATAAACCAAGGCTTGAGTTTGACTTGATCTAGATCTAACTTTCGTTGATGAAAAACCTAATATGTAATGATCATGCAAGATATTGAAGCACATTTCATCACAGAGATCTTCAATTAATAAATTACTCTATAACATGCCCTATTATTTATCATAACATAGATTCTAATTTAGTTTTTACCTGTGAGTCTTGTATTTAATGTGAAAGACTTTCAGAAATATAAACCCATTTTTACTTTCAAGACACCATGTCTTTGAAAGACCATAACTCATTTAAAAAACTTAAAAGATTACATGCTCTAAGCTAAAAATAAGCCTATAGTTCTTTATAACTTAACCTTTGTCAATACCATGATTTTCCTAGATTGCCACAAATATAAAACCTACTTTCACAGGTTTTTTAAAAAATGGAATACTTTTTTCAAGGTATTCGTCTGAAATTTAAACAAAAAAAACAAACCAAACACTGTTGCAGCTTAAGTTTTTGTTTTCAAATGAAATGAAATTGAATATATAAAATCAGAAAAATATAGAAATGCATATTTAAATGTTCCATCAGTAGCCTAACTTTAATTTTCACATGTATAGAAGATGTTCAGTATTGACTGAAATTCTCCTCAAAATAAAACTGGCTCAAAATTCACTATCAACCTGATAATACAAAGTGATCAGTGTAAAAAAAAATTCTTTTAAAGAATTTTTCTTTGGAACAGCATTTACCTGACATAATGCAAGGATATACACAAAGCTGCGCACAATGTAAGCGTCACTAGAGAAAATGTCAGGACATTTATGGATCACTGCCTTGAGGAACTGTGTGAGATTCTGACCATCAGAAATGCTGGATCAAGACAATTTATTCTTGAGTGATTTAGTCAAAACACAGTCATTAATATCATTATTCAATTTCTTCTAATTTTAATGAAGAAGACTTTTTTTTACATTTAATTAATGTAAAAGAAGTAATGTAATAGTCCAACAAAATAAAAGTGATGATAACAATGCAATAAATCAACTAAAATCAATGTTAGGGCTTCACATATTCCTCATGCAAAAAACCCATAATAAAATGATACCAAAATAATACCCCGTGTCAGATCTACTTCTACAATTTGAGCTGACTGTAAAATCTTATGCACTCCAATATACTTATACACTTATCAAGTTTTCAAACAATGGAAAGAAAATTGTTGTCTGTATATAATTACATAGTACATAAACAATGGTACATTAGTTTTAAAAGTTTTACCCAAGTTGGCACTGTAAAAATGTATTTGTGATCTCTAATGCCAAAATTTGATTGCCTTGTTCAAAAGAATTAATTCATAGATGACATGGCTGTTTACAAGTTATGAGAACATTCTAGAAATTATTATATTGATTTGAAAAAGAAACCTCCCAAACAAGTATCCAAATGATTTTTAAAATATTACAAACTATTGTTTTTTTGTGTAGATTTTTAAATTTTAAGATTAAAAATGAGCGAACGTACTAGTACCTGGGCTATTTTGAGTGAAACCATGGCTGCTGCTTGTGCAGTTTTTCCGAAAATTCCCAACAGAAAACTATTCATCCTATCAGCACATATTGATCAACATATACGAATTAAACAGGATGCCTCTATATTGAATGTTCTATGTTGAAGATTATAGAAGCTTGAATGCAGCTGTGCATTAAAAGATCAAGGAAATCTTAGTTCTCCACTTTGATAGTTGACATGCAAGTAAGAGAATGGTCATGAGCAAACTGATCAATCAGAATATAGCACCCATGGTCAATGAAATGAAATTGAGGTATATTGCTGTGAATCTATCCCCAGCCACTATTTTTTCAGCAAGTGCTGTAGCAAGTAAGTCAAGGATATTCAGTAGTCATGATTCTACTCCTTTTTCACTGCTCCCATAGAATGGAGTATCTGGTATGACAAGCCATCCATGCATCTCAACCTTTGTTACTACTTTCCATTCTGTGATGAACACCATATCCTTGAACCCAGCTTCTCTAGAAAGCTAAACAGCATATTTTTAATTGCTTCTTTGAGAAGCTTCAACGTTCTTCATCAAAGATCAACTCAAGACAAAAGTGACCAATCTGATAAGACCATGGCTGCTATTGGACTGATGATGACTTAAAAGTTGCTATTATTATATGTCCTTTTCTTGGGAGCTCTGCAATTTAAACATTATATGCTTCTGTGTCATTTGTTTGTTTAAGTTTAGTTTTTGTATATAGCCTGTCCACAACGTGATCTTAGGCTATCAGGCCCTCCGTCAGGCCAGGATACCGGTGACATGGCTCGAACCCGCAACAGAAGGGTTTCTGCAGATCTCAGGGCGGACTCGCTAGTCACTGTGCCACCAATGCTCGTGTCATTTGTTACCTCATTGTCACTGTTTGACGAGTTTAAATGACAATCTATGTGTGTGGAATAAAAATAGCAGATGACGAGAAATATGATGCTAAATAGTCAATGGCTGACCACCACTGGATTTTGCCCTAGCTTTAAATCCAGGCTCACCTTGGTTCTTTTCTTCAGTTCTTTTTACCCTGGAACTGGAGATGGGTTGTTTATACTTACTTGGATTTAGATGCCTTCTGGACTTTTAAAGTCTCAGTACCAGAAACAGAGTATAGGTTGGATATACTTTTAATTCTAGATTCTGGAACATTTTATGTGAGAACTCAGAATCAATGTCAAAGTTATAATAAAATTCTTCATCACTTTCACCATCTAAAACTTCAACAAGACTTGTTCTTTCATGTTTTTTAAGCTATTAAGTATTAGAACAGTAAAGCATTGAATGTTCCATTCTCATACGTTTTTTTTTTACCGATGGAGTTCCAATAAATACCAAGAGCAAAGCTCAATCAAGGCTAATATAAGCTGGTTCCTGTATATGTACTGGCTTACCATGGCCATAGGGACAGTACAATCCAGTAAATATATGGGACTAGATGCAAGTGATTCAAAATGATTGCTGCATTGAAGAAAGATAAGATTCAATAGCTCCATATAAAAAAAACATAAAAAAGACAGTATCAAAAATTTAAAAGCAATAGTTTTAAATCAAATGTATAGTTTGAATTGATATATATTGGATTATGTACTTATCTGTTACTAATATGAGTATGTAATGACAAATGTGTGTGTGCATGTGCATGAGAGAGAGAGAGAGAGAGAGAGAAAGATCACGATCACCTATATCCATGTAACAAAGAAAAATAGATGAAACAAAATACAGCTCCTCTTTCTTCTTGGTTGCTCATCTTTTCAACAAAACCTTGCAAAGATGGTGTCTGATGCCCTGAAAAAAAAAAAAGCATACACTTGTTGAATCAAGGAATTTTCATTTTGAAAATTAATTAATCATCAAAAGAGTATTAACATACCTCTAGAATAGATTTTTTGCTTTATAGTCAATTTATAAAACCAAAAAATGCCATCAGAATGAGAAGTATGTAAATAGATGTTATTTATCTCTTATATTGAAATGCCTAATTTCTGTCAAAGAAATCAATCCTTACATTGCAGTCTGGACAATCCTTTTAGCACAGTTTCCATGTTAATGTGTACTCTTGGAATCACTTTCTGGGCATGTATGTCCAAAATTTTCACCAATGTTTGGAGTCCATTTCTCTGAATATCTTTAGATACACTGTGGTAAAAACAAAACAAAAACGAAACAAAAAATTACTTCTTTCCTTTCACAAAAATCCTTTGAATTTTCATTTCATTTCTTTTTATCTTTTTAAATACGGTAATAATTTCTATCTTTAGCCACCAAAAATTTACAAGAATCAAAGAGTATGAATATGAAAGCAATATGACAAATTGTAAAAGAATTTGACAATTATATATTCTGAAAATAAAGGCCATTGATTGCTTCTTGGAAGTCATACAACGTGATTTGTTGAAGTTGAAGCTGCTGAGAAAAAACACGTTTTCCCTTTGAATTATCCAACATGACCTTCTGAGATTTCAAAATGATAACATTTTAATTCAGGACAAATAGGCAAAAATCGTTTGTTGGAATACCTCAATTTATCAAGAAATCAACTCATCCAATACTGAATCATGTGGATTCAACTGTGTTGTCAGAAGTCCAAAATGGTTATTAGTCAGGAGTAAAAACATAACAAAAAACATGGCCATTTCAGTTTAAATTTAACAAAAGTTTTGTCTGAGGTAAATATATGCTCTTGTATATATTTTATATACCCAATTTGCAATTGAGCGTTGAAAAAAATCCAAAAAAGTTATTATTATTTTATTGAAATTCTTGAAATAATAGTGTTGTAAGTTGAATGGAAAATTAAAAGAAAACACCAATAAAAGATGCAAAGCTTAGTAAACTTGACACTTGTACAGAAGTAGTTACTGAAAATCACACCCGACTTGATAAAAAACAACTGATTTAAGACATCTGAGTAATATTCAGTTTTATGTGTGCAAATAAGGGCATAAAATGTATATATACCAAAATGTATGAATAAATAATGCATTTGCTTTTAGAAAATGTTTTAGCTCTCTTGAGGAAAAATTTTGTAATCACACATACGTTTTTTTTTTGTAACAAAACAACATGTTGTTAGGAAAAGGCAACTGAATTTCCTATAGAATTACATGAACATTTCCATAAATATATTAGAAACAAAGACAAGCATGTCCAAGCATGCCTGCAATAAATGAAAAGTGCAAGTAATCCAAAGCATAAAAAGTAATCGTACTGTTTCAATACTCACAAAAATTTTGGTATTGATACCAAAAATTGCAAGTTAAAAATTTTATTAAAGACTCCACAAAGTATATTTTACCCAATCTAAAAAAACAAAAGAAATGTCAATATCGTGTAACTGATACTTCTACTTCAGTGTGTAAGTGGGTGTAGCCTAAACTCAGGTGGTGCTCCATACATCGCCAATTTCCCCCACAGGCATATCTTTTGTTTGTCTCAAGCTAAAAAATAATAATGTGGGTCATTTTGCCAAGCAGTCTAGTTTAAAAAAAAAATAAAATCAGTTTTTGAAACCCTACAATATGCCAAGCCTACATTTGTGCTTAATCAACGCCATACCCTCATCTTCAAAGTGTGTGTTTTTCTGCATATGTAAAGATTTGCTTTCTCTTTCTTTTTCCTACTAGCTAGTTATCATAAGTCTTTTAACTCTGGCAAATTCTGGATAATTACATTTTCTGCCTGGATGTTTAAGGTATGCAGAAAACTAAAGAAAAAAATACATACAAAGAAAATAGTAACAGAAAAGAATGGAAACCAGTGCACAGGAACTTTTAAATAAAAAAAAAACCATGGCACTAATATATTGTAAAATATATTTTCCTGGCAAAAAAACTCTCTACTTTGGATTTGAGTGAGAAAGACAATGAGTTATACAAAGAAGAAATTGAGTTGAGGACATGCAAAAAGAAAAAGAGAGAGGGGAGAGAGAGAGAAAGAGAAAGAGAGAGAGAGAGAGAGAGAGAGAGAGAGAGAGAGAGAGAGAGAGAGAGAGAAATGCTTACATGTGTAAGGGGAGCAATCTAGTTGTCCAACAGTTGTTGCCCAGCTCTGAATGGGTTATCTCACCTTTATTAGGCAGTGTACGCGCTGACTTCCCTGAGCACTGCATGCATGACTTATTCATTGCACGCACAGGTGCATTCTCTTCATGTTCATTGCAGCAGAATTGTCTTTGATAATGATAAAAGAAAAGTCAATTCCTAACTCCTTTTTAAAATTTTGAAAACAAAAGATAATCCCCGCAGCGTCATCACGTTACATCCAGTATAAGGATAATGACTTTTCTGCTTTGTTCTATATTTAGTTGTTAAACTTAAGTTTTTCTTTTTGAAAAGTTACTTTTATATTATCTTATATACAGTTTATACAACACTTTCTGTCGCTAAGTCTGACAGTGTAGGTTTTATCTCACGAAATTGACTTGTTATTTTCTCATTTGGTGACATAGTATATTTTCATTCTCCTGTGTGTTCAAACAACCGTTTTTCATTTCGTTTGAACACCTATAATCTTTACATTATATGCCTCCTTTCTTTATTGTATGTGCCTCTTTGTTATGAATAAGGTTTTCAGCTGACTCTAGATGACTTGGTCAATATTTTGTCTATTAACTATTGATGTAAATCGTCCAAATCAATTAGGCACGTATTTATCTGTCCACTGATATTTTCCCTCAGCATGGGAATGACTGGTCTGGTTGGGTTTTTAACCTCTCTTATACGCATGTTATTGCAATACAACCAAGTGTGCAGGTATTACGTTCTAGCCTATGGTTGTTCCAATACAATCTTGCGTGCCGGTATTATGTGCATGCCGATGGTTAATTCAAAACAACACAGGCTATTGCTCTATTCAATTGAACAATTCTCAACCCTAGCGTGTCTAAGAGTCATGCTATCTCATTGGTTAGAGCCAATCCAATAATAACTGCCAATCAAATTGCAGTTTATTTGGAGCACATAGGCCCACACTGAGCCAAGTTACAAAGGAAAAAGTGAGAGGCACAGTGTGCAATCAAGATGCTGCTTGTTTAACACCTTGACCCGTGGATTTGGCCTGTTTTATGGCTTGATTGACAAAACAGAAAAAGGATGAGAGGGGCAGAATTATTGATGCTTATTTAAATGATGGAATTTTTTTGTGTTGTAATCTGAAAGAAGAAGCTAGGCCTAAGCTAACTGAATGTTGAAGACAAAAGGAAGAAGGGATGATGAGGTTGTATTGAATGACGCCAGTGTGTACAACATAAATGGGAGGATGGAATGAATTGGAGAGAAAAAGAGAGAGAGAGAGAGGGGTGGGGTGGAGAGTGGTGTAATAAGTTACTTTGGTAAATAGAATGTGTGTAGGTTGGCACTGATTCAGCAAGCGAAGTCTAAGAGTATTGTTAGATTTCCAGATGCTAACAGTAGAAATTGTGCACAGCTCATCATGCCAGTAACATTGGCACTGCTATTGCGTGTGTAATACATGGCATTTTTGCCAACTATTTTACATTTTGATCAGCTTGAAGACACAGTTTGAGTACAACACTGCTATTGCTTGTATAATGCATGGCATTTTTGCAATCTACTACTTTACATTTTTATTAGCTCAAAGACGCACTCAGTATGAATACTGATATGACTGAGATCATCAATTTAAGCAATCTTAATGTTCTTAGAATGCTTGCAACGCAAGGTGATAATAATACATCTACTGAATCTCCAAAGTTGTTCTTACTGGAATTTTCTCAAGAAAATGGAGAGTCCGAAGTTGAGATGGAAGATGCGGAATTTGTTGCTGTTTGGCGCTGAAATTTTCCTCTGATACAAAAAGACTGAAGGATAGCAAAGTTCAAAGTAATGGCAACAACAGAGAAGAATGGAGAGAGGGAACTGTTATCCCTGACAACTTGCCATTTATTGGCAGAAGTGGGCTACTAGTAGATGTTGGAGGTGACATACTTCTTGACTACTTTAGCCTGATGGTTGACAATGGCATGATAACAAACTTGATGGAGGAAACAAACATTGAGAGGAAAGAAGCAGAGCACTCACTAAAGGTTCAGGCAGTGGATGGAGGTCACAATAGGAGAGATGCAGATCTTCCTTGGACTAATCATGATAGAGAATATGGGAGAATACTGGAATCTACATGACCCGAACATATTGGCTGATAATGAGCACCAGGCACCCAAAGACAACCCAGGCTATGATCCCATCTAAAAAATCTGAAGTGAAGCGCTAAATAGGAACTTTGCAATGACATTTTCCAAAGGGAAAAATATTACAATAGATGAAGCTATGTTGGCATGGAGAAGCACCCCACTTTCTGCATGTATAATCCAGACAAGCCAGACAAGCTTGGTATAAAAGTCTTGGAGCTGTGTGACAGCAACACAGCTTACTGCTTCAAGCTTGACTTTTACACAGAAAAGTTCACCTCTTGATGCCACATTTATTGCTCCCTACCTTGACTGCAACCTCTATGTTAACTACCTCACGAGACCACTTTGTTCACTTACCTAAAGGTCTTAAAATCCATTACTTTAGCTTAAAAATGACATATATTTGTATATTATTGTCAATAAAATGACTGGAAACTAATATATCTCTTTACAGGCATGGGAATTAGTTATGTGAAAAAACACTGAAACCAGGCTAAAGTCCAACAGCCACCTAGGCCCCAGTGGGGTGCAGGGGCAATGCCCCACTGGGGGGGTAGAAAAGCGTGAAAACCCTTGACCAAAAGCAATTCTTCACAAATTTAAAGCCTTCTGAATGCCTCTCCTGGCAGTCAGCACAGAATTTACTGTTGTATGAAATGTTTAAAAATCTATTTTGCACAAAAAAAACCCCATTAAAAACTGAAAACAGTGTCTCTTTTAATTTTGCTCTTTCCATATTTTTTCCCCAAGGACTGGTTAAAACTTCTGTAAAAAATTTTTTTTATTCTCCATGGGAACCCATGTTTCCGCAGACAATTTCAATACTTGTATATAATATGGAAATACATTTAGGAACATTGAATTTATTGTAAAAAAAAAAAAAGGCCTATGCCATTTGGAATTTAAAAATGTTTTTTTCAGCCTCATTTTGAATGTTTAAAATTGGGCTAAAAATGCAAAGTTTGAGAAAATCTTAAAGCACAAAAGATGTTACAACTATCCTAAAATAATAACACAACAAGGCTTGGAAACACATTCTTACAAGTGTTGTGATAAAAGAATCATCGCCTGGTGGAATAGCTCCATTGGAACAACTTGGATGACCTCATCTTCATTCTCAGCCATACTTATTGCAATTTGCAAAAAGGTGAAATATGTCTCCACTGAATCTTCCTCACCAAAATGGCACCAGCTATCCTGAAATATCAAAGAGGCCTATGAATGCAATTAATTGAAGTAAAGAACATATGTTAAAAACCCTGTATAAAGACAAAAAACGA
>BLXT01006566.1:435537-456927 GCA_019648995.1 Plakobranchus ocellatus | reverse complement strand
TGGGCATTTTTTGCTATTTAAAGTTTATACCAAAAAAAAAAAAAAAAAAAATCCAACACAATACAACTTTTAATTTAGTAAAGATATAGTAAACAACCCCACCTATCAAATTTGCACATACATATAAAAGCTCACAGTCTTTGTTAAAACAAAGTTAAACTACCTTTGTTTTTATGATTCTCCATCATAGGATTTATACTGAATGATTATACAGAACATCCCTATCAAGAAATACATTTTATAGAAGGCTTAATTGGACATTGGTCCTAAACAAATTCTTTTTTAACCCTATTCATACCAGGTGTTGTATTGTCGTATCCGTACATGTGGGGTAACTGCGTGACCCCATTCAGTATATAGTAAAAAAAAATCGCTATATACCCATCCGTACTTGGGGGATAACAAAATCATCCCATACGTTGCATTGTAAAAAATAATGGAGAGTTTCAGAAATGACTTCACGTCAGTCTAATATTGATTTTCTGTCAATCATTATTAAGTAATCATATGTCAAATTGAATTTTTGAGGAATACTGAAAAGCTGAAAGAAAAATTCCCATTTTAATGAGGTAACAAAATTACCCCACATGTAAAGAAAGGGTTAAGAGTCCAAAACTGAGGAAAGCTTCTACTGCAGAGAGGGAAGTGTAGATTATACTCTGGTGTTCAATTTGCATTAAATCCTGGAGAATGCTCGCACAAGTCCACCAAGAATGGTTTGCAAAAAGAGGCATGTTCTGTGGCTGTCTGCAAATCAATTTTTAAAGGAAATTACACAAATCAGCTTTTAGCTTGTTTTTTTTATTTCAAAATTAATATTTTTTCACAAAAAACGTAACACCTATGAAATTTAAAGCGCCAAAAAAAAAAAAAAAACCATCAAAGATTTTTTTCATTTATTAAAAGTAACTCCTCAACATTTATTGTTGAAAGAAAAGTAATTTTTAAAAAAATGGTGCTATAACTACAAGCAAAATTTTTTTTTTTTGGCTTTTAAACTGTTGAATCAATGACTATTGTTGATAACACTATAACAGAACAAACAGAATCTTTTGAAAATGAAACTTATCGGGTCAACATCTTAACAATATGTATGTTTTTGGTTATGTTCTGTTTTGGTCAATAACCTAGCAATTGTCAAGCAACCAGGGCAAATCAATCACAAGTCACATTTTGGACATATTGATATTATAAGTTTACACTTTGCATTTGTATACAGAAAAAAAAAAATGGACATATTGATATTATAAGTTTACACTTTGCATTTGTATACAGAAAAAAAAGTGTGGACATATTGATATTATAAGTTTACACTTTGCATTTGTATACAGAAAAAAAATTATCTCACTTATGTCAGACTTATGTAGGTTAAAAGATTGTATTTTTGTCATATTTAAATAAAAAAAACGTTTCTTTCAAAAGCACTAGTGCAAAAGTATCCAAAGCCTCTGGTTGCCTCACAATTGTGAGGTAGACGAGCCAAATATCACAGATTATGAATGTAAAATGTTTTCCAGACCTGCCAATTAAAAAAAAAAAAAAATTTCAGAAACAACAAAGTCTATTTTAAGTGATTACTGAGAGAGATAGTTTTCAAAGACATGCCTTTGTGAACTTGAACTTCTTTTCCAAGAGAACCATCATGTTAATACCCTTTCATCTTCGAGCAATAAAAACTTGATTATAAACCTTTTAAATATCTTGAAAGCTTGCATACAGAAGTGATTGAACTTTTCAAAGATGCATTACATTCGGTAGAGAGATTGCATTTCTTACTAAAAGATGGGCTAAATAGGTAGTGGAAAAAGAGTAAGCTAAAAATTTGAAAGCAAAAATAAGACAGAAGAAGGAAGAGGAAAAAAAAACCAGAGCAAGAAAGAGAGAGAGAGAATAAAGGAACTATTAAGAAAAGTCTCCACTGATTCTGTCACTCCCCTTCAAAATGTAGAACTATCCAAGTTTTCCAATTTTTTCTCAGCCTTTCAACCTCATATTATAATTGTGTGATTATTATAAAATGTTTAAAGTGGCAAATGTATGGCAGATCTGTGCAGCAACATTAAACACGGTTTGAAAATATGAATAATCGGCATCAAAGATTCTTTGATCTATGCCATCATGATAGCTTACTACCTGGTATACAATGAGGACAGCATTATTAGAGCTTGGATGTGCATCTATCAATGCTATATGCAAGTGCTAAATGTTTAGCACTTGGTTCAGTAAGAGTCTAAATGAGTTTCATACTGAAAGGACATGGGAGTAGATCAGGGTAAAAAACCTTATGGAGTATAGAGTAAAGTTCGATATAAACTGGGTAGTAAAACTTGTTAGGTATAAACAAATCTTTTAAATTTGATGATAAGAAAAAATTAAGTATCATAAAGTGGTTATCAAGAAGATGTTATTAAATGTTGGACACTTGTTCTTTTTTGTGGGGATTGTTGTGCAATCAGGTTTTACTTCACAAGTCACAATGTTTTGTAAAATAGATTTCAATAAGCATTTGTACAAAATTCACCTTCTCCTTATGCTATGTGCCAATACTTGCATGGTGACTTTGAATTCTTGTCAAATGAGCTCACTCTAAACACTGAGGCTGTAAAAAATCTTCAATCTATCTTTTAAGCATACTATCAGCTGATACAGAACTGTACAAAAAACTGATTTGAAAAGAAATATCCATCATCTCAAAATTCACCTTCCCCTTGCACTGCAAATAATTTCAAAGACATTGCTTGGATTTTATAGATATTTGCCTGTTCACATTGTCAATGGTTCTTCTGTGTCATTGCTTCTATTCTTTGGGATACATATAATATATGCATCCCAAAGAATAGAAGCCATGACACAGAAGGACCATTATATGAGTTCAATGTAGGCCTACATAACTGTGAGTGTCTATTCTCGTTTGTGTGCTGACAGTACATTACTGAAGTCTTATAGATCTGCAATGGAAAGGATCATTTGATTACTTTTATTATCAATCATCTTCCCTCTTTCATCAGAACTTCAGTATAACTGTCATCTTCAATTTCCCTACCATCTGTATCATCACAACTTCATTATCATAATAATCATTACCACATTCACCATCACCATTACCATTGCCATCTTTGGCTTTCTCATCACACCTTCATCATTATCTTCATTAACATCATCATCCCCACCACTTTCATTATCTTCATCATCATCACTACCTTCACTGACATTGTCATCACCACCACTGTGATGATGATTGTTATAATCACCTGTGTATCACAAAGAAAAAGCATAATTGCTGTAGATGTGCATAACAAATATGAGACTCTAAACAACATCTCAGTAACAGAGTAAAATAACTATGGTAAAAAATGAAAGTCATTTATGAAGTCAGAGAAAACCGTTACCAAAAAGAATACAAAAGAGCATAAGTGATTGTGGCTGTCTGCTGTTGCTCATTTAGTTTCGAGCTGAGCTAACTGATATGACCCCAGGACCCTTTACAGTGCCAGAGCATTTAAGCTTTTTTTTTAATAATGATGTAATTAACTCACTGATTTGACTAAACTATGCATAGTTTGATTTAGAACGAGAGACTTATAGACAGGAAATACTTTATTAACAAAATGCTATGTTGTTTTAGCCCTAAAACTTTATAGCCTAAGCAAATATATTTTAAAGATGAATTAGTTTTATAGGTCACGTTGACCTTGACTGTAAAAAGTACAGAAACTTGAATAAAAAAAAAAATGCACAGCTTGATTTTTTTTTTTTTTATTTAGAAATTAAACAAGTTAAAGAGAACTGTCTGCTCTTTTTGAAGACATTGATCTTTAAAGGCGCAGTATCTTTGTTTGTGAATAAATCCAGGTTAAAGCAAAGGGTATATGATGCACTGCAGTTAAATATAAATATCCAATGAAAAGATAACAATAACCCCTCAAGTTCTAACATCAACACATAGTCTTGATTATTGAACCTTTTTTTTTTAAGTTTTTTTTTTTTGTGAGAAATGGACATGCAGAGCTTACAAGCACATTATGCATTCGTTCTTACATTTTTTATTCACCTTTTCAGTCTCTCTTTCTTTGTTCCTCTTTTGCACTTTTGCAGATATATTTCCAAATACAAGTAAGTTCTTCAGAGCCTGTTATAGCTGATAGGCCACATATCGATATTATTCAAAGAGTGAAATAGTTTTTTAAGGAAATAAACTAGTCTTAAGATGCATAATTTGTGTGA
The DNA here is from genome assembly GCA_019648995.1 of Plakobranchus ocellatus. Taxonomy (NCBI): domain Eukaryota; kingdom Metazoa; phylum Mollusca; class Gastropoda; family Plakobranchidae; genus Plakobranchus; species Plakobranchus ocellatus. The sequence continues at coordinate 452,703 of BLXT01006566.1, read as the reverse complement.
TCTGGACCAGATTCTATTTTACATATTTAATTGCAAATTAGAACTACCAAATCACAAGGGTCGTTTTGAATTGTGAAGTAGTTTGTAAAAATAGTTTTCTCTTTCCCTCTGCGTTTCTTTCACCTTATCTCTCTCCTTCTCAAACACATACACAAGCTGAGACTAACATTTAATGAAGGGAATAAATAAGTTTCTTCTTACACATCTCACATGACTTTTTTTCTCTCTCTCTCTCTCTATCACACACACAAAATTTTGTTTTGCTAGTTAATCATTTATTTAGTTTTTCTTCTTTTTGCTGGAAATTAGTGTTTAAATCTTGATATCTATAGTAGCCGATGTTTCACTTGTCTGTAATAATTTGCAATATTGTTCATTTCCAAGGAACCTCAACACTCCTAGTCCTAACCTTTACACAAAAAAAAATTCATAAAAATTTTAAAATAAGATTGCAATTAAAGCCCTTTACAGATATTAGACATCAAACCACGCACTATTTATTCATGCCAAAATGTATGGAATGGGTATGTACATTTTTTAGTGAATTAACCAAAAATATATTTCTGAAAAATCTTAATATAATCCAAATTAGAACTTTACTAATACGTGATTGGGAAACAGGTAAACAGAATAAACCAGCTTTATGGTTGGGTATGATTTTTAGAACATCTTTTTTGTAATTATAAAGATCTTTTGAATAATTATAAACTTGACTGTTTTAGACCTTGGATTTTGTGTCTTAGTAGGTAAAAGTTGCCACATTTTTGTCAGGTTAAGGACAATTCCTATGCAGAGTGCATCATGCAATAAGACTAAGAGGCCCGGTGGCTGTCAGATCTAATTATTGGCAAGTGATAAATCACAGCATACTGTAGCCATGGTAATTAATAGTGTCTCCTATGAAGGGGGTGAGTGCTTGTCTCAGAAAGTAAATTCCTTCTGCTACCATTGTAGCAAGACATCGTGAGATGGATAGACAAAGAAACACTCGATTTGATGGAAGAAAGGTGCAAATCAAAAAATTGTAGAAGCCAAATATAAAGATCTAAACAAAAAAAAATTAAAATAAAATGGAGTGCAGCAAAAGAAGAATGGATTAATCAACAATGTCAGGAAATAGAGCAAAAGCTACATATAAACAGTAAATTCATGCACACTAAAATTAAGGAAATCAGCGGTAACAAAATCAAATGCAGTAGCCCTAGCTGCATCACATCAAAAGACAGAACAATGTTAATGGAGAAGAGGGAAATACTAAACAGATTGTCAGAATATGTTGAAGATATTTTCAGAGATGATAGGTGCAAAAAACTTGAAATGAAGAAAAACCCAGAAGGTCCAACTGAGGCAGCAATAAAGAAAATGAAAAACAGGAAAGACACAGGACCAATAGAGATAATTACAGCATAAAAAATCTCTTAATTCAATATGCAACAGTGGTACAATGCCAGAAGATCTTTGTAAATCCGTATACTTCTTTCTAAACAAGGAGTAACAGAATGTGAACTTCTTAGAATAATCAGTCTAATGAGTCATTTTACAAAAATCATGTTACTCATTCTAAGACCAGAAATATCCAACAAAGGGACTAGAAACCCAATATTCACTTTGTCAATGCTCATGGATAGGTGTATACAAATGCAAAACAATCTCCATATCTGATCTGTTTTGATTATTCTAAGGCCTTTGACAAAGTTAAATGTGAAGTGCTATTTTGTATGCAAGAAAAATTAGACATTGATGGGAAAGATCTGAGAGCAATTGAAAATTTATACTAGTATCAAACTGCATCTGTAAGACTGAAGGAGAACATAGTGAAATGTCTCCTGATCTTTTTAACCTAGTGAAATAATCTTAAGGAATCTTGATATTTCAGGCTTAAAAATATGTGGAGAGAATCTTAAAAATCTCATGTATACAGATGATAAAGTTTTAATAGCCAACTCTGATGAACAACTCCAAAAACTTAGATTCTATAGTATTAGAGAGCAAAAGAATGGGCCTGTCTTTGAATGTAAAGAAAATGGATTGTATAGTCATCTCAAAATATTCCTCTGACCCTAAAAGCAATCTGGTTAGAGCAGGCAACAAAAAAAAAAATCAAACAAGTTACAATATTCAAATATCTAGGTTACCTGATAACATCAGATGGTAGATGCACAAGTGAAATAAGTAAAAGAATAGCCATGGCCAAAGAAACATTCCAAAAAAATGAAACCAATACTGGCAAACAGATACATAAGTATGAAAACCAAACTAAAGGTAATGAAAACAAAATAGTCAATACCTTTATATGATAGTGAGTGTTGGACAATAAATAAAGAAATAGAGGGAAAGCTAGAAGCAGTTGATATATTATTTATCAGAGGAATGATGAGGATATCATGGATGGGAAAAAAGTCCAATAAATTGGTACTGTAAGAACTAATCTTGAGCGATTACTAATTGAAACTATGAGATGGAGGCAGCTTCAGTTTTTACGTCATATTTGCAGACATAAAGATTTTACATACTTCGCAATTACTTGCAATATTGAAGTCAAAGGCAGTAGAGGTAAACAGAGAATAACTTTTATTGAAAGACTTGTGTCATGGGCAAAAGCAACTTATGAGATTTATTGAGAATAGGTTTGAGTGGAGGAACATGATTGCCAATGTTTGTTCCAGACAAGGCACCTGTAGAAGAAGAAGCAACACAATATAATCATCTTTAGGGTTACAAAACTTTCATGGTAATCAAGTACCGTAGTGAGCAAGCAAGGTTTTCAAACATTTTTAAAATGTTGCAAATGCTGTATGTTTTTTCTCTCCACAACCAATAGGTTAAAAAATTAAAAAAAAAAACATATATGCAAAAGTAAGGAGGGCAATCTGGATACAAGCTTAAAAGTTGTTGCCCAGCCCTGACTGAACTGTCTCCCCTTTACTACATAGTGTATGCACTTATTTCCTTTGAGCACTGCATGCATGTCTTGCTCATTGCATACAAAGGTGCATCTTCTGCATATCCATCGACCAATATTTTTCTTTGATGAAGATAAATGTTGATGTATAGCTCCTTGTTTAAATTTGAAAGTGAAAGATAGACTCCAGTCCCTGTAGCCTCTTTGTGGCAATACACACTTATTTAAACAATTGCTTTTCTATTAAATAATTCATTAATGATAAGATTTTCAACTTTTTGTTATTAGTTGACAAGTATTTTACATGTATTGAGTTTATTAGTGTTTAGAATGTAAGAGTAGGGTGAATTATGTTTTGTAATATTTTTTTTAGATATATTTTGTGTTGAGTATGACAGTACAATCACTGAGTCTTTTCTGGCACAATCTGAGGCCTGGGTTTGCTCATTCAGCTCACGGCTCTCTTAAGCTGAGATGTGTTTTGATCCTCACCATTCTTATTGAGCTACTTTATAATTTACAATTTGTAGATTTCTCAAGTTGTATAAGATAGAGAAGTGAACAGTGTTTGAATAGATCCAAGCACTGCACGTGGAGGGCTGGTCTGTCTGGATTTTTATTAGGGTCTTTTTATGTTTTTATTAATTTTTTTTCGCAAGTGCTGGTTGTATTGAATTTTGTCTTCTTTTTGTTTTGGGCCTTTAGATTGTATTTTTTTGTTCCTATACCAGGTTTTGGGGTTCTATGTTTCTGTTTTTCATTGGGTATTTTTAGTTTTGGTCACTGGTTGTTTTCTTTGTGGACATTAGGTTATAGTCTTTTGTTTGATAAAGTGTATCTCTTTTTTTGTACCTTGCACCTGTGTTGAGTTTAATGTGTGTTCTTGCTATGTATTTTGTCACACTGTGTTCTGGTGTCAAAAGTTGTACTAGTATGACACATTGCCAAACGAGTTTAGCCTGTCAGTCAGCTCCCCTCACACAAAAGACAGAGATACATAATCTACATTTTTGTGTTTAAATTTTCATGAATCCGCATAAATAATAGTTACATTTACACTAGCCCAATGAAAGCGTTATTGTCAGCAAACAGTTTTTTACCATACGTAAACTTGGACCAAAAACAGCTCATGATGTACAATATGTATACTAACAGCAAAGTACAGCAAGAGTTAAATCATTTTTTTTTGCTTCATTCACATATATTTGCAGATTCTGTAAAATGTACAATTTGAAACCTGAGGCCTAATCAGCTTTGTTTGAAAAAAATGTATTTTATGTCAGACAGTTTCATTCTAATTAATTTATTCCTCAAAATGGATAATGCTTTCAAACAAACCTGTCCAACAAATGCGTAAGAAACGCGAGACCTTTTTCGAGAACAGTGATTTTTCCAGATTCTATTGTCGTTCGAATAGCTGACAGAGTGGTCTCCAGACCTGAAAAGGCAATTTTGAAAAGTAGATAGATAAACATGTGCTTTTGTTCAAAACATTTTAATTTGTTCTCATTTCAAGTTTGCCAGCATTCTACTCACATGCCTAGGCTTATCTCTTTTTTGTTCATTGCACATTACACATAAGCTATTCTCCATAAGTGCTTCACCATCAACCCATCCTTAAATAAGCATTGTAAAAAAATAATAAACCAACTGTCATACATCCTGATTGTTTCTTTGCCTTATGTGAGTGTTACATTAGCTTAGTGAACATGGTCAAGGTATGACATTACATGTATCAGCTTTTGGTATTTCCATTAAAATATGGTCTATTTTCTGTCTCAAAATCATCACATGAAAAATAAGCAGTAATTATTTAGAAATAACTTTTCAAAACGGTCATCTAGTCCATTCTTGTTAGGTTTTTTTTATAAGAGAAAGGATAAATCTACATTCTTGAAGCCAAAAAAGAGTTGCTTTGATTCCCTCATTTGATGCTCAGCAGCAAAATTACAAGCATGGTTGGACGTGATGGTGTGTTTCATATGCTTCTTTCAACTTGACATCAATGGCTACACTAAATTTGGTCCAGTAGATGAAAAAAAATATTACATTGAATATATAAACTGAGAGCAGACACTTTTGACAGCTAGTTACTTCAGAACAATTAAATTTGGCCAGCAGCCCTCAAAATAGAAGATTATAGAAGTGTATGTCATTTCATCACATCCAACCCATAGCTTTCTATAGTGCCAATTGGGCACTAAGTAAACGCGGATTTTGTTCATACTTTCATTTTATTTTCATAGAGGGAAGAGTGGAGAGGGTAACATGGCGGACAGGAGCTCAAAATTGAAAACCATGTGTGTCACTTTTCTGTTAGCATCATGTCTGACCTATTTGTCTAGATCTAACTGGTTAAATGCTTATTTTAACTAAGAAAACCTTTTCTAACCTCTTACAACCTGTAACAAAAACTACACTTAGGGCTTGCTTTAGAATGCACGACAACTCGAGAATTCTAGAATGACCCAGTTAGAAGAAGTTTATTTACGCAAACGAACGAGAATTCATTGCTTAAACGATTGTGATTCATGATCTATTCTTAGCCAAGGATTTCCCTTTTAACTTCTCGAAGAATGCTTTGTTCTGTATTGATTTTAGGATTATGATAGAGCGTTCTAGATCTATATTTTCGAACATTCTACACTTGCATTATGGGATAGATTTCCAGAAATTTGTAGAGTTTCTTTGGGAAAAAGTATAAAATAACGGTAGAACATTGGTGAAAGTATTACGCAGAGATCACAGAGATTGCAGCGAGATTATTGTATAGCAATTACGCAGATTCATAGAGCTAGATCTAGTTTCTTTCACCGATGGCCTATGCAAATATTGTTTGATTTGATTTCCTGTTGTTGAGTTAAATATACTCAGTTTTTTTTACGTTTTTCACACAATCTCCAGTGTTCCATTACTTTCAGCTAGATCTATATAGGTCTAACAAACTCAGCATCTCACATCAGAGGTATTATCTACCTTTTATTTCTGGTGTTTGTGACACAATCTCAATAAGCCCATATTCCATGCCATTAGGTTTGTTTTTTTTTTTGTTTTTGTTTTTTTGTGTGATTTATATTAGAAACCCACACCATTACTAAAACTAGTACTAAGACTTGTGTGTCATAGTCACTACCGAACCCAGGTGATTGTGTGTCATCATCACGTCCAACACTTATGATCATTAAAATGGTATTTCTCTAAACAGTTGGTTATGATTTATCCAACTCATTTAAAAAGACAAAGCTCATGAAACATCAAGAAGGAATTACATCTATGTTTCAAATTACTATAAAACTTTTTTTGTCCTATTTTGGATGTGACCATGACACACAAATTGTAAGTCATTAAAACGTCCAACTCTTATTATCATTATAATAGTGTTTCTACGTCCTCTAAATTGCTGTTTTGTGGTTTATTCTACATTTATTACATAGATAAAGCTCATGTTATGTCAAGAGGGGGTTACAGCGATGTCTTTCTTAACTGTAAAAACTTTTGTTATGCTCAATGTCCAATGTGATGTATGACATACACTTCAACTATGAAAACTTTCATATAATCCAATCCAGACTTGAATTTATCGTAAAAAGCTTCAATATTTTGCTTCTTGATAACTTTTTATCCTTTTTCATTAGACCACACCTTAAAATAAATGAATAATGAGGATTTTATGTGTCATACATCACGTCCGACACCAGCTGTATTTCTGCAGATTCTCTGTTATACAGTAGAGCTCAATTACATTGGGACCTGGTTACAACAAGACCTTGCATGCAACGGGACGTTGACACAAACTTGTTATTTTCCCTTATATATCCTTTACACTTTATTTTCGCTAGAACGGCATCTACAACATGATAAGCTTGCCTACAGCAGAACCCAGCTTCGTACAAAGGCCTAAGCCTAGGCCTATACGTAGATTCGTAAAACGGACTATAGCTCGGGAATATCTAAATTAACATCGGTATTGACACAAAGGAGATAAAGCCATGGTCTGTTTCGTTACTTTCATTCAAAATATTAGCCAATGAACATCTTGCTCATCGGGGAGGGAGGAGGTTAGTGAAAGAGAATGATGCAGCGCGGGCGACTTGGATTGGAAAAAAAGGCATGGGACTAAGTGGTGAATGGTCCATCTGCCGTAGGCTAGCAAGAGGCGTGTGTGACTGTGACTGTCAGTGTGTGTGATTGGTGGTAGTGTAAGAGACTGGGTGTGGGGCAGATGAGGATAAGAGTGGGCGCATTCAACTTTTCAAGTCCTCGGGGTGCGTCTATTTTTTTCAATGCCTACATAGATCTCAATTACGCCATTGTGGTTGTTACTCACTGACTCAGTGAACAAAGAAAGCATTGATCTAGGTCCAGTGTGTTGCAAAATTGCCTGTTAGTCTTATCTCTCAGTCTCACTCAGAAGCTCGCAAGCCACATTTCTAGATCTCAATTTCTAAGCCTATGTTTGATTGCTGTCTACTTTTAGCCTGTGTTCATCCAGCGTAAAATCAAGAAAAAGGGAATGCTTTTCTTTGGAATTAAACTTAAAGCCCCAAATCATTGAGGAAGGGGACAAGAAAGTAAAGTCAAAAGCCCAGATCTGTTGAGATTATGAGATTTCATCACGGACACTTTATACATTCTTGAAAGACAAGGGTGCTATCATGTCAGCCCTCACCAAAGGCTACTTTCAACCTGATCGGAAGCAACTGAAAACAGGCGATGAGGAATTGGATTGCTGTTTGCATACTTGGTTTAACCAAGCATGTAAAACACCCATTTCTGGACCCACTTTAAAACATAATGTAGCCTAACACTCCTACGAAAAAAATATTAAAAAGGGAAGAAAAACACCACACAAAAGAAATACTCACAAGAAAAAAAACCCACAAACCAAAAAATACAGTCAGACAAAAGCAAATCACACACATACACAATGCAATGAAATAATATAATATGAATAACGATGTACACAAGGGTCACGATTAATAATAGCCGTTCATTAAAGGGATATAATTTTTTGTAAGGTACTGTTCTCAAGGGTTATCTTCCTTTTATTTTTACATTGGGCCTTGCTTATAACGAGATTGTGCACCCCGCCCTTATGGGTCCAGTTTTAGCGTAAGTTCCACTGTAAAACCCAGCTCTAAACAATCTGTTCCAATCAGTCCTCTTACACCACCCAGCCCTAGGCAGTTTCAACCAATACTCTCACCACACAACCTAACTTGCAACAATTTGCTTCTACTAATCATGCATCCTTTAATGCTGCACAAAAATGCAGCACTGGTTTTTCGTTCACCCCTGAATTGAGAGACAGGGGTAGCAAAAGCAAAAGACTACCTGAAGCCTAGGCATGCTATATCAGAAGAGAAGTTCCACTGTATTACCCTTATAAAAATAGTTTTTAAGATACCCTGAGCTTTAAATTTGACATTTTCTTAAACCTGAATGTTTGTGTGTCATTTCAAAACAGTTGCCATTCTAATGAGTACATTACGAAATTTTGGCTCTTGTGTGACGTTTTGGCATCCACCTTTGTAGAATGGCTCACATTTAAACAATTGCTGAGAACCAAGTTTTATTTGTTTTTCTATCAAAACTTGTGACTTTTTACCTATCATGCACATGCATACTGCATGAATATATAATTTTAAGTATATGGTGCTAAATACATTGTAAAACTACTTACTTATCAGCCATGACAATTTCAGTTAGAGATCAATATTTTGTACTTACCATAAACAGCATGGCATTTATCAAAAAAAAATTCATGACCAGCCATTGTGTGCAAGCACTCAAAAACACAACTGAAAGAAGATGAAGATATTAAAGCGATTACAAAAGGTAAAAACATAGAAAAGCTATATTTAATATATCATAGTTTATAAGAAAACAATACGAGTGTTGAATACTCATATGAGTGAAATTTTTTTTCCAGAAATGTAACTGCACATCAAGAATATGTAGCAAAGTGATATACATGAGTGTGTCTGAATAAATAAGCAATTCAATTCCACAACTTGAAAAGAAGTGAATTGTGGTAAAAATTTATTCTTTAAACTGAAAAAAATAGGTAACATAATCTTTGAAAAATAGTTGAATCTATAAATTGGACAGATTAAATAGTATTATTACAATTACCTTTAAGAATGAATTTACATCCACTTAATTCTTTAAACCAGTACTGGACACTGGAGGCAATCAAAATACAAATACCTAGGTGGCACTTCTGAAAAGGGCATACGCTTCCATGCAATTTGATATGCTTAATTTAAGTTTATAGCTTTTTGTAGTTAATAATTAACAGGGGTACTAAAAAGTGAGAACTGGTACTAACAACAGAAGTAGTCAGGGAAATAGACCTATTAAAATGAAAAAAAAAAAACTGAATGATTTAAAATATAACCTGAATAATGTTTAAACCTTTCCTCATTTCAGACTGTTACCATTTGGCACATAAAACTTTACAAATTAATTGATTCCATGAATGGTCTGAAAAATTGGAAAATTCAAAACGCTATAACAGAAGCAACAAGCTTAAGCTATAAATGAGCACATGTAACCTTGCATATGAAATTGCTATGAATAGTCTTTTTCAATATTTTATATATAATATGGCCAGATGTACTTCTTCATGTCTTGTTAAATAGTACCAAAATAGAGAGATTCCTGTATAGTTAGAGTTAACATTGTTACAGGATAAATCAAGCAACCCAATTACCCAATGTGCAGGTATTATTTTTAGGCTGCCTTCACAGCTGTTTGCTGCCAGTCATTTAGTATTGAGCTGAGCCGAATGTTATGACCCTGTTTACAGCTTGGATCAATGCTAGGTGCGGAAGAGCATTTAAGCTTTTTTAATAATGGTGTAATTAATCCATTGTTTTGACTTAACAGCGAATGGTTGACTTAGAACTAAAGTCTTATTATTATTTTAGCCCTATAACTTTGTTGATTAAGTGAAAAGTATTTTAGCTTAAATTACTCATATTAGATCACATTGGCCTTGACTCCAATAAGTATAGAATACTTGAATAAACAAAAAAACGTACAAACTGATTTTTTTTAGGTTAGACAAGTTAAAGAGCATTGTTTCCTCTTTATGAAGACATTAATCTCTAGAATTGCAGTGTCTTCGTCAAATACAAAGTAAGAGGTATATGATCCAATGCAAGTAAATTTATAAAAATGTAATTAAAAGGTGCCAATGACCGCTCAAAATCTAATATCACAGGGGTGGGAGCAGAAAATGTGAGCTATACTGAAAATTTGCACGAGGTCTGGGGCCAGGCAGGGAGCATAAGAAATGTAAAAGAATTGTGAACGGAATTTAAGTATTAGTAACAAATCCTGCATATCCTACATGTATTAAAAACACTAGCAATTGCACAAGAAGAAGTTTTTGAGCATTGTTACAAATTAATGGATTTATTATTGTGTGAAATGCAAAAACAAAGAAAGACGAGCTGACCCAAAAACCAATTAAAAAAGCCACTGTCACTTTGTACACTCCTCACTGATGAGATTCTAAAGAACATGTCTTGAAACAATAAGAGCGACTGAAAACAATCACTGTTGATCATTTTATCTACTACTGTAAGTCACTTAGTGAAAAGAATCTGGAGACAGGAAAGGCAAGCTGTCCCACAAACTAGTTAAAAAAATCAATGTCACTTTGTATACTCATCATTGATCTTGAAACAATAATAGCAAACTGAACATGCACTGTTGATCATTTTATAAACTATTGTAAGAGACTAGAATCTGTAAACAAGAAAGACAAGTTGTCTCACAAACCAGTTGAATAAAGTCACTGTCATTTTGTAGATTCACCACTGATATGTCTGAAGAACATGTCTTGAAACAATAAGAACAACTGAAAACATTTCGAGAAATGGCCATGCAGAGCTTACTATGCATTCATTCATTAATTTTTTCATATAGCCTTTCAGTCTCTCTTTCTTTGTTTCTTTCTCGCTTTTTCTCAGATCTATTTGCAAACTTCAAGTAGATTCTAGACAACCTGTAATATTACTAAAAACCAACATATTGGTAATATTAGTCAGAGGGAAAAAGTTTTTAAAGGAAATAGAATAGTGTTATGTCACACATTTTGTTTGATTTGGACACGATTTAATTTTACAAGTTTAATCACAAAGTAGACCTTTACTGTCACTAAGATCATTGTATGTGATAAAATGCTTTGTTAAAATTATTCTCTCTTTCTGTCTCCCTTTCATGTACACACATTTTTTCTTTTGCTCTTTCTGTGCCTCTTTCAACTTCTCACTTTCTCTTCCACACACACACACTCTCTCTCAGACACATATCCAGAATTTTGTTGTACTGTGATTAAAATTTCAGAAAGGAAATAAATAAGTTTTAGCTTCTTACGTGATTTTGAAAAGATTTTCAATTTTCAATTTGAATTGCAGCATAGATCATAAGGTTAATTAAGATCATTGTGGGTGGTAAACTAATTGGTTAGAGAGGCTCTCTTTCTCTCTTTTTTCTTTTCTTTCCCCTCTCCTTCTCACACACATGCTAACATTGAATTTCGTTTTGCTGGTTAATCAGTTTTCTTCCTATTTACTGGAAATAGTCTTTAAAAGTATTGATGTCTGTAGTAGGGGATGTTTCACTTGGTTTGTAATGATTAGCTTCATTATTCATTTTCAAGAAATCTCTACACTCCTGCAACCTTCATACAAAAAATCCAACTGCAAATAACATCACACTTTAAGCCCTTAACAGGCATTAAATATATAACCATGTACTATTTATTGATACCAAAATGTATAAGTTTTTGACTAAAAAAGACCCACATATATATTTCCTATGAAAAATCTTTAAAAATCACAATTACTTCCTATCTAATAAATATTGCTGAAACAGGCAAACAGAATAGTCAAATCTTAAGGTATGAGTATGATTTTTTTGAGGAGACAAAAATCTTTTGGGTGATATCAAACTTGACCATATTTTAGATCGTGGCTTTTGTGTTTGAGCAGGTAAAAGCCTTCAAAATTTAGTCAATTGTAGGATAATTCCCATGCACAAAATTCTAATGCATCACGCAATAAGTAGACGAGAGGTTTTCAGATCTAATTCAGCAGATGATAAATCACTCAATACTGAAGCCATGGCCTCTTAGAGTCTTAAGCATTGACCTTTAACGTTGTAGCAAGACGCTGGGTGTTTAATTTAAAAACTTTTTCCAATAATAAATAGTACACTTTGACAAATCATTTTTTACCTCAATTGGTAGACATTTGGTGTATGTAGAAACTCAAAGATGATTTCTGTAAAAAGATATGTTTTCAATGCATTAGAATCAAAGAAAAATGGTACCTTTTAAAAAAGATCTCTATAAAAAAACAAAAACTAAAAAGAAAGATTCATAGGTAAAGACTTTGCAGAGTGTATCAATTCAGTAAAAAAAACCAAAAAGATATTATAAAATTTGTCAGATTACTCACAGCTAAAACATTTGCAGAATGTAGCAGTTCAACAACAATAACATGAAAAAAAAAACCTTAAAAAATTTAGTTAGATAGATAATAAGTTTGCAAAGTGTTGTTAAAAAATCATTAAAAAAAATGAAAGAGAGATCAAGCATGAAAGGAGGAGCTAGGCAGTTTGACTGAGTGAGAAATACAGTCAAGAAAGAAAGAAAATTTATATTCCATTGGTTGTTGTAAAGTTTGAAAAAAAAAACACATTTAAAGTAATATTTTTCTTTTCAATTAACTTTTAATCAAAGGCTTGAACATCTTTGCAGAAATTCAACATAGCTCTATCCATTTTTAACCACTACACTCAGTTCATGGGAAAAGAATTGTAGACAAAAAGTTGCTTAAAATATAATTTAAAAAATTATGTCTATAAATTATTTAAAGGGGCTGCAAGGCAATAAATCCAATAACACAAGAGTAAAAAATAACATCAACACCTGCAAGATCAGTGTCCAGAACCTTTTTTATCAGCAAAGGCTCAGTAGTGCTTTCTACCAGCTTTGTAAGACATTGAGTTCCCATCAGGATCAGAGTTTCATTTTTTGTAGCTAAAAGGCGTTTCAGACCCATCAGCAAAACAGATCCGTCTTTCTCTCCTCTCATTAATATTTCACTGGCTAAGAGAGGGTATTTCACACACTCAGATAACAGAGCTGAGATGGATAAAAATGATTCACACATATGGTGAATTTGAAGAAGGCATGATTTAGTGTACATAGACAAACAAAATCAGACAAAGTCAAAGATTATTAAACTAAGGCCTTAAAAAACAAAACCATCAAGCCTATAGATTAAAATATTTTTACAAAAGTTGAGGAACATTACTGCCAAAGTAAAGACAAATCATTATGTTGGTTGCAAAAAGCCACTTAGGGAAAAGTACATTATATACTCTTTGTATCAGTTCTATCCTTTTCATGATTTAAAAAAAAAAAAAGGTGCAAACAAAGCTGTATTATATTTATTTTTCATTGGGTATAACAGAGATATCAATCACCCCTTCAAATTAAAAAAAAAAACAACTCACTTAATAATAACAAACATAGTTATAAATTTTCTCAGTGGCGTTTGAATACAGTTTTGCTTTTCAACATTTAAAAGATTTGGCATGCAGTTTTGCCTTGCATAATGCAGAAAAGGCCTTTCTTTGAAGTGGTTAAATTTTTTTCCCTCAGATCTCATGAACAACACTGGGAAATCAAATGTCTGGCATACTGTTGCATCAAAACAATACAAAGGGCATAAATTTGTTCTTAAATGAATCCAAATGAGTCAGAAGCAGCTAGAAAATACTAGCTATGCAAAACACAGGCTCATTAGGTCAATATCAAACAAACAACTCTTGTCAGAAAAATCTAGAGTTACCTTTTTATGTGATCAAGGTTAGCTAAAAATATTGATTAACAATATTCTCAACAAGCTCATCTAGTCACAAGGATACAATCTAACAATTTCCTTTAAACAGTGTTCCTTCAAGAACCTTCTAGAAATCCCTAGATCTAAAAGGTTTAAAAAAACTAAAACAATAATGGCAATGTTAAACTGAAATAGGCCTTACCTCTACACCTACTAAAAATTTGACCAAATATTACAAGTAAATAAGGCTAAGTCAAAATATCAGCCATTCTGAGTCAAGATATACGCTAGACTCAAATCACTACAGCCAATTTAGTCACAATGACATGAGATGATTCACTAGGACCTGTCTTAAGCAATAAAACTTTAGGAAGCATTTAAAAAAGTAAAAAATAAAAAAAAAAAATTAGAGAAAAGTAACCAACATCAATTATCATCTATCGTGTTGTTTTCTTTATTTTTCACAAATTTTAAGATTCAAACCCATTCCTTTATCAATTTTATCCATTCTCAAGTCTTTATGTTGTGCCATTAAAACTTTTGCTTAGTTATGGTGAGGCAAGGAAAAAACTTTGAAGAAACTTCCTTTCTTTTTTCTCACCAAAGGTGCTATTTTATTTATAAAAAAAAGACAAAAGCAAAAATAAAACAAACCATAAAAAACTTCTTTATCAAAAAATCAAGAAGATAAAAAAAACCAAACTATTCTTTCTTATGCACAATGAATATGAAGACCAGCCTCAATTGGTTGCCAATCAGTATTGGAACTTTAAAAACCACAGATATAATTTGAGACCTTTCCCTATGAACTTTGTTAGAGCAGATACATTGATTCTGTGCTAAGATATATGTGTGGCTGCCAGGTAAAAGCGCGGAATTGTCGCAGTTATTGTTTCTGAAATTTGACCCAAAATAGAGAGGAAAAATGGCTATCTGTCAAATATTGAGTTCTGCATGTACTCACCATCTACAACATTCATTTTAAGATATCTATTGTGGAAAAATGCTTGAAATATTTAAAAAATTTTTTTGTGAGGTTTTAACCTACCTACGTTGGTCTAAAACTGGTCTTTTTAGGTCACTGCGTAGACTTAAAAGTCACACGTGTCATAAGGTATCATACATAAATGGAAAGGAAATTTTTTCAGCTACATCGTAGGAATAAGTGTGCATGAATATTTCTAAACTACGAGTACTGCGCATACAATAAACATTTTTGTATCTATGTTTTGCTAGGTAAAAATATGGACATCTTTGAACATCTGATTAAGGCACCTTAAGGTCCTTGTAAACTCAAATTTTCAATTTTTGAGAGCAATTTGCATCTTATATGCATCTGAAATGAAATAATTACATATTTGCGGGAGTTGGACTACCGTTAAAGGGTTTTAAACCTCACTAAATCAGTGTTTACAGTATCCAAGATTAATATGATTTGGGTTGAAGTTGTGAAAGCATCCACACTACCAAAAGAGCTGGCGTTTTAAGAATAATTATGGGCTTAGATCTTCAAAAAAAAAACACTCGCAAATCTTTAAAGCAGTTATTCTCAGTTTGAGTATCCATTTGTCTGCCATCTTAAAAAATAACCAATCAAGCTATTTTCATGATTTAAAAAGCATATCCAACGGCATTATCAGTAGTTTTAGAAAAAATAAACATCTGGAAAAGTAAAATTTCCGACAATTCCGTCCTTTTCCTAGGCCAGTACATATATTTATAAAAAGATATCATAGCTTTTATTAAATAAATTTCCTAAGGAAAAAAACAAGCATTTCACGCAACATCCCATTCCAACTCATTCAGACTGACATTTAGAGAAATGTATTATCAACAGTTGTTTAGACAGACAAATCAGTGACAAGATTTTGGTACTCACTGACCTAGACAAGCAATATTCAGATCATTTGACAAGCTAAATCCAAGCCAAGAGTTTAAGGAATCCATTATCTTTTGTATCAAAGGATTAATAACATCATGTATTGATGATGCTTCTAGAATTACTTTCACAACAAGTTTCAGTAGTTTGGCAAGTTCTACGACTGTCCTCTGTTCAAAATTATCTCTGTTCTTGATTAAATTCTCAATTATGTCACCTGAGGATGAGGAGACAAAAAATATTTGTTTTGATTGTACCATTCAGTTAGGGGACAATAGATAAACATTAATTTAAGCAATCTTAAAATGGCATATGTTCAATTGATGAAAGGTTTATCGTCTGAGAACATAATAAACCATAAAAAAACTGATTATTGTAAAAACAGGAACATTAGTGATATTTCAGTGGCACTTAAATTAAAAAAAAATAGGAAAAGTAGATCAATAAAGAAAAAAATTTTAATAGTTCATTTCTATTGTAAAAAAACTATTAATTTTTATGTCTTTCATAGGACTCATATTATACCATCACTGAAGCAAAGCATCTTGATGTACTCAGATGACTTCTCACACAGTTGGTACAATACTGTTAAATAAAAATGCAATTCCACATCTGATAGGTTCCCATGTATCTGTTCAACAAAAGAAAAATATAAAACATGCTTTTTTTTGTATGAAAAGATTAAAAGTGTAAGCCAGGCCTATGTATAATGAATGTTAATGTTTTTACATCAAATAAATTCTCTAAACAATGCAGACAAACATTCAGAGGAAAAAACAACAAAAATGCTATTTCAATAAGTCTAAGTGTTTTCAGTACTGAACATCATTCTCATTCGGATTTGGGAAGAGATGTGATAAAATTACTTACAATGCCATCCAGTCTTCCTAAAAATGTTTGAAAAGAAATTCCATCTTGAACTTTGAAGATAAGATTCACACACACTGAAAATAAGGAGACCACAAACACACACAAAAAAAAATAAACGAACTGATATGACCTGATCACTGATTTAAAACAACAAAGAACATTCAAAATTAATTTCTTTTTCAATTTTTAAAAATTAGCTAGCTTTATGAATTAAATGCTGGCATCCTATAGATATGAAAACTATTAGTATTACATTTTCTTGTTTCAATTCAAAAAGTTATGCCAGTTATCTTTTTTAATGTGGAGGGCTTTGCAGCAAACCAGATATATGTCTTTTCTTTTAAATGCCAAGGTTTTTAGATTTATCCCCGAAACTCTAAAAGAATGCTTTGGACCACTTGTGAAAACTATGGAATAAATGCATGCATTTCTTTTGTTTTCTTAACTAAATATGCACATATTCTTTCAGTGTCCATTTTTCTAAAACAGACCCCAGTAACAACAGTTTATTTCTTTTTTTTTTTTGAGATGTCAGAAAACTTAACTCAACTTTGAGCTTTTGTTTCATTGTTGGCCTGGAAACATTTCTTCCTTATCTCTGTATTTTTCCTTGCTCAAAACTCGGAACTGGATGCAAAGACTTTTTTCCA
>BLXT01006566.1:397011-410729 GCA_019648995.1 Plakobranchus ocellatus | reverse complement strand
CTCTCTCTCTCTCTCTCTCTCTCATACAAACATGCCACGATTGTCTGTCTCAGTAGGGAGAAATGGGCTGAAGGACATGGAAAAAAGCAACTTTGGTCTTAAAAACTTATTTGGTTTATTGTCTTACAGTTACTGCTAGTGTTATTTTCGCAAATTTTGAAACAGCATTGAAAACGATACTTAGAACAGTCTGACGGTCTTGGTGCCTTTTTGGCGACAAGATTTCCACCTGTACTGATATGCTCCAAACCTTGAGCACAAAACCTTTTTCATACGCTTTCTTCCATTTCTGTGGGCTACATTTTCTTTTTCTGGTATTGCTATTTTTTTTTCTGTAGCATCGACGTTTTTATCATTAGGGTTGATATCTTAAGCCAGATTTGCTTGCAGATTGGTCTCTTGAATAGAAACTGCAGAGGTAGAAATATTGTGCTTTTGAGAGAAAAGATCTTGACATGAATATGCTTCTTGGGTGGATTCTCGAGTGGACAGAAGACAACTACTGATTTTTTTTCATGAACATTATTTAATGAGATGGGTTCTTCAGTGATGACCGTATGTTAACTCTCCTTTATTTACATATTTTTGACTGACATGAACTTGAAGAGTAGACTCTTGAATGTTGATTACTTGCTCTATGGTTTCTTCTGGACTTAGTTCTTGGCTGGCATGCTCTGGGTTTGTTGGTTTCTGAGTCATCTCTTCTTGATTCATAAATTCTTTTAACTCTGGCTTTTGGGTGCCATATTCTTAAGGTATCGGTTTTTGCGTGTACATAGCCTGACCTCTGAGTTTTCTGTAACTTGTTCTCGGTTGCGATGTTTTTAGTTCTAATTACTCGATCCTTGAATTCTTGTGTAGTTAGTTCGTGTTTGACATGTACTTCAATGCCAGAGGCGTCGGTGAACGGTGGCTTGTGAGTCCGCCCTGAGATCTGCAGGGACCCTTCTGTCACGGGTTCGAGCCCCTGACGGAGGGCTTTAAAGCCTGAGGTCATCTTGTTATAGACTATTAGCAATTACTTATCCGTGAATTCTTGTGTAGTCATTTCGTGGTTAACATATTCTTCAGTGCCAAGTACTTATCCATGAATTCTTGTGTAGTCAGTCCTCAGTTAGAATGTTATTGGTTGCAAGTTACTTGATCCATTTAAATGTCTTGTGTTGTCAGTTCTCGGCTGGCACATTCTTGAAGCGTGAGTTTTTTTAATGTAGCCTGTTTCACCCGATAATTCTTTTGTAGATAATTCTTGGCTAGCATCTTTTGAGTGCCCGTTACTTGATCCACGAATTCATAAATGGTCAGCTCTTAATTGCACAATCTTCTGGTATGGGCTCTTGGTTTCTGATTCTTTGATGGATCTCTAAAGTATTAATCATTGAGTTCATTTGTTGAATGATAACTGCATGAGTGGCAAAATTCTCCTGAGCGAAAGAACTGGACTGTCACACTAATTGTGTAGCCATAATTTTGTTTGTAATCTTTTCCTCTTTAGCAGAAATATATTCATTGAGATTATCTTCATACGCAGTCGATCACTCTCTTCTGCGAGCGTGTGAAAGATATTTCTGATGCTATAGCCTTGCCGCATATAAAATTGATTTTACTTTAGTCCAACCAGGTGTAAAAGAGTCCTTAAAGAGGTTAGGAAACAGTAAAACAATAAAATTGCTGAGAATAGACAAGCAGGTCTTTCTCAGAAGTGTGGCTGATAGATAAGGTATTACACTAAACAGAATAATCAAACATGAGACATTAATGATTTAAGTCATTTCCATATCAGAAAACATATTTTCCTTTAAATGTATGAAAATATCCAATAGAAATAAAGGCTTGCTTTCTCTTTTTTTAAGCCTGTCATTCTGAGTAAGAATCAACCCAGTGTATGATCCTTACTTCCGTAGGAAAGTCCTTCCTTCTAAACTGTTGTCCGTCTACTTCAATCATTTCAGCCTTTGATTAGAGCTACACTCTTGCAACCATACATCACACATTGTCTAATGCCAGAAACCCCCATGTCCATTATTGAGTTATTGAGAGTACAGGAAGATTTTGAGTAGAAGTAATCAATTATAACTTTATTTTACCATCTCTGTTTGCCAACCTTATCTGGGTAGCATGCCCCATTATTCCTATCTAACACTAGGAAAGCAACAGACTTTACCAGCGCAAAATCATCAAGTCCGCTTAGTTAATTCTGGCGCACCAACAATTCCGGCAATAAATAACCATGTCCTTTTATTAGTTTCTGGCACACAGAGGTTAGGCAAAAGTTCTCAGTAAAAATTCACCATGTCCACATAGGTAATTCTGGCATTGAGGCACTTGAAAATTTGCGGACATGGACATATATGGAAATGGTATAACGGCAAAACTATTGCAATTTCATCCTAGATATTTATACAGAAGGTGCATAACACTCCAAAAAGTAGGCCGGTGCTATTTTTAGCAGATCGGCCAAAATTGGACATGGTGACTTCTGGCTCTCAGCCGACGAATTATGTTCCATTTCAACGGAGTTAAATAGATCTCACTTGGAAGACAAAGACATATGTGTTTGTTTTGTGTTTATCACTCAATTGGCGACTACGTAGCCATGGTGGCTAGGTGCTCCCCAATAGGGGACTACCTAGACACCATGACTACGTAGTCCCCAATTGGGATCCACCTGGCCTCTTCCATTATCCCAAAATCTTTATTTCTATTAAAACTGAAATTCTGCCGCGACGCAGTCGTAACTCGAGGCCGCTGATTTCAAATTTACCGTCAGAATTTTCGTATTTACTTTCCTCGCAAAGATATGTCTGTTGAAAAAAAACCCTAGTCTAGGTGTGTGACGTCACAGTGTGAATAACCGACCGTCAAAGCGGCAACAGTCAGTGATGGGACCGATGGCAGGCCTAACAATGATGTTCGTCTATATGCACTGCACCGATAGGTTTGCCCCAAACCACCTCAACCCTTCCTCAGTCTGCAAGATGCACGCTGGGTGTTATGAAAAAAGGTGTAGCAAAGAGCGCCATGCATTTGATAAGTTTGAAAAGTTTGTTGCGGTGTTAACGCCGTTTTTTTTTTTTTACTCGAAGTCCTTTGATATTCTCGGTTATATGCGCCGCTAGACATCTAGACTTGGATTATTTCTGAGAGTATGACCAATCACAAATCGGCGAAATTCCGGATTTTGTGATAAAAATGCGGATTTCCGTAACGCAGGTCATTGTCTGCTACAGAAACCGACAGGAACAAAGTGTGGCGTCCCAAGCTCCAGTCTCTAAAACGATTTATGCCAGCTTCATACGACCCGTGCTGGAACACGCGAATCCAGCAGGACTAAACTAAGCCAGTCGAACGTACCTGGATTAGACAGATAGGGTCCAGAACGCTGCCATGCGACACGTATTGGGAACTCTCCTGCGCACACCAATCGCAATCCTGTAGCTCGCATCCGGATGCGAGCCGCTTAGCCTCAGGACGAGTGAGCAAACGGTCATGGTCTAGGAAAGGTACCTCCGTAGCGTGTCTTTTTTTTCTTCCTACGGGAGAGAATTACAATGATCAGATCAAACTAATTCAACACTCTGATGCCTTCTAGCACTTTGGCTCCCCGTTGAACAAAGCGAATTGCTTGACAATTTTACGAGAAATTTATCTGTCGTCAGCAGAGTACTGACTTTGCGAAAAGATCCGTGTGTCAGCTAGTACATTTCATTTGCAACGGGGTTTGCATAGAATAGCCAAGCAGTCAACAAATTACCGACAACAATAAAGCGATGACAGACAGAGTGCCATATGTAAATAAAGCGACAAGGGTGAAACTAAGTGAAGGACTCCGCAGAAAAAACTTCCAGACAGGGGGAAATCGCCACTCCATAGAGACAAACTCAAATATTCTACTTTGCACGAAATTGGTTTCTTCCCCTGATTAATCAGCGAATAATAATAATTTTTGGTTTCTTTACATGCAAACTCCTTACAATGTTACTAAATTAGGGATTGCTTTGTTCTTTTGAATCTTTTTTCTTGTAGCAAGTAAACTTCAGCGCCAGAGACTTACAATAATGACAATAAAGACCTTAAAATCATTCACGTCCTATTAAAGTCACGTCATTAATTTTGTTTTACCTAGTTGTATTATTTACATTAATCCATGAGTTAATATCGATCTTAAAATAATGCGTTTTAAACTCCCTTTATCTCTACTGAATGTACAAAACGCATATTGAAGTTGGAACAGGTCATAATTCATTGGGTTTATTGATAGCGTTTTTTTTTTTAATGACCCAAAAGAGAAAATGAAGAAAAAGTATACTTAATATGAGAAACGTTGGCTTTTCATTGCGAACGAACAGAATTAAAAAAAAAAACAAAAAAAAAAAACAAAAAAACCCCAACACCACCACCAACAACAACAACAAAACGTCTTGTGACTTTCTATAAAACCTAGGGCATAGGATTTTTTAAAAACAAGTTATGAATTGTCCTTTGTACCAGTAGGCACATACAGTGTATTCAGATCCTTTTGAATTATAACACACTGTAGATGTGATTGCTATCTAGATAGATTTGTAAGGATCTTCCTCTTTGAGTGCCCTACCTGGTACAGACATTGACGATCATTTCTTCCACCCAACCCTTTTCTCAGTTGTTTTGATACCATTACATTTTAATATTGCCCATGAGTTAAGACTTTATCATTTTTTTTTCTATCACGTTTTTATATATGCCTACAATCGGCATTTGAAAACTAGAAAAGCTCATCATGCACTTTAATTTTGAACTGACTGGTATGCGGGAAATGGAAACTTATTGAAAATATTATATTTCTTTTGAAATAATATTTTTTATCACTGAAGGGACTTTAAAAAAAATTTTTTTTGATGACTTAGTCAAATCCCACAGCCTAAAATCTTTTTTATTTTCTTTTTTTCAAAATAATTCAAACTAGGATTATCCTTTCCAAAATTGGATGTAATAAGTCTATTTATACTCAAATTTAGCGTTCTTTTTTTTACTTTTCTTCTGCAATTACTTTTCTAGATTTATAAATTTTTTTCCAGGTTAAGTGTGAGCTTTTCATAACCTTTGTTTTATTACTCCCTTATGAAGTTAGAGAATTTACACTAAAGTTTAAAATGAATCTAGATCTGGTATAGCCACTATTAAAATAGTTTGTCTGAGGATCTGTCCCAATCCTTGAACTAAATAAAGTAAGCTGTTCAGAAGCATGATATAATATATATATATAGAGATGAGTTCAGATCCACTTTTAGTCCTTTCCTTTCTAGCCACCTCCCCCCCCCTTACAAAATGGAAGAATTCACTTAAACAAGCCTTTTATAAACCGATCCGGGTCTTTTATGTACATGCATTAAAAAAAAAAAATCTAAAGCCTCAAGATCATCACAACGTGCTGCTTAGAACACTTTGTACGTACATAGATATTTCTTTTTATTTGTTTTGTTAGGGAGTCTATAAATAGATTTTTCTCCATTCTATCAAATTGTTTCTATAAGCTTAGTGCAAACAGGGGGAAATTCCAGCGATGATGTCTTTTTCATTGACCCTAACCTGGCTTGTCATGTGGTTTAGCTGAAATGGGACACAGATCTAAACAATGCCGAATTTCCGTTAGATCTAGACCTTTAATCTGTACAGAGTTCGGAGTCTTAGAATTTCATTATAGACCCATATTAAATATTTCAAAGCTGCAAAGAGGCTTTTAAAGTTAATGATTTGGATTTTCTTCTGAAGTTACATATGGGAAAATGGAATCCGTTTTAAATTAAAAAAGGAAGTAGAACTAAAAATAGGCACCCAAAACCTGCCTGGCGAGCTCAGATAAAAGCAAAGCTACAAACCATTCTTTTCTACAGCTAGATAACATTTATCAAAATCTTCCTTCAATAGCGTTTCATTGTACTTTTAATATCACGTTGGAGAAAAATGGTGATGTGACTGTTTCAAAATTCACAGCGACGAAAGTGTAGGCCGCAAAGAAAAAATAATGCTGTTACTGACAGCGCCATCCAATGAATGTCCCTGGCTCCTAGATACGCATTTGCATAAATGTATGCCGCCCAATCTCAAATACCTTTAGTCTAGATCGGACGACAAAAAAGTGAAAAAAATTCCTAAAGTTTTCGAAGCATTTTTTATCGAAATACGCACAAGAAAATTGGCTGGTTCGGAAAAGCATTCAATTTTCTTTTAACGTACAAAAAATGTTGACGAGGTTATCACGGAGTAATTTAACTGACGAAAGAAAGGAACGACCATGCCATTTCTTGGCAATTTCAGTCTCGTCCTGAACCAGTATAGTGTATGCAATGGCGAATCCAGCTGACGACCAACTTTAATAGGCGATGTAGCCATTTGCCCACTCACTTTTCATAATGGACGCACTGATCAATAAACCTTCACTAATAAAAAGTCATGCTTGTACGCTTATTATTTGTATGTTACGGCAAGACTTATTTTTGGTCTAAATGTAACGAAAATACACTGAGAAGACAGTTGGATCTGTGAAAGGAATGGCAACTTTTGCATCCAAGCCCCATATCCTCGTCCTTACAAATTGCGTTACAATCCAATGTCGTGACTAAGTAAATATTCCAAAAAGCCTGTGGGTTTTCCCCTTCAGTGAAATTGGTCCATTAAAATTAAGATTTTTTTTTTACTTGCGCACTTTTCCCCTGCCGCAACAGTGAGTATAGTATTTTGGTCGTATCGCACTTTGTTTGCAGAGCATTGTTATTTTTCAGTATCTATTAATAATGGAAGTAGGCCAAAAAAATAAACGAACAGGGCAATCTAAAAATCACACACAACTTAGAAACATGAAAATTGGAAGGCAGTGCATTAAAATTTGCAGTTGAGAATAGGGGCGTTTTTAATATCTCAAATAATAATTATTTTGTTAAAAAAAAAAGGGGGGGGAGGAAATTTTAACAACCGTCAGCGATTGGAAACGGTACAACTTTCAAGTGTTTGAGTTATATGGTTTTTTTTTGTTTGTTTACTCTGTTCATTTATTTTCTAGCCTAGCGCAAATATTAATAGATAAGGGAATACCTGGGCATCTCATTTTATTTCATACGGCGCGCATGTCAATTAGATCTAGATTCTAGGGTTACACTTGGATCTAAATGTTTAAAGGTACACTTACCTCTAATTTAACTTTTTTCTTTAGATCTCATCCAAATCGTCATATATGGTACAGACTGATTTTAGATGGTTTTTAATATATTTTCCATGTTTTTTAAAAGGACACGACTGCTTCAATTTCGATCGAAATTCGATACCTTTTTCGGTTATTTCCCTTTGGCTGACGTTATTTGAGACGCATATCTTAGTTAGCCCTATCAAAACTATAATTTGAATCCGTTTTGCGAATGCTAAAGTATAGCAACAAAACTTTTTTTCAGCGAAGTTAAGTGCCGAGACCAATTTAGAACTATAATGTAACCTAACATAGATTCATTTTCATTTTCAGTTTATGTAAATTTCAACAATTATTTTGCAAGGCACATAATTTTGACTATTGAATACTAATAACAGCTAAAACTGATGAAGACTAAAGCTTACAAATGGAGTGTGGGGGGTTGCGCTCACACCTAGTGACGCACACGATGACTTTATCTAGATCTATCACTTGATCTAGTGCAGTATCAAACTGCAGCTGTACTGTTACAATTAATATTGTTCTAAGTTTAATTCTAGGCATCTGCGTGTTGATTATTTCGTCGTGAATTTCATTGTAACATAGCTGGGTCTCATCCAAAAGACAATTTCTTCATTTCAGCATTATCGATAGTTTTTCACAGTTTAGCTCCATAAAACAGTATTAATCGCAAAAACTTCTTACAAAGCAGGCAGCAGCGCATATTTAATTATTTAAAGTATCCTATTCACTAAGAAAGTTTATGACCGTAATCATTATTATTATTATTATTATTATTATTATTATTATTATTATTATTATTATTATTATTATTATTATTATTATTATTATTACATTTTTTGTCATATATTCTTACAAGAAGTAGTAGTAGTAGTAATAGTAGTAGTAGTAGTAGTAGTAGTAGTAGTAGTAGTAGTAGTAGTAGTAGTAGTAGTAGTAGCAGTAGCAGTAGCAGTAGCAGTAGTAGTAGCAGTAGCAGCAGCAGCAGAAGCAGCAGCAGCAGCAGCAGAAGCAGCAGCAGCAGCAGCAGCAGCAGCAGCAGTAGCAGTAATAATAATAATAGTAGTAGTAGTAGTAGTAGTAGTAGTAGTAGTAGTAGTAGTAGTAGTAGTAGTAGTAGTAGTAGCTGTAATGTTTATATTATGATGATAATTATCATTGTTGTTGTTACAACAACAATCACCACCACCACCACGTTGGGTCATTTTTTTCTTTTTTGTTTTGCACAAACACGCGATATCAGAGGCAGAAGGCTTTTCATAAATAAATATAATAATATTAGCGTAATCCAGGCCCTAATGCTGTGGACGGAGTTAGTAAGCCTAGGTAAATGAGTCATAACTTAGCGAGACTTTTAACGTCAAAATAAACACCACGTTAGGCTTAAGGAATCCCAAAGGCTAAGCCTATTCATACTCTCTAAGATAGATCGGTTGTAGTAGGCGTAGACTGTAACAAAAACAAAATAGAGCTGTTGTCTTCTTATTAAACGTTTAAAAATTGTACATACAGCTGTTATTATCTAGTCCTCTAATTTTCATAGCAACACTATTATTTATACTGGATGGTGTTTTAAACTATCGCTACCCAAAACTTTGAAATAGTAGACAGCGGGATGGCAGTTCAATTTTCAATTTGTGGCAAAACTACTTGAAACGTGCAGCTCTGCACCAATGAAATTTATAGCGATGCCTGATTGTTTGCTGATGAACACGTCACATATCCAAATTCTATTTTTCAACAAGAGAAGTGCAGATGATTGAGTATTTTTGAGTTTATGGGAAAAGTAATGATGAATTGATCAATAAAATTTGCCCAATACTGAACCTTAGCTATAAACAGTAAGTAGGCAACTCATTGTTGAAAATGTGTAAACTCCACAAAAAAGTAAATACAAGAGCGACAATATTAAAAAGAAAAGTTCCCTAAATTTAATTATTGAAATTGTTGAATTCTATTACAAAAATAACAAAAAAGAACAATGTTTAATTACAAAACATTTTGTGTCGCAAAATGTAATGTTTTTGAACTACCATAAACTTCTAATTCAATATGGAGATATTACTGCATCTATCGTCAAACGTTCAGGGCAAAATCTCTTAGTTCAGCTTATCAGTTTGTGTGGTGTTTGAAACAAAATATGTCAAGTCGAACCACCAACATTTAATTGGCATACGAATCTGCAATGAGACTCCACAAGGTTGATGAAATGAGTAGGGGCATCAATCTGCCTAGAGACCTCAAGCGAAATAATTAAAAAGAAAAAAAAATTCTCAGAGAGCAAATCAAATAAAATATAAGAAAAAAAAAGTAGTACGATGACTTTCTCTGCTTGTTTGATAGGGTAAAATGACTTTCTCTGCATCAAAAAATTTTTTTTCTTGCAAGTTCCAATTATTCACTTTTCTGACAAACTCTTTGTCCTGTATTTGAAAAAAAAAAAAAAAAAANNNAAAAAAAAAAAAAAAAAAAAGATTCTTTTGAGATTTCAGAAAGTTGTATTTGATTCAAAGCCAACGCATATTCTCAAGTCACTTAACCGTTTCTAATTCTTTAGCGAATTGCATTTTAGTGTCGGGCTCTGAACTGCCACGATGCATAAATTGTGTCACTCTTTACTTTTTAACAGTTAAAAACTGAACCTATGTATTTATAGGAAGAGAGGCAAAAAAGGGAGAAAAGGCCTAGTCTCACGCAATCCTTTTGGTCTAGAATCTTACTCTTACTGCACATAAAATTGAAAGTAAGCAATCGTCTGTTGCCAATGAAATCTGACTGGCGCACACGATATGAGTATGGGGGCTTAAGGTAGGGCGCGAGATCAGGATTGGTCTGTTGTGGTTGAAAGAATTCTATACGGTTTACATTCCCAATATTAATTGTTTTTCAAAATTCCAGTAGATCTAAGAAAAGAAAAGAGATGAAAACATTAATGCAAATGTATTTGAGATCTACGTATCAGTACAAATATTGTGTAATACTTACTACTGCACATAAAAAGTACCTCACTTTAATTTTTGCTCAAATTTACTCCTTATTACATCTGTCGTGATAAATGTTATTTCGGATAAGTTTAGGTGATATGTTTTTGCCGCTGAAATAATCAAACTGCATCGCAATGATACAAAGTAGATAGTCTTTTATATAATACAATTTTGCAAAGCAAAGAGATATCTTTGATTTGAATCGATGAAAGGAAAAAATAATAATATGTATATTATGTGTGTGTGTGTGTGTGTATATATATATACATATATATATATTTATATATATATTTATATAAATATAAATTATTTACTGTTTTTCTAGAAGTACAAATTTTATTATCTTCTAATTTTTTGCTTTTACATTGTTTCCTCAAAATAAAACTCAGAATTTTACCGCCAACCATATTGCTAACATTTGTAGTGTAGGCCTACAAATTTCCGGTTTATGATTGTTTACATTGAGGCCACCGAGATACACTAATCAATGGCTTTCATTCTGGGCTGCAATGGAAGCGAAGGTCTAAATTCTAGCTTTGATATCTAAATCAAGGCGTCATTAGATCTAGATATTGATTTACATAGGCCTGATGATAGATCGAGATTCAAGACCTAATTATAGCTTTGCTTTCATTCTGGGCTGTACTCTAGGTAAGCGTAGCGTCATCATTCATTATCTTGGTTATTCCAGTTCTAGATTCTGTTTCACTGTTTGGCTGTGTTTGGAAAAATCTAGATACATCTAAATCAAGTTGTCATCGTCTAGATCTAGATAGGCCTGATTAGGTCAACTTATGTGGATTCAAAGCCTTATTATAGCTTTAGATCCAAGAGAATCTACATCTAAACTAGCAAGAATTCATTACTTAAATCGTGCTTTTATCGAGAACTCTCTCTCTCTCTCTCTCTCTCTCTCTCTCTCTCTCTCTCTCTCTCCTGGATAACCGTATTGCGGTTTAAGTCAACCATTCCGTTCGTAGAACGGGTTATTCAGCAATAGCTCTTATTCGTATATGCATAAAGATAAACGAGTCATGGTTCTTTTTTTGTGCTACCAAAATTTTGAATGAACTTTCGAAAATGAGAATTGGAAATGATAAAAAAAAAAGCCAACCCTAAAATCACCAAAGTAGTGAACAAAGTAGGGCTATATGGTGTAAATAAACAAACATCAATCTATATGAGGACACTTGATGCAAAGCATAGGACGGCAGTATTAAAATATAAATGTTTGAAACGAAATGGAGAAACCTAAACTATCTATACCCCCTCTAGCAAAACAGAAAGCAAGGAAGACAAGCAAGAGGTCTAATGCGGTTCAAATAGTTCTAGGTAGCAGGGCGTGCTCATCTTCAGAAATTAGATTTAAAAAACGTTTCAGACCTTCCAAAGCATTCAAATGTTTAAAGTAGGTTTATTTGAATGGATTCAGTTCCTTTGTTTTAAATACTAGTGGGATTTGACTACATGGGCTTGCATAAATGTTTGTTTGTCCGCCCTTTTAAAAACAGATTTTTTTCGCTAGGTTTCTTAAAATTTTCTTTTTCTGGAATAACGAACTCCACCAACCTCTCATTAAGTGTAAGAAGCAAAACACCACCAAAAAATGACAGCTTCATGTTCAATGTGATGGCGCAATAGATAGTGAATTCGCTTCGAAGTATATTAAGGAATATTTATGTTGCAGGTTTAAGCCATTGACCCTACGTGGTTTGAAAAGACTGAAACCATTTAATAATCTAGCCTTGTGCTAAAGTTAATGACTCAACGTAACAGAAAAGAAGATTACTGTTTCTTATGTGTTCTGTAGTGTAGTTTACGTAAATGATGAGGCCAAAATAAAAAGGACGTGGTTTCGTGTTTTATAAATCTTGAACAGAAATTTGAGTTTGTAACTGTTTTATAAATTACTTATAACTCTATGTATGTAATTATCCCTTGCTATAATTTATAAGTTTTAAGCAGAGTTGTTTCATTTGTTTTTATAAGTTTAAGTTAATGGTTGTTTTCTTTTACAATATTTATTTCCTTGCCGTCTACCACCATTGCATCTTCAAGATCCTTAAACTTATTTATCTGTTTCTGGGAGTGCGGTATTTGTATACATTTTTTACTTCTACTGAAGTTTTAAGCGCAAAGCCTTACAGTGGTCAGATTGTGAGAACTAGGGTAAGTCCATTGTTAAAGCATTCTGTCACTACATCAAAAGTTTCATGGCAAACTGTATTACTTTGACTCCATGAGACTTCTTAAAATATTTAAAATTCCTTTCACTCAAAAACACTGTAGCTTAATCTCTTGGTTCATCTGTCAAATAAATGAATCACATTTAATCTTCCTTCGTGCCGCTCTTTAATACAGCTCATACTTTTGAAGTTGCCAGAATGAAACGAAAACAAAACATTTTTTTTCTGTATGATTTTTTTTTTACAGGGATAAGCCCCACATGAAGATCATAATCATAGTCCAAACGATTTCCGTGGTGCTGAAGAAATGTACGAAATAATAGTAAAAACAATATTCAAAAGGCTCGATATTTACTTTCATCAAATTTCTTTCCAACGAATAAGATTTCTATTTTTTTCTTATACTGACACGATTTTTTTAAAATATGGTTTTATTTTCCAAATGAAAAGAAATCATTTTTACTCCAATATGGTGTATAGATTAGACGTTTCTATTACAATGGTATTTTTAAAAAGTTATCAGCAAGGCATACCCACACCTGATTGTGTATCGTTAATCTTGTCTCAAATCCTTCATAAAGTTTCTATTTGCTCACAACGACTTAAGTATCCTCCTTATTAATTAGTGCCTATTTGCTCTACTTTTTCAATGATCTAGGTAGATACACCTGGTAAAATGTAAACCCATTGTATGAAAATTATGTGCATGATTAATGACCAATGGTCAGTATTCTAAACAAAATGTTGATTAAGTCTGATGTCAAAATGATTTTTAAAAAGGAATACTGCAGATTTTAATGAAAAAAAAAATCCAAACAATCTGAGTATGTACAATGTAAAAAAATTTTCTGTGATTGCAATTTCACCAACCACGCACCAACAGGGTTGAGTTAGTATAGTATAGTTAGTACACACTCTGTTTTTGAACATCGATTTCCTTGTTTCAATACAAGTGATGAAGTGAAATACCATGTAAGGAAACATTGAGCTGAACTAGTCCATCAGTATGATCCACTTTTTTAAAATGATAAACAACAAACCAATATAATCTCTTTACATTACTGGTTGCATAGATATGATAGTTGCTGTTTCTCCTAAATTTCGCAGCTTGGAAAGTAACTGGCAAGAAAGGAAATCTCATGTCTGATCATAACTTATCAGTCAGCTGAAAAGAGAAAAAAAAACACCCAAACCTTTAACAGAAGAAGTCGTAAATATGAGTTTGCTTATCTTTCCCTCTGATATTTAGCCGGGTTATTTAGACGGCGGTCAAGAAAAATATCTCATTTCGACCCAGTACAGTCTTTGTGATGTCAAATATCCAATTCTCTGCTCCCTGTATGACTGTCTGTCTGTCTGTCTGTCTGT
>BLXT01006566.1:324147-334358 GCA_019648995.1 Plakobranchus ocellatus | reverse complement strand
TTAGTTACATTGATAATCTCTAACAGACCGAGTCCAACATGTTGGTCCCAATTGTTATTATCTTATTTTGTGAAGCATAAATCGAATTTAGAGAGCCTAAATATATTGACGTTACAGGGCACATATATGGGGTTAGGGTCGGCCTTTGAAAACACAAATGTAAAAAGCAATACTTTGTTAAGTAATGATTTTTGTTCGATTACATACGTCTTAGACTCTTAGAGCAACAGGTGTTACCTAACGTTATGGCCTAACAGATCAGTCGCATCACATTCAATGACGATAGCATTGGCCCTAAAATACACAACAACAACAACAACAGCAACAACAACAACAACAACAACAACAACAACAACAACAACAACAACAAAACAACAAAATAAAATAAATTAATTAAGTCGAATCGCAAAACACAGATGTTGTCATGATGACGTTTATACCATTACGACTGCCACCAATCTCTCTTTTTTTGTTTTAGATCAAGTCGCATACAACATGATCTCATGCTTTCTAGCCCTCGTCATTCCGAGCTGCTGAGGAGGGGAAGAGAAGAGGGAGGAGGCTGAAAACCATAGCAGGAAAATCGTAGGATCTCTCCATAGAGTGTGCTCACTAATCTCGCGCCACTGATACGCTCTCTCTTCTCCACCTCCACTTTTTTTTAGTGTTTCTCGATATGGCAAGCTTTCTAACCATCGCACCAGCGATGCTCCCTCTCCTTTCACTTTCATTCTTTTGCAGTGTTTACTACAACCTAATTCTTATAAGGAACGTCTGAGCAAGAGTTGGTAAGGAAATGAAAGAACAGAAAGCACAAAGCACCAACGCAAATATATACATTTTTTTTTTCGAGAAAAAGAGCATCAAGACGACGAAGTAATGTAGAGGCGGCAAAGACAGAGATGATTTTATGATGAGACTGTGTTTGCTTTCTATAATGAGACACCCTGTGTAATAACGTCTGCAAACTGTCAGTGATAGAGGTTTGCCCAGAATACGGGGGAAAGCAAACAATAGCCTATCATAATTTTTTTTTTGTCTTTAGATGGTTGAGACTTCTGATAGGAAATTCCCAGAAACCATACACAGACTAAGAAGCCAATCTTCAAAATAACTAGAGAGTGTAAAAACACATACACGAAAAAGTGAAAACGAAACAAGAGAAAAATAGAGAAATCCGACATACATGGAAACGATTAAATACACTTCAAATAAGCAATGCATAATAATAAGAGTGTTTAAAGTTAATGTCATATCTAGCTCTAAACAAGAGTCGGCACATAACTAGGTTGAGTATACCGGATTAGGTATGTGACATTCAGTTTTCATCTGAAGAAGAAGAAAATCGTCAGCATTGCACAACTACATTACTTATATCCCCATCATCATCATAATCACCATCATCATCATTGTCCCGAGAGGTCCACCGAAGAAAAAGTTCGACCACAGTAATCCACAAGAAAAAGAAAAACAAATATTAAATAAAGAATATACTTTATCGCAACAGCAGCAAGGTATAAAAGACTGTACTCCGTGCTGCACTACACAATGTCAGCTTTTCTCTACCGCTGTCCAACGTGCAACTCTAACTGAAGGAGACTGCACGTTAAAGACTTACATGCGTTAAAGCCTTACATAGGCATTCGTAAAGTTTCGTGAGCCTTGGCTTAGTCCAACAGGCCAGAACTCTCGCTCAAAACCACTGTGCGTTAATGCAAATCTTCAATAAAATCATGAAGAACTGTTTAATAAAGAGGAAGAAGCAATCTTTAAAATACAACCAATACTTGATAAGGAGGCACACATAGGGCAGTCGTCACGTCCGTCAATAATCATCATCATCATCTTCATCCTCCTCCTCCTCCTCCTTCTCCTCCTGCTCATCATCATCATCTCATCCTCCTCCTCCTCAATAGTATTTCACCACCCTCCTTCTCTTCCTCCTCCTCCTC
Organism: Plakobranchus ocellatus; assembly: GCA_019648995.1. Lineage (NCBI taxonomy): Eukaryota > Metazoa > Mollusca > Gastropoda > Plakobranchidae > Plakobranchus > Plakobranchus ocellatus. The sequence goes on along the minus strand of BLXT01006566.1, from coordinate 332,406 downwards.
CTCCACATTATCATCATCTGCCTGTACATCAAACGATGTACCATTCCTGACATGTCTGTCTGCTTGAGTTTCTGTTTTTTTGTATCGATCCAATGCACCCCAGGCACTCCTGACTCAAATATCAATTTCCCGCTGTCTATAAAATTCTTCCTCTGCATCGTCTTTCCTTTACAGTAATCTTTAGGGTAAACCACTCAAAAAGTCATAATAGTATACTTTTGACAACACACTAAAATGCCCTTTTTCAGTTATCGATTTACTGACGGGTAGGGTAAAACATTCTTGTTAGGCGTTTAACTCAAGGATGCAACATTGGCACGGAGTGGACTCTAAAGCTTCATGTACTTTAGCGCCAACACGGGCAATAACTAAGACGACATATCTTCTGACTTTCTTTGTTTTCTATAGCAAAGCATAACAATGTGGCTCTGACTCTTGCATGCAATGCGGCATGAGTATACTTTGCAATAAAAAAAAAATTAAAGGGAGAGAGAGTATATAATTATGCCGTGTTGTTTAATCACTTTTGCTCGGCGCCAATTTGATTTGAGCCTTAACCAGGAAACTCGTTTTGTGTCCAGCAGTTCCCTGCAACTATATTTACTACTTCGTATCGCTAAACCAAAACCACCCTCGATTATTAGATATCGTTTGTCAAGCCCAGCTGTCAAAATCATGAATGTACCGAAAGATAAAGCCCATTACTATTTTATCAATGATGAAATTTGTCTACATTTGTCTGCATATAAACGTCCAGTTTTCCGATATAATCTCATTTCTTGGTTTTATAGGTGACCGTTTTCTAGACTGCAGTGCTCACAATTTGTACGATTACTTTTTTGAGGTCAACTACTCACTTTCTGTTTTTATCGGCACCTTGTCTGGAGATGATCCAAATGAGTTGAAGAATGCAACGGACACACACACACACACATTAATTGAAATATGTACCTATAATAATAATAATTGTAATATATACATAATTATATTATATGCATGTCTATAATATGTATATATGAAAACATAGAATTATACACATAAGGAACATTGCCTATGCCCCAACCTTTCAACTGTGAGCTTTACAGAGGAAAATTTTAATTGAGCTTTGTTGATTCTGGGTCAAGATAAGGGTCTCTTATAATTTTGACACAAGTTAAAAGAGGGGTAAAGAACTAAACTTTTTTTTCTCAGTCTCAAAATTATTATGCAACATGAGACACTATAAGACTCATCTTCAGACATTTTCAATGATCGTTGATCGGTATGGCTTTTCGATTATCTGAAGTATTTGTTTAATCTTTGAAGTTTATAACGATTTCTTTTCAAATGAAATATTATGTTTTTCGTAATCCCTTTGCTTCATCCTAGAATGGAAACATGGTGGCGATGAATGTTTAGGACGAGCTTAAACATGATTTGATATGCAAAAACATGTACAGTGCAATGTTAATATTTATTCAGTTAATATAAAAAAAGGCAAATAAAAAAAAATGGACATCTATTACAAATAAAAAAGAGATAAGGAATTTGGAGAAGTTGTTATCTCCTACTATAAGCGAGGAAATAATTAAGGAAGTGAAGTAGTCATTAAGTGCAGCTGCTATTTTGAATGCGATACGAACTAAATATGCTGACATGCTTCGGAAAATACTGCGTCGGGTGCATTCATTAAAAGATGTATTTGTGTGAGACCATGAACCATTGTCGGGAGATAGCAGTTCGGCCACAGTGTGAAAGGTGACCGACTCGACCTTCAACACATGCCAATACATTTCATCCTCACTGCCGCGAACAAATTGATAACTTATACCTCTTACATACCACTTATCTTTATTCTCTATTATTGCAAAATAAAGCGAAACCGCATATTGTAAGAGTCTGAGCCGACACAAGTATGCTTTACTAGGGAGAGCAAAGAACAGCAGTAGACATTTCTTCTTAATTTCCGCGCTTACTGGTGGCGTGGTACTTTGAGCCCTATGTCCACATGAATAGCTATGCCTCTTAAAGAATCAACGAAAGTTAATGCGGTGAGGAAAGCGAAGCCAAGCTGTCGTATATGGAAAGAAAACAGAACTTAATTCCTGACTAACCTTAGCTTATTCCAAGCACTGGAATCTTTTTATTTTAGGCGAACTTTACTGGCTAATAATATTACTCTTCATTTACAGTATTAGATAATGATATGATATTTCGAAACGTGCAGTAAATTGAAAAAAAAAAAAGAACAACACCAGAAAGTATGAATTCTATTCTAAAGAAACGGAAACAATGAACAAAACTGAAGAAACAAGCGTGTCACCTGTAAACAAGATCCAATCTTCTACAACAACCACTGAAAATTACATAGTTATCGTGGTTCCAATAGATGGAACATCAGTTGGATCAACAGGCGTCAGGCTATCACAGAACGCAATGAACCGATAGACTATCTTGACACTAATGATAGACATTAAATAACTTCCTGCCTCTTTCATACTAGTATATATACTTGTTTGAATTGAAGGTCAATCATTTTTTTTTATATTATTTCGGGGCACTGGAAATGAACCCATTATCGTCCACGCAATTATTCGCTTGACCTGGTCTCTGATTTGTGTGACACACGTTGGTCCAGCTGGTCAGGCCTCAAATTCATACAGACAACTATAAGTGTTTGGACTTTAAAATCAAGGTATATTCATTCTGTTCGTGAATACTTCACTCGCTTTTAGATATCAATAAGCAGATGTTGGTATAATGTGTATCCTTTTTTTAAAGAAAGAATATTACCTAGCTTCTTTGTACGGGTAGATGACACAATTACAGCGACATAAGCTTGACTGGTTGCTTGCTTGATTGATCTATCGAGTAGCTCTTCTTGATACTCTTAATGTAGTATCATACCACTTCTTACCGATTAGTACACAGAAAAAAAGGATAATGTGTATAACTTTTAAAAATGCTTCCACTTATAAACTAGAAAAGCCTATTCCTTATGCTCTCTGGTGCTTCGATCTTCGCTGATGATTTAAAAAAAAACTTAAACCTTTGATCCAGTATACTTTTAGAGTGGAGAGCGGTTTCTTGTTTGTGTCATATTGTCATATATAGGTCTCATAAGACACAGCTAGCTGGACGACCTCTAACGTTTTCTTTGTCATCGGTCAAGGCACGGTGAGTGCTTGAACCCGCGGCGATAAAATCTGTGCAAATTTTATGGCAGGTTTGCTAACAAAAGTGCCATCAATGCGTATCCTGAAGAGAGAAAGAGAATCTTTACATCACTTTTATACTTAAAATGGCATATTTGCCTACAGCCTGTCCGAAATTAATAATTGTAATAATTGTTGTATGAGTGAATGGTTGTGAGATAAATATCGTTTTTTCAACAATTTCAGGTACATAATATTTCATGGTAATCTGATCAAAATATTTTTCAAATTATTCATTGATGAAATGAAAGAAAAAAAAAAACAACAAAAAATAGAGCAAACATGGAAAAACAAAATAAACACTTAGTTTTCAGATACAAAACAACATAAGAGCTAAATGGCTGATTTGAAAAGGTTTAAAATGAATTCTGTTAATCCATAAAGTATGCGTTTAAGCTTTCTCATCGCTCTCTAGAAATACAAACAAAACAATATTTTACAACACCTATACATCAGACAATGGCTAAAATAATATTTTGTACTTAATAATCTTTGAGCCAATCATTTCACCTTGGAAGATGTTTTTATTTTCAGTTTAAAGGAGTAAAATTCTGCCAAAAAAATAACCTTTTCTTTTTATTTTAAGAATTTAGACACGGGCTGTTGACAGCTATAACTTTTTAATATGTCCTAAAATAGCTTTCTTCCCCCAAGCACGTCATTTTTTCACCTCCTGCCCACACACGGGATATTGACATTTTCATCTTTCTTTAATTTCATATTTCTTAACATTTGGAGTATATTGTAGTTCCTCTTATTTTAGCATACACATTACGTCAGTCTCGCAGTACATTTCAGTCCTTGAGGGAGAGGATGTCTTGAAAAGTGGGTGTTTTTTCCTTTTTGAAAAAAAGATACGTGTTGACAGTCTAGTTGACTATGAATTATTCACTCCACCACGTTTAGACTTAAAATGGACCCGTAAAACATAGAACTATTTAAAGCAACCAATGAATCATTCAAGTTTGCGTCGTAATCCAATATCTCTTGTTGAAAAAGGGACAAAGAAATAATATCAAAGTGGTGTGAAAATTTAAACAATGCAAAAGTTCTCAACCAAATAAGTCCCACGTGAGGCACAAACACTAGATTAATTCTCATTCTTTAAGTAGTATTAACAGCAGCAGCAGCAGCAGCAACAACAACAACAACAACAACAACAACAACAACAACTACAACAACAACGACGACGACGACAACGACGACGAGGACAACAACAACAACAACAACAGCAACAACAACAACAACAACAAACTCAAGGAAAAAAAACAGTAAAGGTTCGCTTCTTTACAGTGCAAGTTATTTAGAACTACGTACAAGCGCGTAATTCAACAGCCGCTGCTTCCGAATCGCGACGCTACAAAAACTTTCTTAACATAATGGTACACTTCATAAATCATTTTCATTTTCTAAAATTATATGAAAAATAGAGATTTTCAGGAAAAAAATTGAAAAGAAAAGGAAATGGACATATCAAGATAACGAAATAAAATAGGTTAAAAATTATGTTGTGGTTTAGTTGGATGCAAAATTAACGAGCTTAATAGACCATCCACAAATAGGGAAGAGCTATTGCTTCAAAGTGCATCCTGAAGAAAGTTTGTAACTTTATTTGGGCAAAATCACCACGGCACTTAATTTATTTTTCTGTTTTTGAATGAGATTGAAAGCTGGTATAACGTTGTACAAGCTATTTGCCTCTCTAATAAAACTAGTTTTACTTTTGTTTATCCTTCATTCCAGCGAATAGCAAAGGAGGCAAATCCCACTAACTAGTCTACATGAGTGTTCAACCGTCATTTTAATTCGCAAATTGCGCGAGGTCTCATACTGCGATAGTTTTGTTAGCATGAGTCTGTCAAGTATTTTATCATCAACAGAAAGCAAGAAGTCGAAGAGAATAAATAATAATGATTAATGCTACAGGAGAGAGGTATGATTTTTTAGTATACAACCAGTCCACAACAAGGTGATCTCAGGCTCTCAGGCCCTCCGTCAGGTCAGGGCGCTGGTGGCGGGGTTCGAACCCGCGACAGAAGGGTTCCTGCAGGGTTCCTGCAGATTTCAGGGCGGACTCAATAGCCCAGTGCCTTCGACGCCCCGTTATAGGAGAAAAAGATGGAGAATGCACAAAAGTTGAATGTATTATTATGTAATTCGGTCCTATTTTGTCTTGAGAGATAGCATAAATAACACCCATTACCAAAATAATGAGAGTAGATGCGAGGAGGAAAGAGGAAATGATGAGAATTTTTTCTCAAGCAAGCCACTGTTTCTGTTTAAAAAACACATCTCTATAGCTGTTTTTTTCAGTTTGATGGTCCATAAAAGTAGCAGCTTTTTTTTATTTTAGCCATCATCTCTAAATTACATCTTATTATACGCATTTTATGACCGTTGGATTGAGAAATAACAAAACTGTCAATATTGCCTATGATAAAAAAAGTAACAAATTATCTCATTTGCTCATTTTCCTTTCCTCTCATTCGTTGGTATTCAGCTTTCCAGTATATATTGTTCTTTTTTAATTTTAGAAAATCGTGTTTTTTCTACCTTGGATATTATCATTCCCTTAACCAGGAAATTGACAGAACTGTACTTTTCTCTAAATATAATTCAACTTTATCTGCTAACTTCTAATAATTATTTCTATTCAAAGAATTTCAAAATAGCTTCTTTAATGTGTCCACCGTTGCCTCTGCTCCATAAATTTTGTAATAGCTATGGAAGCCTTAGACTTGCTTGACAGGTGTGTAAAACATAGTAAAGACTTCAGTATTGTATTGAATACATTGAGCAGAGGAAAAATGGACGGTTAATTTCAGCGTTTCTTGTTTGAAAAGAATTTGAAGTTGTAAAAATCTATCTCTGTCCCCCCCAAAAAAATGATTATTGTTCTGAAAACTTCATAGCTGTATGTTCACATGTATTCTAAATATAAAAAAGGGAAAGTTTTGTTTACGTCTTTCGAAAATCGGAACAAAGGCGAATCTCAAAATAGTGGCCTAAAAAGATGTGTCTTTGTTCCATGACACCGTCAGTTTAATTATAATTCATCAACGTTATTTCTCTTGATGCTTAGGCTGATGAGCAAAATCTACAACGAATCTTCAGATGGAGTTATCCCTCTCTTTTAAAGTTCCTATACCTTCCTTTGCTATTTCCAAATAAACATTATTCCTAAAAACGAAATAGCGATTTTGGTGTTTCGCGGTACAAATGTTTGTCTCAAAGATCGCAGTGAAATGAAATATCACTTTTTCAAGTCTCTCTTTAAGGTAAAATATGTTATTTTAAAACCAAGATTTGTAAGGAAACATAGGAGCATTATGTGGGTAAAGTCCCGTAGATAATCATATTTTCTGATCACATCCACAATACAGATATGGAAAAAGAACATACTTGTAATTGAATCAATATAAGTTTATTGTTCGCCTTTCAATCTGCCTCCATTAAAAAATTTATACACCATTATAATCATCCTTCTTTAGAACATCATATACCTTGAGGCTGCATATCTTTTGAATTTGAGTGCTAATAATTAATTTTGCCCCATCATATTGTAGACTAACGATCTGTTATTCATTATCATTTACAAAGTCCGAGGCCATAAATCACAGGACGTGTTGGAGAAGGATAATCATCGATATTATACACGGAGGCCTAGCGTTTTAACATTGAGTAACGAATTTTTAAAACAAAATGTGCACACATCGTAAGAAAAACATCATGTCGAATATTACATTTTTTCTGCTAAGGAACAAAACTCTTTTTCCTGCATACCGCTCACGTTTTGGGGCTATTTTTGAAGAATTTATCGCACTGTCAGGTCTCAAAGACACAGGTCAGACTTAAGCTATCATCACAGCGTATCTAATTTTTTCTTTACTGACGGCCAGCTTGCCCTATATTGACCTCTTCCAGTGTCATCCAAATCGATTAGGCTATTGCGGGATCTTAGCTGAAACCAAGATAGTCGATTATATTTCACGTACTCATTGTAGTAAACAATTGATATGCACATATATATTTATTCGAACATAAGGTATTTTAACACCTTTGGGTGTGCGGCTAACGCAGGAAGAGCAGAAGTAGAAGCTGAAAAAAAAGCAGCAGATTTTGCCAGTTTTTAAAAGCCGTGAGCTCTCCAAGACATGATGATCTTAAGCTTTTTGGACGCATGTTGTAATAATCAAATAAGTGAACCACGCCGGAATGTGGTTGGTTTGAATCCTGTCTCCATCCCCATCATATCCATTGGGAAGATATTTTACCCGCAATCCCTCAGCCAAAACAACTTTAAAACGCAGATCTGACGTAAAGATTCAATAAAAACAGTACATTATTTTCAGCGTTCAACTGTGTAACAACGTGAGCGGATAGATGTTTGGAGTTGTGAAAACGGGCGCTATAAAAATAACTATTATATATTTTTTATAGATATGATATTTTTATTTTCCCTTTTTGCCTCTGGGACTGTTGAAGTGGAGACAGGCTAGCTGCACTTCTTAGATGAATTAAAAAGAAGGATAAGAAGAAGAAAAAGAAGAAGAACAAAAACAATTCGAAGAAAAAGAAGAAGGAAGGAAAGAAAAGGGAAGGGGGAGGAGAAGAAGAGAAAGACGGCGCAGAAGAAAAGACACTTGACTTGCGATATATATAAAGCGAGATATTGAAAGAACGAGAAAAAGAGAATGTCACAGAGAAAGAGAGAAAGAGAGAGAGAGAGAGAGAGAGAGAGAGAGAGAGAGAGAGAGAGAGAGACAGAGAAGAGAATGTGTAAGAAGAAAAGAGAGAGAATTTACCTAAAGAAAAACGAAACTGAAACACATGTAGACGTTACAGCAGAAACCTAGGGTAAGTTTCAATGAAACGATGTTTAATCCCAGTAATTTGGGGGTATTGTTGGGAAAACTTCAAATAAACCATAAGACAGGCAACATTAATGATGTTAATTACAAATATTTTACATAACTTCCTCATGCGCGAGGACAAATCGTGACATAAATTACCTTGTTTAAAAATAATCCATTCGTTTATCTTTCTAACTCAGATATGTACTTTT
>BLXT01006566.1:258533-266033 GCA_019648995.1 Plakobranchus ocellatus | reverse complement strand
GTAAAGATGATCATTATTGTAGTGGTCATTTACGCCGTGTGCTGGCTGCCTCTTCATGTCATCACTGTCGTCGGAGACCACAATCCAGAGATTTACAACCTTCCCCACATCGACGTCGTATGGCTTTGCGCGCACTGGCTGGCTATGTCCCACTCGTGCTACAATCCTATCGTCTATTTCTCCTTGAACACGACTTTCCGGCGCAACCTCAAGCGCATGATGCTTATCTGTCGCACGAGCATCCGGCGCTATTACCGCAACCGGAAACGGAGGTGCAGAAGGGGAGACAACAACAATATCAACAACATGGGTTCTGCTTCTTCTCTCCAGCAGAACGGAGGCCTGGGAACAGGAGGTACTTCCGGCGGAGGAGACTGGACCATCAGTGGCGACATTGATGAAGACGAGACTGAGTTCACAGATCCTCCATTCAATGCCAGAACCTGCAGCACACGTAGCTCAAGGACATCCTATATGGTTAAGTCTGGACCCGCTTCTAGCTCCTCTATACGTGGCGCAGTCGGGTCCGCCCAGCCGGGGTGGAGGTGCGTCACTAGCCTCAATAGAAAAAGCAGGAAAAAGGACATGTACGTTTGACAGTGACTATTGCTTACATCTCAAGAACTGATTAATATTTGGCACGTTTTTTGTTATGGCATAACAAGAATTTATAAACAAACTCATCTTCTCATTTGCGAAATTAAAAGAAACTATTTTACTTATAGTTGTATGCTTTTACGATATAAATCTATACCTACTGGCATTAAATTTAGAAATTTCGTTGAGATTTCAATCTTATTATCAACAATAAATATTCGTTTTTGCTTTATTGCGTTGGGAATAGAAACCTGGGATAACGCACGTATGAGGCTGGTAACGATTTCCAATCAGATTTAAGAGGCCGAAAAGTCTAATATTGTTCAGTTCCATTGACCTCAAAATCCGCTCAAATAATTGATGTACAGTTAACATTAGTGTTATGTATATTGTGTCTTGTATCGTATGACAAATACTCATGGTGATAATTATCGTAGAAGTATATTGTATTTATTGTCAACATTCCCTACACTCATCCACAGAGTATACTTTTAATCATATTGATGTAATACTTCAGTGTAAAAAGATTAAGGGAATATCTAAAAAGATGTTCTTTATTTTCACGACAGCATATGTCACAACATCTTTTAAAAAGTTGCCTTAGTCGTTGATGTCTTGTGCTAACATAAGCGATAATTATTAATGTCTATAATTATTATCTGTTTTGTCGCGGTGATTCTTTATTTAGCGAAATAATCTTTACCCACGTTCCAAGGATTACTATAAGAGAAGACATGCTTGGCCTATGTTTAGCCTTGGCTAGCGAAGGCCGTGCTTATATTTACTGTGCCCATGTTATTGTCATCAAAATACACTTATTATAGGACAGGATTGGTTCCACAAGAATAACTGAACATTGGAACCTTTAAATAAAGTACATAATGATGGCCATGCTGCCATTATTATTAAGCAATAATAGGCATACCTATTCCTATTGCAGCCCCTTCAGGTATGGTTTTTAAAATTACTGTGTGAACATAATAAAAATATTTCCACTACATTTATTCAACCTTGTAACTACAGAAGAGCCTGTTTAAAACAAACTCGTAACAAAAGGGATTAACGGCTATGCGATGTTTTGTGGGGCTCTTTTAAGAATTCAACTCAATAACACATGGAATTTGTCCTACTGAGATTCAGTGGTCGGGTGTGACTTTTGGCATACAAATTTTCAAAGCAGAAGAATGGTAAAATTTTCCTAGCCACAATTAAATCAAATTAAGATGTTCATCGAATTAAAAATAAAAAAAAAAAACACCAAGAGCAGAGCGAGACAGGGAGGGCAACTGGAGCAGAGTGAATGATGTAGAAAGGTTACTAGAGAGAAGAAATAATGAACATCTAAGGTGTCTAAATGTAAAAGTAAAAACGTCAATAAAAATACCCCTAATAATTCGACAGAAGTGAGAAATTGTGGATGTGTGTACCAGTGTAAGAGAGGGTGTGGGAGATGCAAATAGTGAGTGACAAAGAGAGAGAAAGAGGGAGGATGGGGGAGAGACTGAAGAGAGAGAGAGAGAAAGAGAGCAATGATAGATAGACAAATAGACAGACAGATAGATAGATAGTTAGATAGATAGATAGATAGATAGATAGATAGATGGACAGATAGATAAATAGAAAGATAGATAGATAGATAGATAGATAGATAGANNNNTAGATAGATAGATAGATAGATAGATAGATAGATAGATAGATAGATAGATAGATAGATAGATAGATAGATAAGAAAGCGAAATACGAATAACTTTTCGTGTCCTTTTTGGCTGTCATAAGCAGTTTTAATCTGCAAACAGAGCACATTCTCCCCATGATGATAAAAGTTTATAATCTGCACCACATGTCAAAACTTGGATCTAATCAAACTGGATAAAGAAACTTTTTATTTAAAACAAACACAACACACAAGTTGATAATTTGGAATGTAGATATTTACATCTAGGTCTACTCTCTACTCTCTACTATTAGACCTAAAATCTAGTCTAGATGTCTAGATCTAAATGTCGTCTCTTTTAGACATGTTCCATTTTTTAAAGCTTGAAATAATTCATGTTCTTAGATAATAAAGCTAGGTCTAGACTAGATCTAGCCCTACAGTAGAGAGGGAACACACTATCGCTATCAACAAACTGTTATATTTATTTAAGGAACAGATAGACTTTACATCTTGATCTATATCTAGATCTACGGTGAGATGCAATTTAACAAAGGCCCATAGCAACTCACACAAGTCTAGATCTAGACTAGTCTATATGGCCAGGCATGTAGCAGATTCTACAAACAATCCTGTCTGATAAACTTTGCACAATCTTCATTCCACTGTCTGTTACTTTGTAGACTGTAGATCTTGATGTTTTCGTTTCACTCTGCCACTTTCCTAAAGTGAGTTTTAACTACAAATTGACATCTTTAAGTATTAATAATTGCAGATTCTTTCACATCTACAACAAGTATAAATACTAAGTAGCTTAATACTGCATATAAATGATATGATAAAAAACTAATTAATGGACAAATATAGGTCTTAAAAACACAAAACGCTGTAAAACACCAAGACAAAAACTGAGCAAGCCGCCATTTTTGTCTGTAACCGATGTGATGAACCACATACAACACGGTGCGGGCTTGACCTTTGGTAGCAGGCTCAGAAACCGACTCGTGCATGTCCTCTTCTTATAGTAGTCCTTGCTACGTTCTAACATTCTTCATTTTTAGCTCAAAGGTTGTATGCCTTGGTAAAGTTAAGAACACCATATGCAATAAATTCCCAGTTATGGCGCCCTTACGTTTTCAACAATGATTTGTATACCATCTTTAGATTTGTAAAGCGGACCAGCCTGATGCACCATTTTAACCGAGACTGTTTCATAGTGCCACACTTCGGTAAGATTGTCTACGTTTAGAAGATAACTTTGAATAACATGAAGGTGAAATAAGTATCAAACAGGTTTTCAATAATATTAAAACTCTCTGCAATGAAGAGAAAACATTGTATCATTTATAACCATCGGGCCTCGCATAGGCTTCAAACTGGCCGCAACAGTTTCGCTTGCAAAATATTTCACATGCTAGGCAGACTAAAGTGCAGGCAGAAATGTTATGTTGTGGAATAGCGTCTGTGCGGTCGAAGCACAAGGCTAATTAAATAGTATTAAACATATTAGCGGTCGTTTGCGGGTTATGTCTCTTTATTTTTAAAAGTGATTGCTTTCTAGACATAACAGCGCACGCTTTCAGATTACAAACAATTAGATGACAGCACCTGCCCAAGTCATAGTCTTTTGTTACTGAAACCATTAGCAAATGAAAGGGATACAATCTTCATGCCTCCCTCTAAATTAGAAATGAATTGAATCGCTATGTGTTACTGTTGTTACTTTTATTGTGCTTGCTATTATTACAGCGCTTTTCATTCATTCATTCATTCATTCATTCTTCTTCTTCTTCTTCTTCTTCTTCTTCTTCTTCTTCTTCTTCTTCTTCTTCTTCTTCTTCTTCTTATTATTATTATTAATATTATTATTATTATTATTATTATTATTATTATTATTATTATTATTATTATTGTTATTATTATTATTACTATCATTATTTTCATTATTATTATTATTATTATTATTATTATTATTATTATTATTATTACTCTTATAATTATTATCATCACTATCATCATCATCATTAGCATCATCACATTTTATTGCTGTTGCTTTTGTTGTCGTTATACTTGTTATTATCTTTAATGTATATCTTGTGCGTGTTTATGTTAAGTCATATCACACTGAAACCGATCTCGACGTAAACTTCGTTGCTCTTTTCTTTTTGTTGTAATTCCATTCCAGCCAGGGAGTTTATGTTTATACTTTATTACTGCAAAAAACAAATCTTTAATGTTACAATGAACTAATTAACATTTTTTTTTCTCTTGACATTGCTCAATATGTACTCACCCCGAGTTTCCAGTTAGCCTGGTTAGAATAATCTTCCTTAGTTTCATTTATACGCTTCTCTTCCTCTGAGCTGATATCGATGAGAAGATGCAATTATCGTTTTTTCCCTCTTTATAGACTATCACTCACCTCAACTTAAGACTGGTTGGATTCAGATCCAAGTTTTGCTTTAATGTGATGGCCGAAAGTTTGAGGTTGCAAACCCAATCGGTAAGGGCAGCAATAAAAGATAGCTTCCCTCGTATCTATTAATACAGAAAGGGTAGTTGCTTTTGTCTCATGGTGTACTACAACGATTATTACATCGTATAAAGTTCCACTAACTCCGATGAATAGGGAATGCGATTTGATTGGAATTGATGGCTTTTGCCTAGACTTTTGCGACCTTTCATTTCGAAAAATGAATTTTTTAAAAAGCGCAGAAGAAAGATCATTTGGAAACTTGTCCTTAAAATATTTTCGCTTATAATTAAACTATACTGTTTAAGAATCTAAGAATAATTATTCTAGTTTATCGAAAAAGTTGCATGATTATAGGTAGTTGACATACAACGAAGGTCCCCAACCTTTTAATCCCCTAACATTACATCTCCAATAAATTATTTATAAAATTATGATTAGTTTCATCCAATACCGGTAATTAATACTATAAGTCTCTTTTGATGACAAATTTTGTGTGCACGCACGGCCACAGGGTGTCCTAAGAGGACCTAAACCCATGAAAAACGACGAAATGTCTTTTTTCAGATTTGGATGTGAATTTGCCTAGCATTGGAGCTATCATTATGGTTAATTCATTGACTCTTTCAGAAACTTGTGTTGACAAATATTCTGCGAACTTTGGTGATTTCATTTTCTTTTTCTTTTATCCTCGGCTGCTCATTTTAGAAAAGTAAGCACGATTGAGAGAAGAATAATTCTCAAAAGAAGTGAGTTAAAAACAGTGTGTGATTAACATAACCAATACATTAGTGTTTTAATTGTTTTGCGTTTACCTAACAAAAACGTGGCCGGCAGCTGACGACAGAATCACACCGGCTGGGTGATTTTTGAAAATCGAAGATCTGTCTGAAAAAAAGAATCCATATTACATCAAGAAAAGCAGGTTCAATCTTGAATAAGAGTTTTACTATCGCTATTCATATATATTTTTATAGCAATATTAGTAGAGGCTACTTAGTTTATCATGCAGGATTTTTAAAAAAGTGCGTAATGAGTTTATTCATCATTTTTTTTTGTAAAGCAAAAATATCATTTGTTTGAAGGAAAAAAAAAAAGCGATGTAGAGGCAAAATACAAATCAGCAATCACAAAATGTAACAGCTGGAAATCTTAAGGAAATTTCAAATAAGTTGCAGTTACGCTGCAGCATGGACATTTGTTCGTCTACGTTGACTAAAGCATAAAGGGGGACTTGTTTTGTGGTGTCTTTGGCTCATTGAAACTAATGCATGCCGGTTTTAGGTGAGAAAAGAAGACAACATTAAAGTTTTATCGAAAGTTATTTGCATGCAGCCAAAAGGGCTCTTTCTGATTTTTCGTAAACGTACATAATAGAAACTTCTAATGGAAGTCTTACTTTACTATACGGGTATTCCTACTACAGCTAAAAATATTCACAATTTTTTTCTTTTAAATTATAATCTTTCATGTATAAAGGATACTGCCATTTGAATGGTAGTTACATTACATAGTTTTTTCCTCTTTTAATCAACTTCAGGCTTTTTTAGCCCTTGCCTGGCAGGACGGCTGTAGTGACCGCAAATCCGCTATGCAAAGATCCTTGCAGATCGCAAGTCGATATAGCTACCCATTGCGACACCAACATTGCGGAGGTCGTCCTTACGAATGTGACATTTCACGGGATTAGCAACAAGAATTTTTAGTTTAAAAATCTTATACCTTTTAGGAGATCATAAATTCTCTAGATAATGTCTAATCCATCTGATTTTTTCTCTCACATCTATCAGTTCAAGCGCGAAAAAAAAATCTAATGAAGATGGTAGCGTTAGCGTATCGAGATATCGACTCTATGTTAGTTGTATTTAAATCGATGACCAAACTAACCCTGCGAGAAGCGGTACAACAAAGCGAATCTCATAAACAATTGTATTGATTGAAGGGGTTTTTTCTCAGGACCTCCCGGTATGTTTCCATGCGTCTGTGTCAAAGCACATTACAAAATACAAAGTCTAGTATGGTTTACTATTACTGTGTTACAGTCATTACTGTTTGGAGCTTCTCTTGCTCACAAGCAAGATGCTAAAACATGTTTTACATGATATTCGAAAGAAGTTTGTACAGCCTTTTGTGTTCATAAATTCGAATAGTTTATTTTCCTTTACAAAGTACAGTTCTTGGTATTGGCAAGCCATATAAAAAAAAATTTATGCTACAGTAATTTCTTTCAATTTTAGCCATTAAAAAGGTCAGTTTTCTAATAACAATGTGTTGCCTTTGTGTTCCATTTCGAGCCATCACCGCCTTACCACCTGTTATCCCCTACTCGCCTCAACGAACAAAGATTCTTTTTTGAAGGAACACAATTCAACACGAGGAACTTTGTGCAGTTCATAGGGAAAGATTAAAGGAATTTTTGTTGTTTTTCATTTTATTGCGGTTCCTTCGTATTAAACAAAAAAAATTTCAGATTGGTACATTATTAAAATTAGAAAGATAATTCAATTATTCGTTGGATGAATAAAAGATTTTCTTAGAAGCTTGGCGTTTAAAACAACGATACATCAAGGTTCATTTCTTTTGATAATCAATGTGAGCGAAATAAGGAGGATGAGATACTATAAGAACATGATAATCAACCTATAGGATTTGAGCTTTATATTTTTAAAAGATGCACTGGGCTTCTAGAATTACCTAAAGCCGAGCACAGAGATAAACCCGGCAACATGTATACTTGTCATAAGTACTTGGTGCAAGGAACTTAGTCCACAGAGGG
>BLXT01006566.1:145069-161054 GCA_019648995.1 Plakobranchus ocellatus | reverse complement strand
TAGTGGCAGTGGCAGCGAAAATAGTGGAGGTGGCAGTGGTGGCGGCGGTGGTTGCGGCACAGCTAATGTTCTGATGTAATCTTTTGAACATGCTGAGGCTGATAATAATTATGATAATGAAGAGGAAAAGGAGGAGGAGTGGAAAGGAAAGGAAGACGCATTTCGATGATGATGAGGTTAACAAAAATTATATTTTGTAGATATTCCCCTAATATTTTCTCGTTATGGTGAATGAAGCTGCTATACAACGTGCATGTTTTTAGCGAACTGATGTGCACAAATGTCTACGCCAATATTTTCCTTTTTATTTAGATAATTAAATAAATTTACAATTTTTATTTTGGATTTTTGTAGCTACCGACAACCATGTAAAATGGAAACAAAACATCAACACAGATCTTTCATCTTTCATTTTCAATGGATGTTAGTTGCATTTCTTAATGTAATATTGTTTGGAAGAGTGCTGTGCTGTAATATTTTCGAACCTTAAGCCAAGAAGAGCATCTGAAGCCATACAATCGTCGTCTATTTGATTTTTTTTTTCACCCTTCAACCTTCTTGAAACAAAGGCCATCAGCAAAGATCTTCCATAGTAATCTTTGTAGTTTGTGAGGGCATAGCACTGCGTTATGTTCAATTTTAGTTCCTCAGAGGTTTGAAACAACATTTTTATCAAGCTTAGACAAAGCGGCTCACAATTTAGGAGTGTTTTTCCTGCGTCTTTGCTAAACATCATTTCTGCTTCCTCTCTGTGGTGTAGATTCCATTTTGTTAGCCATGATTGTCTGAGGGTTCAAAAGAGTTTATTTTCATGACAGCGTATTTCTTTATGGCTGAGTTTACTTTTACTCGTTTGGCTGATAAAATTATGAATTATTTACTAAAATGGTGTTCAGCTAGGTGCAAGTGTGTAAGATTGTACATTACTTTCATGCACATTAAATTTAACGGCGATAATAAATAAGTCCCGGTCCCGATAGCATGATGAAAAATTGAAGATAGAAAAGGAAGGATGAATGTAAGTATGTTCATGGAATAAAGAGTACCTCTTCACAGCTGAAAAACCGTTAAGATTTTCTTTATGTTTAACATAGGCAAGAAAGAGGCTCTATTCCACTCGACTGCTTCGTTTTGAGGGGGTGAACTTGTCTGAATGGGTTTATAACATTGGGAGTTCATTTTAGTAATATTGAAGAGGAATAAACGTGGGCTATTAAAAACATTATATTTTGCCATTCAATGGTCTGTACATGGCGTATAATTTCTTTATGAAGATTTAGAGCCAAGACCGGCCTCGGATCCTCAGACTAAATCGTCGCGTAGATTTACTCTATTAAATTTCATTAGTAGGTAGGTAAAGATGGACGTTGTAATGAAAAGGTCTAGCGCTCCTATCTTAAGTCTATAATTTTTAATTCCCAATCTACGTCTCATTCTTTTTAAATTCAGTGGCATTTCACAAACACCATTTTTTAAATAGCGCTTCTTGGCCGGCTATTATATACCCATTTCCTAAAGAAATTTGTCACTTTTTTTTGTATATAATTCTGTTCAATCAAAATAAATAATAAAGTTACTTATGCACAGTGCAATGTATTGATTTTACTGTCTGCTAAATACATTTTGACAACATAGCTAGGTGAATTCACTCACCTCTGTGTGTTTAGTATGTTTTCTTTTCTTTCTGTTGGGCATGAGTTTCTTGTGTTGTGTTTGGTATCAATACGAAGATTATTTCAAGAGCTACAAAAAGTATGGAATAAATTTATAAAAATAGAAATTGCATTTGAACTGCGAGTCTAAACAATGCAGAAAATAACTGACTTCTAATCTGCCGCGTCTCAGCGCAGAAGAGAGAGGGCGTGCTATAGGGCTCATTGAAGCAAGCGTTCCCGTGGCGAATGTAGCAAGGCTTTTGAGCTGTAGTCGGGAAACCATTTACAATCTACAGATAAAAGAACACAGGATAATAGATCGACCAAGATCAGGGAGGCCACAGGTTACCACCCTGGCACAGGATCGGTATATCCGCGTCACCTATCTGAGAGACAGGTTCCAGAATGCTTCTCATACAGCCAGAACCATACCGAGACACTAACCAGTGAGCACACAGACCGTTATTCGTAGGCTCCTGGAACATGTCATAAGGTAAGTCTATTTCTTTCTGCATACCTTTCACTCGGTACAAATAAATGTACATCTAGTTTTAAAATAATTATCTTTATCTTCTCATTCTTTAAATTGTTCTCATCATCCTAACAGCATATTTGTCTTCATCATTCTTTTTACGTTTTGATTTGTCTTTAGGGCAAGAGGGTCATAACAGACAGGCTCGCTTGTTATGGGCGAACAACCCACGTACCGTTGACAGGACAGCAGTGGTATCAGGTCCTTTTCACGGATGAGCCTAAGTTTGTCCTTGGTCGCCAAGATGGTCGACTGTTTGTATATCACGTCGAAATGAAAGGTTTGAGGACCAGTGTGTACATGAAACCCTTAATCGAGGATATGGGCAGGTGGCGGTGTGAGGCGGAATCACAACAGACCACAGGACAGCACTGGTGCATATTCCGGCAGCACTAAATGGCGCCAACTACATAGTCACCATCTTGCAGCCACACGTGGCACCGAGCACATCGTGCCAGGGAGACGCAAGCTTACCTGGCAGGACAACAAATCGGTGTCATCCATCCCTGGCCAGCTGTATCACCTGACATGAGCCCGATCGACCATGTTTGGGACATCCTTGGCCGTCACATCCAATGGATGAATCCTGCTCCTCAGAACAACGCTAAATTAATTCAAAGCCTAACCAACGCTTGGAACGCAATCCCACGAGGTCAAATTGTCAACATCGTCAACTCTATGAGATGCGGATGCCAGGCCGTCACTGCAGCAGGCGGTCGCTCACGATATTAATCCTGCTGAGCTTTCAGCCCTTACAGGAAATGTTTCTAATTTAACCAGCATCAGTGAACTTTCTATCAAACTATTCAAGAACCATAATTTTGAATTACAATGTTAATGTAAAGTTTCTTTTGGAAAAAAAATGTAGCGCCTGCCTTTTCAGATTTTTTTTTTATTTTGACCTCTATCACTTAAGGTGAGGCTTGAAGCACCAGGTTATGTATTATGTGCATTAAAATACATGTTTCGAAACTGACAAATGCTTCTTATTTGTGATCAAATATTGTTTCTGTATATGCAAAGGTTTATTTTTTTATTTAACACTTTTCTTGGTGTCAAGTTTTTTTGGAAATGAGGACATACATTTTTATGTGCTCTTATTGGCAGAATAAATATTAGCTGCACATTATTAGTTCCATTATTTTATCTTTTTTTCGTTTTGTGAGGTAATCATTTGATTTGTTCTTTTTTATTGCGGTTATGTTAGGCTTGTATCCATTGCTTCATCAAACTTTGATGTTAAATATATTAACTGTCCCACAAATTGACTTTAAAAGCACTATTTCATTAATTTGAGAATGTGAAATTTTCTACAGCTTACAACACAAAATAATTATATCACTTCTCTGTCGCCTCCAGCTTATTATAACTTTAGCATTGTCGATCATTCACTGCCACAAGAAAGTGTTGACCTCGGATACACTGTCTTAACTTTTTGTTGTTATTATTGTTGTTGATACTATAATAGTTGTATTTTTATTAAGTTCGTTCTCTCGTTATATTCATATTGATACTGTGTGTATTCGAGAGACACTTGAATACTTTAAGTGTCATGCTAAGCTTGGTGCTGCAAAGAGGGTTAAAGTGGGTCTCACGTTTGGGTCGAGGAGTAGTGTCTTGTTTGTTCTTGGCATACTGCATTGTGAGGTAGTTTGAAACGTAGTGCTATATCGTGTTTAAGAGTCAATTAAGGATTCATTGACGACAAAACACTATAAAACGCTACGTTTCGAAATCGATACTATCCGGGGTTTTTTTTAACTATAAACCTTGTTTTGCTCTCTTTGTCTTAGGTACAACAATGTTCGAAAGCTAATTAAAACTGTACACTCTGTCGGCAATTAAAACTGTGCCATTTAGATTGTTAATGCTTCTCTCTCTCTCGGTCTCTCTCTCTCTCTCTCTTGGTCTCTCTCTCTCTCTATCTTGGTCTCTCTCTCTCTCTCTCTCTCTCTCTCTCTCTTTCTCTCTCTCTCTTTTCTTCTCTTCTCTTTCTCTATTCTCTTTCCCTCTCTGTATCCATCTTAAGACTTTCATCATTTCTTGGGATTTTTTTCATTTTATCTAGAGATAAATGATGACTTCTATATTCCATTGATTGTTTTTATTTAAGCAGCTGTTGTGCGACCGGTGCATTTCTCGAATAACTTTCAGAAGCTTTCCAATCCTTGATTGTCCAATTTCAACAGAGTTTTGAACACTTAACTTCTTTACAATCAAAAGTTCTGCCTTCCATCAATGAATCAAAAATGTAAAATCGCTCCAACAATGAAATGGTCAACATTGCATTTCAGGAACTCTAGTAAAGAACAAAGCCCGTCTAGGTTTGGAAAGGTCAAACACAATGTAAATTGAACAGCACTCGATTCGCCATTAAAAATGTGGTCGTTTCACTTTCACTGGTACACTGGAGGAAAAAAACACACAAAGGGTAAAGAACTTTTCCACAGAGAAAGATTAGGACAATGCTTTCAGTGATCAGCTCATTGAGAACATCCAGTTAAAAAAAAATAAGGAATGAGAAAACATAATCTCTGAAGCACTCTTATCTTCGGCTATGAAATGTGAAAAAAAGAAGAGATTCTTAAGTTTTCTAGAATCCTCAGAGGAAATGTCGGCCAAGGAAGACAAAATTCTTAGGTTACGTTTTTTTTGTGTGTGTTTTTTTTTTTCTAAACATGGTTTTAGCGAATTCCGGGCGATTGGTCCAAAGTAGAACGTTATCTTTGTTTGAGAGAATGGAAGACAAATAACAGTAAAGACCATTAAGACTTCCGAAGAGAGATCAATATACTCCTAAATTTCTGTATAAAGAGTACAGTAATTGGATGCCACGGTTTTGATATGGGTCATTTTCGTAAG
This sequence comes from Plakobranchus ocellatus, assembly GCA_019648995.1. Lineage (NCBI taxonomy): Eukaryota > Metazoa > Mollusca > Gastropoda > Plakobranchidae > Plakobranchus > Plakobranchus ocellatus. Next base: position 156,005 of record BLXT01006566.1, on the reverse strand, counting down.
AAGACATATCATTTTCAGACGAAATTGCCTTGTTCACGAAATCACTGGTTTCCTACGGGTCAAAGAGGAACTTGTTTTACTCCCATCGATGCAAAATACGATAGGGCAGTCTGACAAATCACTTCATCAACGAAAAACAGCCATGAGCCCCTGAAAAAATACATGAAATCAGTTGCCTGAGCCACATTCAGAGGTGGAAGCATCTTTGTCAACTCTAAGAGATCAGATCCCATCGACAGCTGACAGGTGATCTCCTCAATTAGGTGATCCCATGCAAATGCTTTCATAATATCGTATGATGGCCTTGGCATTATAGAATGATTAAACATAATTATTTCCTCTTCCCTCTTCCATTCCCCGGAGGCTTCTTTGCTTTTTGTATCTTCTTTTTAAGATACTTCTCTCTCTTTTTCTCTCTCCTTCTCTCTCTCCTTCTCTTTTTCTTTCTCTCTCTTTCTCTCTCTCTCTCTCTCTCTCTCTCTCTCACACACACACATACACACACACACACTTTTCTCTACTCTTTTTCTCTGCATCTCTCTTAATATTTAACAATACTTTTTTAAAGCATGTGAGTGAGAGAAAGTTAGGATAAGACGCTGAAGTGTTTCTGACCTGCTTATTGTCCAACCAAAATTGAATCTATGATTTTGTAGCGTTAGGTTGAAGGGAAAGAGCGACTGCTGGCTTCTTCAGCTATGCGCATTCATTAAGGTTTTTTAAATTCTTTAATTGAATTTAATTTCTTTCACATTTTTTTTCATGATTGATTAAAAAAAGTGAAAAAACCAACATGAATCAACAATGACTGCACAATATGCCAGGCATTTATTCAAGCTCCTTACTTTTAAATGTAAATAAAATGGTTGCAAAACAACAACAGTATAATGGTTTTCTCTTGTAAACCTCTACATTTCTAATATTGAAATGATTCATATTTTCACATGGCACACAGCTGTCATGGGCACTTGGATTAATACTCGTAGCCTCCTCCTACCCGTCGAGGTTTCCTGAAAAAAATAGGCAGATAAATTATTACTGAGACAATATGATCAAGAATGCAGTAAAAGGTTGCTCAACCAAAGTAAATAGAGTAATGGTATAATTATTATAAATTCAGATTTTCAGGAATTGTTTTTCACATTCTTACCCATTATATTCATAACCATAAGTGAGCTGTTTCACAAAGTCTACTTATATATTTATATCAATTTTCCCCCCGTGCATAGGAGACCAAATCACAGGGTAGAGATTGTAACTATTTTCTATTTTCCTATCTTACAAATCTCAGGCATAGTCCAAAATAGCCAAGGGCAAAATTGCAAATGTATAGTGTATGAGTTTTAGTCGCTATGGTATTTCATCTTCAAATCCAAGATGCCGTTGCAACGACCGAATGCGAGAAATTTTTTTTTCATTTTATGATAATTTAGGCTCTAATCAATCATAAAACATGCATGAACTAGGTAAACATATACTAGGTGGGTTAAAAGTCATTTGGGTAAGATATAATTATCTGCCGGGCTATCTTCTCTTAAGCTTTTACCATAGAAAGCAAATATAGTATTGCCTTTAACTACGTTGCAGAAGTTGGTTTTTTTTTATTATTATTTATATTGTAATACGGAATCATGGAGCTCTAGAAATTATTTCAAAATTGGGCACAAAGCATTATTAAATGATGTGATGAAAACACATAAAATGCGGATTCAGCTGACAAATACAAACTGAGCAATTCAGCTCACCAATGACTCGAAGACATAAAGGAAAATCAGTTTTGCCATTAAAAAATAGTTATGTTATAGTCATTGAAAGATAGAGAAACTAGCGGTTTACATCGACATAAAATGTAAAGCTAAAGCATAAAAGTAAGAGAGCTCGGGACGAGAGACACACCGCAGTTAAGCCACATAGAAAATAAAAACTTAATAATTGATCAGAAATTGCTGCCATCTCATAATTAGGGAGACTCAATGTCTTGATAATGCTGTCTTTTACTATGTGTACAGATTGCGCGCTTTACTAACCGGTGTAAAACTGTGTTTAGAGTAGAGCATTGATCACTTACAAAACTGAAAATTGTCTTCAGAATAGTGCATGAATTACTTACAAAGCTAAAATGTCTAAAGCGTATAGCATGAACTACTTACAAGGCTGAAAGTTGTCTTCAAAATAGAGTATGAATGCAAGGTTGAGAATATCTATAGGATAGAGCATGAATCACTCACAAGGCTTTAAAAACTGTCTTTAGGTATGGAACTTTATATCAATGGAATAAACATTTTTTTTCAAAATATTTTCTTGCTCTCTGCCATTTAAAAAAAAAAACATGTCAAAACAATATTGTTTTTTTTTCGTAGGATTATTCTGTCTGAGCATTGTTTTAAGTCTCGTTTCTACAACTAAAAAGCAATTTCTCTTTTCAAGCAGATTGTAGAAATTTTGAAGAATGAAGTCAGGCGATAAACTTCTGTCTGCGTGCCTGATACGTTAATAAAACGCTGACAAGATAAGAAATTACTTTTCTCGCTCTTCTCAAGGCCAAGCTCAAGGATTTGAAATATATTTATGCAGTGAGAATAATAAACATGTAAGTTTTCAAAGAACATCAGTATTTGTGCAAAGAGGGGCGTTGGTTATTTAGCAATAAGGATGACGGATTCCTGCGCCGTCTGGCTTTTCTTCCTTTCTTTTCTTTTCTATAAAAGCTGTTGGCCTGAAACTATTTTACTCAATCGACCTTTCCGAAAGATGAACCCCACCATATCAGGACACTCTGTGATATGCTTGTAACCAGTGCCTACAAAGAAGCAGATGTGGAGAGATATGTTGAATGCTACGACGTAGTAGAATTTCTCTTGAAAAGAAATTATAACTCTGAAATTATTCCTTCCGCCTGTTGTCAGAATGATCGCCTTCACATAAAACGTAGAAGCAAAGACATTCAAGCCTTTAATATTCATGACTTCGAATTGTTTACAGATGACGTTCATCTTTTATGATGTAATATTGAATTATAGTGCACTCCGGATATATCGACATGAAAAGGACTATTGATATGATTTCAAAATAAGAGAATGTCGATTTAAAAAAAATTGAAATTCCTTAATTCCTGCATAGCATCATCACAGTTCCTAGAATATTGGTTTAAATTTTTTACACTTGATTGTTGTGCATTCCTTGCGTGTTTTGTGTAAATGAAAGACCCACCCTAAAAAACGGGATTTTCTACTAAATGTTGAGTTTTGAACGTCTATAAGAAAAGTTTTCATGGGAAATATCTTGAACGAGCTTACAAATAACCCTTGAGACAAAAAAGTCGAAATAAAAGTTCTAGGAGAGTTCGTCGATCTAGGACAATTTTCATAGCAAAATAGAAGGAGATAACTGGGACGCTATACCAATGCCGATATACGCAGAGTATCAATTTAAGCTCTGTCGTTATAAATAGAGTGCACTTTGGGCACTTTGAAGCAGCGAGCTATTACAACATTCAGATGCAGTGAGGGAAATCATGAAAGGAAAAGCTATCAACAACCACATTTAACACAAAAAATTGAAAATGGAAACAAGGTTTTAGTTTAAAAGTGCACAGACAGAAGCTAGATTAGAGAGTTTTGGATATCGTTCCACTTACCTTCAAATTCTGACAGTCGGCTCTGCAAGGTTTGTGTTGTTTGCTCAAGCACGGAGCAAAAAGCTAATTTCGGAATGAATAGAAGTATTGCATTGCAGAAAACAAAGTTGAAGGCAGCTCACAGAGTCTTTTTGTAGCGTTTTTCTTCACGATGTGGTAGAGTCATATGTTGCTTTTAAGTGATTACAATGTATTTGCTGATTGTTAGTCGCTTGGGTGTAAAATAATGATTCCCTGTCACATTATTCATATCATTCTTATCATCGCTGTCATTGTAAGGTCGTTATGGACATTACTAACATCACTAATTAGGTATCATGAACATCAAAAGTAGTTCGCTGGTATCGTCATTGCCAATGGCAATGTAGTCAATATCATTATAAAAATGTGTGCTTATGTTATCATCATCATGGTCATTATTGCTGTCATGTAATTTATTTAGGCCCTTATTTTCTCAAAACGTCCGTCCGTTTTTATGTTTTTCTCCGTCATTTTGAAACGAAGGCTGACAAAACTTCTTGATATAAAAATATTTAACATAACTCTATAATTTAGAACCTTTGGAGCAACCTTTAATGGTAACATTGACGAAAAGCAAAGAAACTTCATTAGGCTACTTTAATATTTCCTGAGTTGCTTCCTTACCACGTTTGTGTTATGGTTACGACCCAAAGGGATTTTCCTTTGCCGAAACGTGAACAAAAAAGTTCGTATCAAATGGAAAGCATACATGAATTTGCCTTCTCTCAAGCCAAAGCATGGCACAGGGTTATAATCCTCAAAGACCTATCCAATTCAAATGTCTGATAATAATTTTGGGGCTTTTCAAAGAACCATCGAAATGATCAAAGAGTATTTTACATGATTGCAGCATTTTATGTAGTAAAACAGTCTACAATAATCTATACATTTTTAAATCAGTCGATCGACCGTTTGTCGGACATTTATTTTTTTTTAACACTTGATCATCATATTTATAAATATGCTCATCGTTTTACATTAATCTCTCTTTGTTTATTCATTTATGTTGAATTAAAAAATACTTTTTTTTCTTAGCGTGTGAATCCGATTCACTTGTTTTGTGTGTGTGTGTGTGTGTGTGAGTGTGTGTTTCCGCCGTGCATCATTTTTTGCTCGCACCGCCAGTCGCCTTGCAGCTGTATCAAAGAGTGAAACATGCTGAAAAACTATTGACAAAACTATCACATAAAAGTATGACAGAGATAAAGCACAAACCCTAAAAAAACAAAAACAAAAAATATCCTTTTTTTTTTTTTTGCTTTTTTAGGGTTTGTGCTTTATCATTTTTTTTTTTGTTTGTAAATAATTTATCACACCGAGAGAAATTCTAAAAAACAAAAACTAAACCAAAAAAGCATCATGTCTGTTTGACGCAGGGAGTCAAAAGGAGAGATTTTCCTTCATAAAGCTAAATATATTGAAGAAGCAAAATAATATGAAAACAAAAAATGGGGAAAATATACAAATGGTGAAATCATCTAACTGGAAAACACAAGTAATTGTAAAGTTTCATTTTCTATGAACGACACCGACTAAAACGGAGACAAGCTTCACACGACAAAGGGGTAGATCAAAGCAAAGATCTTTAATGTGGTGTTTACATTATAATATATATAAATCGTATGTTAAACAGTACAATTTTTTAGTTTCTTCATAGGTTTATAAAATGTGAAGTAATTCTGCATTTATAAAATGATTTATATTAGAAAGAAAGGTTATGGTGCGGGTTCGAATCCTACTAAGACGTATTGTAATTTTCTCTCGTCTTCTGTCTTGTCTTGTCCTGTCTCGTCTGTTGCTAAGTCTAAGTGCGTGAACGTCTTCTTCATCTCTTTAATATGATTTAGACAGTCTTTAGTAAAAGTACATAATGTATCGATATCTTTGTTGTCATAGAAATAGTAGCGTCGATTTCAATTATTTAAAATACACTACGCTATTTTACACGTGTCACCTGTTGCAAGTGCTATAAAATCAAAATGATATTCGGATCAAACAACGGGGAAAAAACTGCATTATAAGTATATTTACAATGAGAAACGCTTTAAACCTAACAGAAATAGGTTATCCTTATATTAGGCAGGTTGCTATTGGCAAGATTGTTAGAGTAGTGGCTATTTACATAAAAGTCGTGTCTTTTATTTGCTGCAAGTAAACATGGCTACTTATTATTACGTTATTATAACATAGAATGTATATATCATTAAAGCGCATAATAGTTTCAGACGAAGGATTTTCATAAAAAATCCCAGTATCACAGCAGGTTGTAGATAAGGTTTGAAGATAAATATGCGCACTTATCTCAAATTCTGTCTGTTTGAGAGTTTTGCAAGACATGTCCTAAACTGCATCACAATGATTTATATAAACTATTTGCATAGTCAATTTACAACATGGGTAAATCTTTGGAAATTCTTATAAAGCTTCGAAAATGTTGCTTCTCTTGTTATCTCTATCTTGCAGTATGTATGATTTTATGTGTTTAAAAATCTGGTGGGGTCAAAGATTAAACAATTTACTCACTATTTTAGAAACATTTTCTTGACTCTTCTGCGACAGTATTAGGTCAATGGCCCTTTGAAAATATATCTTTACATGCTATATTGGTATCAATAGTATAAATAAAGTGAAAGTATGATGATGACCCCACCTTGAACGCTTGAAAAGTATTTCTGAAGAATTCTTGCAAAATGCAATCTCCTTATTTCAACGCAAGGAATGTCAAAGGCCACATAAATCGGCCTATATTACGGATTTTTTTTCCTTTTTCGGCGTGAATGAATGATATTGACTTTTAAAAAGAATGATTATGGTCACGTCCCTATAAATATACTACAGTTGGGTTTTTTTTTTTCGTGATACTTGTAGGGTTGAATAACATTTTAATTGAATTAAATATTTCATTAATATCTTTTGTGGTCGGTCAAGCTTAATTCCGGCTAATGCTTTTGTGTGCATTGACAATCTAAATTCTGGGAAATCCCATAGAGACAAAATTAACAGAATTAAAAAGGAAAGACAAAGCCCGAAGAACATAAAACAGTTCATGGCTCTAAATTAAAGGAAAGGAATATCAGCCATCCAGGGGGAAGAGGATTAAAATAATCAAAAAGATCAAATACATAGGTTAGTAAGAGGAATAAAAATAATGCATTGAAAAAATATCAGGAGTTCCACGTCATTGAGGCAGGCAAAACCTGCAATGACGAGTAAAATCAAACTCCGGCCAGTTCGTGTACCAGAACAATTCTGTCCAAAGAGGTTTAACATATGAAAAGAGGCGGGATTTTTTTCGTGTGACACGACATTGGGCCATTGGTCACTATTAGGCCTACCTCTAATTGGTGAATTGTTTAGAACAACACACACACACACACACACACACAATGCAAAAGACAGTCTTTAAAAGTTTGGCAATGTTAGCGCTCGTTCTTCTTTTCTTTGTCTTATTCATAAGAAAAAGTTAATTCTGAAGGGCTTGTTTAAACATATCGATGATCAAAGGACAATGAAAAAGGCGCAAACACAAGACATCAAAAGTTAAACTGAAAATCTAGAAAAGAAAAAAAATCATTCAAATTTTGAGGTAACAAAAAGCTGAAGGCCTAAGGAAAATTTTTTTGAAAAACAAATTGACACTAACATTGACAAAGAGAAATAACACTCGTAAAATGCAAATTATAATTGGTAACCAGGAAAAGCTGCAGGTAGAAGCAATAAAATGTTGGCCGTTACCAAGATCAGTTTACTACCCTATCTCCAGCCCCAACCCTTCTTCCATAGTTCTTTCTTTCCCAGTGTCTTCATCTTTCTCTCTATGATATAGTTAATTAGAAAAGGATCACAAAAGATTTTTTATCGGACGGTTGCATGTTGAAGCAAATGCAAAAATTAAGTTTGGTGTTACCTGGATCGGTTGCCTGCCCCATGTTCATCCCCATTTCTTTCAGTGATGTCTCTATCCCTCCCTGTATTCTTATCTTCCTCTCTATTACTATCCTTCCCTCTGTCATTCTCCCTGTCTCTATCTCTGCTATCATCTCTCTCCCTGTCTTTGTTTCTTTCTCTCTGTCTATCCCCATTATGACTTCTGTTATCATCGCCGTTATCGTCGTTAGCATTCCCTCTGTTACTGGAGGTCCCGTACCTTCTGTCATCATCGTTAAATCTGTCCAGCCTCCTTCTGATCGCATCAACCTCGTCTTGGATTTCTTTGATCTCGTCGGCGCGCTGTGGATGAATACAATCATAGTGAGCATGGGTCCTGAATATCAAAGTCATGGAAATTATTCAGGTAATGTGTGTGGCAATATAATATTCCACAAGAGTAAGGAGTGCTCGACCTTTCAATGTGCTTGCAATCAACTTGATGCAAATGCAGGCCAACAACTTTTAATTCATTGTTAACTCTGCGGAGAACCGAAAATGCACGTACAAGAAAAATTCAGTCTGATTTCCAAATGAACAGGTGAGGTTTGATGCTTATTGCATGGGAAGAAATAAGGTAAAAATTTCGAGTAATGCACTTTATCACCTGTTTTTGACATTGTGTTACCGAACGTTGGGCGTGGACGATGCAATGTTGCTGCCGTGTACTTTTGTTGTTGCTATTGTTGTTATTTTAAAGATTTGATTGATAATGATTTCAAAAATTGTCTGTAATCAAAACAAAAAAAAAACATTCAGAGTTTCAGTAAAGAGAAAACTAGCGGAGACTATAAAGAGAAAAGCTTTATATAACGTTTCTAAATTGTTTTCATATTTATACAATCTGTATACCCTGTAAGTTCTTAATGATATATGATTATGAGTCATCAATCCATTTGAAAAACTGCACTGTAGAGAAGAGGCTTGTATGAATGGTCAGCTACAGAAAAAAATCAGCAGATTCAGCGTTGCAGTTATGATATTACCAACAGAGTGATATATACTTCGCAGCATAGAAAATTATCTATATGCAGTATTTCAGTTATTTTTCTTTCATATTAACATTTTTTTTCCAAAGGTTGCAATTTAAAACTAAATATTTTTTAGAGCATTCACTTTAGTGACCCTAACATTGCTGGAACTTTAATGTAAAGAATGATTTAATTCTCTCTAGACCCCATTGTAAATTAAAGATAAGGGATATGCTGCTCAAAACAGATCTATCTTTACAGATCAGAGAGAGGAAACTGTTATTATTGCTAATGGAAAAAAAAATTAAATACACAATCACACACAGCGAAAAGGATTTTAGTCTGAGGCACGCGGTTAAAGCTAAAATTAAACAGAAATACATTGTGAAAAAAAAATGGAGATCAATCAGTGAACCCAAAAAAGTGACAATAAACTGCAGCCAACATGTTAAAACTTTGTTGTGAGAGATTTTTTCAAAGATCACTTCAAAATGTGAGACGAAGAAATGATGGAAAAGACACAGCCTTTTTCGTGCTATATTCCTTATAGCCCACCACCAATTGCGTATTTCATACAAGCATCGTGATCACCGACACGAGTTGTTCCCAAAACCAGAATTAAGGAGTTGACACACTGTAAACACGGCACTTCGTGAGCTTTAATAGTTATAATTTTTTCAAACCAAAAGGTTATTGTTGAAAGATAGCTATACCATGTGGTTCCGCATCTCTCAGTCACACTGCGGCCAACATGTCGTGAAGAGACTTCTCTCTGTGTGTCCGTGTAAAGTCTGGTACTTCCTCCACCGGCCCCATTGCTTCTGGTTCCGTGGACTGACCCCAGTGCCCATCCGTCTCCATGTTGGTCTGCTTTTCATCACCTGGTTCTACGATCTCATTTCTTGAATCGACTTCTGGAGATTTTCCCTTCGGCGTTTTTCCTTTCTCGGCAGATTTTCGCTTTGACAGGGAAGCTTTGCTGCTTTCTCTCTCGCGTTCATTTCTGTCTTGTGTGCTCTCTTGAGTTTGGAAGTCCTGCGGCTCAGGAGTGGCCTGTTCCCAATTAAGTTTATTGTTGAATGGTTGTGGAGAACGCGTCTTCTTAGAGGCTCCTGGAGTAAATCGTGATTGGTTCTCCTGCCCAGTAGGCGTTGCCGGTTGCCACTCTAACGTGTTGTTCATTGGTTCGCTTTTCTTGTCGATCTCGTCCTTATCATCGACAACAATCATATCAAGCTCATCGTATGGCAGCGGGTCACCACGAGATCCTTGCCTGCTTTTTGCTGACACCTTTGGAGTCAATTGCTCTGGTGTGTTAGTTTGAGAGCGTGTTTTCTTTGGTGATTTCGGTGTTGCTGCTGCTGGTGCAACTGGTGTAGCTTTTAGGGGACTGTTTGCTCCGCCACTTTCCTTCTCGGCAGGTCTTTCAGATAGAGAAAGAGATTTGCTTACTGGGCGGCTCATAACCGTGCTTCTCATGCCTGGAGTCTCCGTACCAGCATTCCTGGAACCCACGATATCTGATAGAGTCGGGTGGGCTCCCTTCAACGAAGCCTCAGTTGCCCTGTCGAGTGGACTATGAGGTACACCATCTCCCCGCTCTCCATCGCCCCAGTCCGGATTTGTTTGCAAATCTGCTGCTACCTCTCTGTCTTCTTTCTTTTCATCTTTCTTTTTTTCATCTTCCTGCTTACCGTGCTGATCATCGTAAGAGCCGTACGCCACAGAACTTAAAAGATCCCAGTCCGCCTCAGCATTTTCTCCTTCTGATACGGTATCCAGCTGTTGCTGAGGTTGCCTTGCTCTCGTTGTGTTCACAGAGGCGCGATCGGCATCCGCTGAGTTGTGAGGCCCGCCTAAAGGTTTAGATTGGGTTTTCCCTTTTGAATATCTAGCTGCGTATCCTCCTGGCACTGGCTCGGCGTCAGGATCAACATGCGTGGCCGGAAGAGGTTTGTACGCGCCGGAGTTTACTGATATGTTGTCCGCGCGGTTTTGTGCGTGCGCGAACTGTGGCGGGATAATGTCCCGCGTGACATCATGTTGTGTGAGGAAGTCGTCTAGAAGGGCCTGGTCTGTGTCGGGTCGCATCAAAAGTGAAGAGTGCAGCAAGCTGGGGTGCATGCTCGCCTGGCTCTTCAAGCGGTTTACCTGAGTTTGAAGATCGTCTATGCCGGCAACGCGCTGTGTTTATGTATAGTGATAAAAAATGATCGTACATGAGACTGAGCAGAAATTGCTAAATATGGAGATATCTAAATTCATATGGTTGCCGCTTATTTTTTTTTATGCTGAAGGTTTCATTTTATATAAGCTACAGTTTTCACATTGACTTTTTCATTTGCCTTAGGTAACTTTTTTTTGGGGGGGGGGGGGGGGG
>BLXT01006566.1:115358-128394 GCA_019648995.1 Plakobranchus ocellatus | reverse complement strand
CAATAAAAAGAATTTAACGTCTATTGGACAAGGTTATAGGAAAAATATGAAACGAAGGGATGGAATAAATACGAGTGAACGGTCATTGTGAAAAAAAGGTGCAAGATACAAAAACCCTTAAAATATAAGATTTATTCATTATGAAAACGAAAGCAACATAAGTCAGCCAAGAGAACAGGTCATGAATTTTGAATCTAATATGAAAAAAGAAATACTCTCCTTACATTGAGTTTCACACCGAAAAATTTGAGAATTTTTCATGGGTAGCATCTTCGTTTGCCATTCTCGTTACATATTGTTTTCTGAAATCTGAATTTTATAGACTAATTCTTTTTTTTTTTTTTTTTTAAAGGGGGGCGAAGACGGGAAAAATAAGGAGACATTTTTACCATTGTTATATATCCAGTTTTTAAAAATACATTTATGAATTGACTCAAAACCGGAATATGTGTTTCATACAAACCGAAAGTGTAGAAAAATACACGGACAGCATTGTTGGAAACACAAATTGCCGCACTAATAGAGCCATAAAAACGGCAAACACATTTTCATATATAAACGTCTTGTTTGGATTTTTTCCATTTTTGCACAATTAGTTTAAGTGGATGGTTGTCTTTTTCAGACAAACCGAAATGGATCAAAACGTTAGTCCGTCCTCAGGAGCTCGTATATACATGACTTAATCGGTTGGGCTTAAATAATTATTCTATGAAATATTGACTTTCATTTTTTATCTTTAGTGTTAAGGTTGTCTAACATTCGGAGATGCCAATGATACATGTATCATCATTTATGCTGTAACTTTTTCAACCATTTGAGTGTTAAGATTACAAAATAAATATTTGAAAATGCAGGTTTAAACAGTTTGATTAGAAACAATCACATCGAATTTGACCCTATCGCACTCTGACGAGAATTCTCAAAGCAGAGGGCATAATGTTGTTACTCTTTTGCGCTAACAATTTTTTTGTGACATTCACAGTATCATAAGTACACCTCCAACGGCTCTCCTTAACTACTTTGATTCATTTTCATCTTCGAGATCCTCATTTATTTTTTTTCTTTATTTGCTGCCGTTTCTGTTGTTCTCGTGAGCACAGAACTTGTATACTATCCTCACTACTCCTAAAAATGCTGAATTATACTTTATAACATGGTGAAGTGAAGATCAATAGATTCAGATCTATTTGCGATTTCAAGCATGAGGAATGATTTTTTTTATTATCTTTTCACATGTTAATGCCTCTCAAGATCCGTTTCCGCATCACGTTAATTCGGCAATTACGATTCATAGCCATCGCCCTGAGCTAAGTGGAGTTTCAAGGCAAGAAATGTTGTTTCTGTGTATAAAATGTCCTTGAAAAGATGTCAATTGCTTTTAATAAAACATCAATCTTAGCCTATCCTCTGATTCATCGTTGCTTCTCAGCCATTTATAGGATAAGTCATTTCATCTTCCGTCCCTTGTGGTTGAAATATACCAGACGTTTATATCCTTTTATCTTTTTCAAGCAAGGACTCCTATTTGTCTCTGATTCTACCAATATATCTCATGCCATGTTTTCTGTTTCGAGTGAGATTTCCATATCCTGCTTTTTATCTCAACCGATATATTTTATGTCCTTTTATCTATTTTTTGGCAATGTTTCCAAATCTTGCCTTTTATTTTAATCGAGGTTTTTAATCGTCTGTTTTTCTGTTTTGAGCGAGGTTTGCAAATCCTGCTTTTGTATTTCAATCAAATTTTTTTTTGTTCTTCTTTCTGCCATCAACGTAACAATATTTAGATTTCAGGGCTAATAAACTTAGTGTAGTCAACACATTGACTATTTGTTTTTATTTGCCTTCAGCTTCATCGCAAAATAATGCGCAGAGAAGGAATTTTGTTTGAAATACTCTTTTATATTTCAAATGCAGCGGTTTGCTAAAGCTGTCTGAATTACTTTTGATCAGAAAGAAGACAATAAATTATTATGTAATAAAGTGGACATCTGGAAACATGCACAATTTGTAAATTGACAAAGTGGGATGAAAGTTGTAGAAAGACTCATCATCATAATTGACATGGGTCGAAAAGGGTGGAATGTTGTAGAAAAGCTCATTACTTTAAACGCACAAGTATAAAACTCAAGCAGAAAAAAGTGATGAAAGATGTAGAAAAGCTAATTACTTGAGATGCACACGAATGAAACACGTGAAAAAAAAAGTATAAAAATTGAGGAAAAGTTCATTACTCTAAAAAAAACATGCATTAACATATGGTAACTTAAAGGGATGAAAGTTTCTAGGAAATCTTATCACTCTACAGGAATTCGTAAAAACAAATGGGGACAAGAAATAATAAGAGATGTGGAAGCTATCTTCACTATACAAACATAAAAATGCATAAAACACATGGAAACAAAACGGGATGAAAATTGCAGAAGAACTCATAACTTTTAAAACTTTTGTAAAACAAGTGGGATAAATTAAGAATCAGGGATATAAAAAGAGCTCATGTTCTAGAAATAAAAGAATAAAATACATAGACACAAAAAGATGAGTATTGTAGAAAAGCTCATCACTCTTGAAGCGGAAGTATAAAATACATGAAGACAAAAGGGTTTAAACATGATATACCTCTGGATACGTCGCTAAGGCTACTGCCGTCTGTGTACCGATGAATTGTATTGATTATAAAAAATATCACAGAGTTAAACAAATCAGCATGCGCTGTATGCTACTGTGTATTTGTATGCAATCATGAATTCAATTTAATCATAATTATCTAATAGCTCAATGGGGTAAAAAAAATTTTTTTTCTCGAAAAGCAGTGGGCCAAGACTAAGCAAAGGAAGCGGGAAGGTCAATAGGACCAAAGCTTTCGAGAAATCCATTTATTACTGTGATCATGCTGGGGAGAGCAGTTTTTCACTGTTATATCCAAAACTTGTAAATGTAATGTCAGATTCATAAATATAATTACTGATGAGTAACGAAATAAAAAAAAGGGGAATATACTCTTCGTAATAGCGCCGCTTCAAAAAGTTAACTCCTTTATTAGATACTGGAATTAGAGAGTTATACATTGTAGAATGGGATCATTCAGGCCGCTGGTCTTTATTTCATGCAACGTCGAAACAATTATGAAAATTTTTATTGCTAATCAAATTGTTAAAGTTTCACTTTTCTCAGTATCTATAGCTCTGTGGTTATTGCTCTTGTTTTGGGGGATTTTTTTTTCATTAATTTAGAGGAGAGTGGGGGGATGTAGATAAAATTTACTTAAAACTATCATAATAAAACAGCAAACGCGTTTGCTTGCTGTTAGTATTTGAGTTAAATTGATTTAATCCTAAATAAGGGGGTTACTGAAATAATTTTAAAAGTGCGATATTTTTAGCATGATTCACAAGGGTCAACTATGCAACCGATTAGTTCATATGAGGCAAGTAATTTTGCCTTTTATTAGACAGAAAATTGAGCGGATCATAACTAAGAAGGAAAAGTGAATATACAAGAAAATGAGAACCTATAAACTTATGAATCTTGTAATGCATTGCAGCAGGCTAACAATAACAAATTATAAAAGAAGTTGGAGAAATGGTTGTAGAAAAATTGGTGTTGAAGAGTTCAGGATTGTGTTAAGTCTACAGCGATGCAGCAACAATGCATGCTAAAAACCAACCCTCTGATAGATGTTGATTCTGTTATGCTTGTCGAAGTGAGGAGGATAGTGGTTGGTCAAAAGTCATGCAGCACCAGTACATTCCATAAACCAACCCTGAGATGTGATAGTGGTATACTTGCGGAAGAGAAGAGGACAGTGGTTGGATGACCAGCTGTGGTGCAGCTATGCGTGAAACAAAATGAGTCTTTCATAGATAGTCAAAGTGGAATGCCTACTGTGAGAAAAGGGCCGTGATAAGCCTACAGTAATGCAGTACCAATGAGAGCAAAAAAAAATGTGAGTCTTTGATAGTTATTGATATTATTATCTTTGATAAAAATAAGAGAACAACGACAGGCCTACAATGATGCAAGGCCTAGGTGCCTTGGTCATACACGCTAATGCTGGTAACCCAAGTTGAAGTATTGGACTCCACAAGGCTGTCTTCTGATGTCGAAACTGTTGCTAAAGATTCTTGGTATTCTTTAGCTGTAATTATCATGAAAACGAATTTCATTAGTAAAGCTATTCTTACAGGTTTTATGGTATATCTCTCAGGTTTTTCTTTCCAAATGATTATTTGACCTGGGGGAGTGGACCGTGTTCAGGCATGAAGGAGGATGGAAAACAGAGAGCTTGATAAGAGAAAATTCATTACTAATTCTCAAAGTGGAAAATGAAGTAAATGTCTGTTATCAAATACCTGTAAGCTCCTACGAATTGCTACTACACAAAACATGGTCATGGGTCAATTGATACATTGGCAATCTATGCAAGACGGAATATGATACATAATTATATTATTATGAAACGGAAAAATTAAAACAAGACTCATTCATGTGCGCTCCTTTTCTCTTGGCTTTGCCGCATGCGATTACGCGCATGCCTGGATTTCCCCAGCATGCAACACTGCATAACAACTACAGTTTACTAGTGTGAGAGTACTGTCCCTTGCCAAGGAAACTCTACCTGATTCCGCAGACCATCAAGGATAGTTTCCAAACAGTTGCTTGGCCTCATGGGATTTATAACTTTAGTGCGCACGATTTGGGCAAATCTTGCCGGCTGGGGGTGTTTCAGGTCAACATAGTATATTTCATTGAAATTAGATTGTTTTGTATTCATTTGTCTAGTTATTTGGTAAACATAAACTGAATTTGTTTCAGCCGAAATTTAGTTCACTACATATTCACCTTAAGATATTTTTACACTTTGAAATTGCTATAGAATTTTGTTATTTATCTTATTTTATTTTATTATTAATTTAGATTTCTTTGCGTTGAAAAGTGTATATTCTGTTAATTGTATTTTTTAAATCTAGCATAGTAACTAAGAGTACGATATCGTGACAGTTATGGAATAAAGATTATTGATGTTTAGGGATTTATAAATAATTCACTCATCTTAAATACTCCACTCATAGTCTGATACTTTACTTAAAGAAGATGTTCTTTCAAATCTATAGAGCATCAATGCTATTAAATTAATTTTTCCATTTTCATTTTTCAATGAAAAATATCTCGATATATTAAAGTGACAAAGAAAAAAGGCCAGGCCGTTTGGAAACTGTCTTGTGGCTGTCAGAAGTGGGTCTGCTTACCTTTCGAATAGATTTAAACTAAACCAACGAGAAAAGTTTAAAAAAAAAAACAGAATCAAAATCAAGCAAAACGGAATTGAGTTCAAATAAAATGGTTATCAGTCTTTACATAATAAAAGAAAAAAATAAGCCATTAGGACGACCTACTTTCTCAGTGGAACTAGATGGCTTCATGCAATCGATTTTAACTATATGATGTAAGAACTGCAAAAAATTAATGCGGCAAAGGCAGTTTAAAAAGGAAAATAAAAATTACAAATTTTTTATAGCTTTATTAGTCTGTTTTTACTATTATTTTAAATATTTTAAAAACGGTCTAATCAAGATCTTAGCCAGTGGACTTACTTTCATATTATCAACGTGAAATATACCATTCGTGCTCTATATTACATATTATCATTGTTGAATAATATATGTTTAGATGTTTCGTTTGGTACATAATAATGTAATAAGTACAAAATAATATTAATAATATAAAATGCATTTTTTTGATGTCTTTCTAGTTTAAGAAGTGGGAGTTTATCTTTGCAAAGGATTTTAAGGTAGAACGTTGGTTGTGTAAACACTGCATAAAAAAATCTCTATTCCACATTTACGTCGGTACATATTGATGGTGTTTTAATACGAGTGAAAGTACTTTCTCTTCTGCTGCTGTCAGACTGAAAAAAAATCATCGATCCGGTTAAAAAAAAAATATACAGCATAACGACATTTAATGGTAGTTAACTTAGTAATAACATAAACATTAGTACACAACTTTTGAAAAGGGTTATGGTTCTTGCTTTATATAAAGATTTAGTTCAAGTGATGTCTGGCGTGTGCACGACATGATAGAATGAGGGCACTTGGAGAGGTTGCTTGGGTAAAGGAAAATTTTAAAAGTAGGAGCGGAAAGATATATATAGAGAGAGGAAGAGACGGGGATACGCCGAGAAGCTGGGACAGAGAGAAGAGGAGTATGCGTTCCATAACCAGTGTTAAAGAAAAATGTTTTGAAAACGTCTTGGTTAATAGTGGTATAAGGCAAATATAAGAAATCATTGTTTCGTTATTTGTGTCGTTTTGCTTTATGCATTGTACAATGTGTTTGTTAAGTGCACCAGCTTATATTTTTACGAGTGAGAATTCAAGAGATGGGAACAAACGCAACACATGTTTAGTCCATAATACGTCGTGGCTGCGGCCGTTTTATTTTTACAAGACTAGTGTCAAAACATCAATGAAAATAAAATTTTTGTCAACAATTGGTTTTAAATGTGCTCGTATACAAAGGAATACATTTAAATACGGAATGGTCTGCTTTATATTTTAAACGTTATAGTTGCTATTTTGAATTGCCCAAAGTACCGTGTACTAAAAATCTAACTCTTAATTGATAACACCATCGCGTTATTTTTTAACGATATTATCAGAGCTTAAAATGATAATAAGACCACTTTTCAAGAAAAAAAATATTTTTTTTTACAATAAAGCAGATCTCAAATACTATAAAAGTGAGATAATTTGGCAATACGACTCCAATTCACTTCAATGCTTAATTCTTCTCTACATTTCGTCCCGCCTCCCAAGTCACTTAACCCAATACATTCATCAGTAAAAGACACACGTTCAGCCACTCCAATTGTGCCATGACTTCATCCCTTCTACTTGTATAAGTTCATAAAAATGAATGTTTTCAAGAAATGAACATCGGAAGAAATGACGAGTTATGTACTCACTTCCGAAATGCGACCCTCCAGTTGCTCTTCTAAATCGGCCACCTTTTTCTTTACGCTCTGCAGCTTTGCATCCAGGTCTGTCATGGCCCTTGTGTTAGCCTGCTCGGATGCTGTCACCATCGACTTCACCTCAGTTCGAATCTGACAAAGATAGTTATGACTAATATAATCAACATGGCCATGTTGTGCCGATATACGTGAACTGATTAAATTTACAGTCACCAAAAGATGCATATTCAGAGCAGTAGAATTTGAGATATTAAGAAGGCCTAAAGATTCCCGTACTTTGCCAAAACTGGAGAGGTGTGTGTGTGGGGGGGGGGGTGCAATGGGCGTTGATGTCGCAGAGGTCAACGATCTTGCAAAAAATCTGCATGCAGTTTTCTAATGCTCAGACTTAGATGGGCGAGAAAAAGATATAGTGGTAATTTAGTAGCGGAAAGCTTCTATAACACACTGTCACCCCAAACTTTAGACTTGAAATAATTAAGATTGGATGAAAAGCTTTACTCTCGATTAGCTTTTAATTCTTTATAATGAATAGCAATGACAACCTTCAGGGTATTAAACCTTCAGCCTTTAACTTTCATACTTAATTTTTTTCCATCTTATTACAAAAACGAAAAATCTTTCTATAGTGTAATCTCTAATTCGAGATGTCAAGAAAGTTCCCCGAAGATTTCAAGACAAGGCGGCTAAAAGCTGCGCCAACAACATCTCTCAACAACTGAGAATGTATAAACAAAGCAACTGATAAACGTCTATACTGATACCTTATCTGTGTGGTTGGCGAAAGTTCCTTGTACGCCACCGATAGCTGACTGAAGGGAAGATGTAGCCAGTGCTATTTTGTCATTGACGTGAGCAATTTTTTCATTTGTTGACTTTTCGTACTGTTTTCTGCGAAACGTAAAGTTAATTCATTATCATGAGAAGTATGTCTTTAGTGTTTATGGACGCAAAAAATTGTTTGGGTTTTTTTCTTGACGATCATGTATTTTCATATATATGTTTATATATATACATATACACTCGTATATTTATAAATAAACTTAATATACCGTTCATGTGATTTGGGTCTGGGATCTGTTTGGATGACTCAGAGCCATAACCATAGTTTGCTATGTATTTAAAAAAACAAAAATATTACTTAGTTTTCAATGTTATCCTTTGTTTGCGCGCATCAAAGATAAGAGACTCCACGCAACTTGAGCGCGAAGAAAACTAATTCAAAAGCTTCTTTTTCTATTCGTCTGGCCTGACATAACAGTAACATTGTTAAGCTCATCGTGAAGATAACCTAAGCGAACTTTTGGGGAAAAAAAAAGTGCAAAGAAGTTTAATTGCTTAGAGATATTTTATTATACAGTTTATAAATTTTTGCGTATCATTTTCAAGCTTTCGATAGAAATTATGACGCTAAAAGCTTTCTCCATTTGCTAAATTGCCAATCTTTGACTTTGGTCTTATGTCCTTCTTCAATGAATCTTGGAAGAGCACTTGAAGATGCTCAAATAAATGGCCATTGTTGAGATCCAAGTGACTGGAGTTCGGTCTAAATTCACCTCATAAAGTTCTTAAGGCATGATGAGGGAAAACAGTTGCACTAAAGCATGCTTGATTGTCACAATTTACCTGCAAACGACGTTGTGTTTATTAAAGATCACCATTTAACTGCAAAAGTGCTCACTATAGCTCACTATGTAGCTGCAAAAGAGGAAACAATGTTCACCATTTAACTGCAAAAGCGCTCATGATAATTCAGCATGTGGCTGCAAATGTGTTTATTAAAGATCATTATTTAGCTCCAAAGGTGCTCACTATAGCTCACCATGTAGCTGCAAAAGTGCACACTATAGCACAACATGTAGCTGCAAAAGTGCTCACTATAGCTCGCTATGTAGCCGCAAATGTGTTTAGCTCATCATTTAGCTGCAAAAGAGCTCGCTATAGCTTATCATATAGCTGCAAATGTGTTTATTATAGTTCAACAGATGTTCTTATTTCGAGGTCCCAAAATATATAAACTATTTCATTCAATCGATAATTGATCTGGTCACGTAAGAATGCACACAACACGCTGCTACCTACCGAGACTTGATCTCTGCTGCCACAACCTTGTCAGTTTGCCTCTTCTGCTCCGCCAGCTGTTTTTCTAACAGAGTGATCGACTCGTCCAGTTTGCTCACGGCCTCTTTATTCTTTTGACGTTCCGCCTGGCAATTGAATTTCAGAGGATTCGATAATCAGATCTTATAATATATTTATTTAGGTAAAAGTTCTAGAAAGGTAAACGTGTCCTAGGTGTTGCTTAAGTGAAGCTTTCAAAAATATTTTCTTTTTTATATCTGTAGTGAAACTTTGAAAATATTAAAGCAAAGCGCTATTAGAAGCAAACAAATTGATGGGTTTGAGGGTCCTGAGAATGTGCGGGTGGTACATTATTATGTAGAGTAGAAAAAAATAATATTTTTCCTAATTTACACAAGATCAAAGATATGTCTAGTTCATAACAAAAGAGATTGTAGCAGTAACTGAACCGTCATGCACTAGTTACAAGGATGCTTGAATTTTTTAAGTCAAGTCAAAAGTTCTAGAAAGTAAAGTATCAATATCACTCGAACTGAGTGAGACAGTTGTGCAATAACGTTTTTTTTTCAAAATTAGTTGATTTTGTGGAATGGAAGCCTGATATCACCTTGCCGTGATCGGGTTTTTTGCACAAAATATCAGACGAGCTTCATGGTTCTATTTTTCAAGGTTTTCTTTTTTTTTTGCGTCAAAATTGTTAATAAAACTTCAAAACAATAAATGAGAAAACTTTGATGATTGAGTCAAAATTAAAGTTTCATAATAAACTACTCACTCTTCCAAGAGAAAAGGACTTCATTACAGAAAACGGTCCAATGATTTTTAGAAATTTGTAATTTTGCGAAAGAAAAACGTGATGCTTTAGCACGACCTTAATGTTTATCACAATGAGAGTTAGCCAGTTTGCTGCGAGAGGGATGAAGTAAATAGAGAGAGTTAAATGTCCATGAAATCCTTCAGTAAGAATTATCAAATCAGTGAACATAGCTACGCGGCATGGTTAACGTGTGGATGCTGCCTTTTATCTGAAGGTAAGCGCCGGAACCTAATCTCCCACCCATTGCATGGCTCGCCGGAGGAACACCCGCTTAGTTTCTGCCATGCTCATGGTGACCCTGTCTTGCCGCCAGAGAATATCGCTCAGGGGCTTTGTGGCCTATCCTGATTGATGGACATTGACCATCTCCCGACATTCAGACAAAGCATACGGAATCGTCTCCTCTCGTTCCCTTCATAGACGATACACAGTAGGGCAGATCTACCGTGTCACTCTCAGTCCGACGAGAGGAGCGTATGCCTCGCCCTGCGCCACTCCTATGCATACACTGCAGATAATCATTTGCCTTGAAGGTTTCATAAACTTCGGGGAGCCTTTCATCATTAGAATACTGCGCCGCACTCCAGGGTTTCACGGTGCCGCGTCGCAAACCGACCTTACGTCGGACAGAGTTGATGGCTTCAGCGGCTGTGGCTGGGATCTATTTTTACTAGCATTATTTTTTTTTCACTCGTAGTACTTCGTTCAGAAATGTCAGCATTGACTTCGGAAAATTTTATTAACAATTTTGGAAGCATTCAAAACGAGGAAAAATTCCACAACTTCAATTTAAAAATAATAAATATTCGTTTGGCATCGTTTCAAAAAATAAATAAATTTAGACAGCACAATTATTATTAGCATGCTACCGAAGCATTTCTACACAGACAAAATCGTAAAGTCACACAAGAAATCCGACAAGAGAAGAATGAAGGACGTGGTGAGCATATTTCAAGACCATCTCCAGAGAGAAACATTGCAGATGAACATTCAAGCATTAACATTAATTAATGTTGTGATTGTTTTCTAAGTGCTCCATTTAAGAAGAGAAAAATACTAAAACCATACATGGATTTGTATCCAAACAAAAGAGCCAAAACACACACAAAAAACAGCCAAGGACAAGAATAAGAAGAGCAATGGTAAATTAGCACATTATTATGGCCATTTTTTATGGTCAACATTTAAGTTCTGTTTAAAAATACCATGTGAACATCTTTGAACGATCATTTTAGAGATCAAGCACATTTGAAAAGGGAAATATCTATATGTAGAAAAAAAAATTTATAACCACAAAAGAAAGAGAGGTGGAGGAATGCATAAAACATAAAGAATATTCGCATTAACTATGGTAAAAGAAGCATTTTTGGATATGATATAGCTCTGTTAGCACTGTTGTCGACCATGTCGAAATAAAATTGAAGAAGGATGCTTTAGAAATTACATACTCATTCTTTTTCTGTGATGTTTATTGGTCTGTTAACACGTAACTATTTTAAAATTATATGATATGCTGAATTGGAAACAAATATTTTACCTAAAAAAGCATAGCCTATTAGTTTTTCTTGCTAGACATAAAACCATTATTTTGCAATTAAATATTTCAAAAATCTTTAAATGAAGAAAATTATATTGAAGCATCTTTCCTAAACATTTATAGACTTTTGTGAGCAGAAGCTGTCCTTATAACTGTAAAGATGGACAGACGTGGGTTACTTTGTTCTGGCCTGTCTATCGATTCCTTAACTAGATGAAGCCCAACTAAAAAGTACCAAAATCTGCGGTGGGATGTATTAGTGAAAGCCTAGTCACAAGCTCCACCACCTTATTAAGACCAAAAGTCTGAGTACAATAAACCAGTGAAAAGGATCTACGAGAGGCATTACACGTAAAGAAACTTCAACTTCGGGAAAGCAACACAACTTATAATTAGTAAGCAATATACTCAATAAAGGGGACAATACAGTAATAACTTTGAAATTCTGGGAGGCAATTCTTCATAACCAAATGTTTGAATCTAGTATGAGTTTATATTGGATTGAAAATTGAATTTGTCTCTGTTCATACAAATATAAAAATGAATTCATGGCGACAATTCCATTACTAAACGAAAAATAACATTTACGGCTCGAAGCAATTGGACGTAATGGGCGAAGCTAAGCCATAGGGGGGGGGGAAAAAACATTCATTCAAATAAAAGAGCAGAGCGAATTGAGGAAGAGAGTTGTAGAAAGATGAATGGGAGATATAGATACATAGAAAGAGATCAAGGTGAAAAGCTAAAAGGGGATCTTTATTCAGACATATACATAGGCAGACAGACGGGAAGATAGAAAAATAAATAAATAGGTTTTTAGATAGATAGATAGATAGATAGATAGATAGATAGATAGATAGATAGATAGATAGATAGATAGATAGATACATAGACAGACAGACAGACAGACAGACAGACAGACCGATAGACAGACAGATAGATAGATAGATAGATAGATAGATAGATAGATAGATAGATAGATAGATAGATAGATAGATAGATAGATAGATAGATATAGTAGATTATCTAAAAAAAACTTATAGTCAGAGACAGTCATAAAAATTACAGCCACTAAAAGGATTCATTACTAAACTAAGAAATGTAAAAAGACAAAAACTTACAAAATAAAAATATATACGTTCAAAAAGCAAAAGCAATCAAAATAAGGAAATCGAGCATATCTTATAAAGTAGAACATATTGATTTTGAGAGGTTATTAACAGCTTGCACTACCACCAACACAGCTTCTACTCATAACAAACTTCTATTTCTTTTTTTTTTTTTATGTAACAAAAAATATTACATGATAAGTTAGTTTCAAAACATTTGATAAATTTTTCTTTATATTATTTCAGCTGAGGACCTCACGAGGTTTTGCACTTACCTCCTCAGGCTTGTTGGTAAGGTAAGAATGTATAAATGTATTTATAGGGAAGGAATTCCATGCAGACTCAATGTCTAGATCCTTAATCACAAAGTAATCTCTAGTCTCTCTCTTTTTCTCTCTCTCTCTCTCTCTATCTCTCTCTCTCTCTCTCTGAGATTCTCTTTCTTACAAAACACAAACCCCTCTCCATCTTTATTCCTTTTCTAACTTTCTAACTCTTACTTTTATCTACCCCTC
>BLXT01006566.1:70606-84478 GCA_019648995.1 Plakobranchus ocellatus | reverse complement strand
TTGTTGTTGTTGTTGTTGTTGTTGTTGTTGTTGTTGTTGTTGTCGTTAATGTTGTTGTTGTTAGTAGTAGTAGGTGATCAAATCAACGACAGAGAGAAAAAGAAGCATTTGACAAGGAAGAAGATAGAAAGGTACATAAGCAGCGCGAAATGGAATTTGGCAATGATTATAATTTTCTTTTTAGTATAACACAACATTACTTTTCCTTTTCATCTACTTTTATCATATAAATTATGACTAGGAACAAAATTACGTCTCGCTTTGAAACCCTTTATAAACAGGATAAATCTGTCAGTCTGTTTATATTTGAGTAATAAGTAAAAACGAAAAAAAAAAAAGAAAAGCCTTAACAAACCTGATTTTCAACAGGCTTGGTATTTTAATTTAGAAATACTTTTCGTTCAATGTAAGTCTCGAAAAATTACTGACCTTGTCTTTCCACGACAAATATCCATGCACATGTTTTACCTTTAGCCTATCTTTTCATCTACGTGTTGTCTCAATGTATAAGAAGCATGAGTCTGTCAAAGTGTTCATCTGTAGTTTGATCAACCTTTCTTCTAAGCCTACTTCTGTCATTTTTCATAACTGTTTTATAATTTATTACATGCGCGTACATTAACATTACTTTTTAACAACTATTCCTTATAATGAACACTCATTATTAATGGAAAGAGCATCTGCTGGTGAGATTATTTCTAATTACATTTAGCCTAAATTTAGGTTAAACATTTTCTGTGAAGAGGAACTGTCATAAGTTTTTAAATGTTGTTAAAGTTTATAAACTATTACGACCGTAAATGCTGTTATTGAAATATTACAGACAAATCACAAGTTCTACTTTGACAAAAGTTTAAAAACTTTAATCTTACTTACCTATCGACCCTCACTGTGTCCGCCGCCATGTTGTTTACTGCTAGCGACGGAATGGCTCAACGAGCATTTGATTGGACCTTGAAGATCAATTAAAAAAAAAAGAGTGAAGAGAAACTTCGAATCCGGAAGTGAGCAAGGAATCGAAACGAAAACAACACAACATAAGCCACACTGTCAGAAACAGAAAGTAAAGCAAGCATGGATGCAGATGAACCTATGGATACTGCTGGACCATCTGTCCCCAAGAAAAAAAGCAGAAAGAAAAAATCAAAGCAATCGTATTCACAAGATGATCAAGAATCCTCAACTGTTTCATCATCTGTTTATATACCTGGCCAAGATGACATCGGAGAGGATGAAGAGCTGGTTGTTGATGAGTCGGCTTATGTCATGTTGCATGAGGCAACGACAGGTAAGGCTTGTGGCCTTCATCAGACTGTTAGAATCTAATTAGGATTTGATTAGGGCCAAGCCGACACCGACTGTATTAATTGTGCAGATGTTTTTTTTTTTAGTTTGCATTGGTTTGAAAGTGTCGGTTTTGCTGCTAGCTTAATGTTTACATCGAATCACAGGAAATCAGGGACTACGTAACTTGGGCTTTAAATTTTGAAGAGAAAAAAGTTAATGAATAACATGCAATTTTTTAAAGTTCATCAACTCAAATAACTTGCCTGATTCTATTTCCACAGAAAGGAAAAGGATTTCTCTTTATTTCGCACCTAAAATTTATCTGAAAATTTATGTAGATCTAGATCTATACGGTGTCTGTTGATTCAAGCCCTTTTTCTTTAAATTGGTGTTGCTGAATCTATGAGATTCTAATCAATTCCCGATCTAGGAATCTCAAAGGTCTGGTGTGATTAAAAACCTTTTAAAAAATCTATTTTTGTTTCTTTTGATTGAGAAGAGATACTTTTACAAATTAAAGGAAATAAAACTTAGGCTAATTGTCTATTTTTTGGGGTTTCTTTTTTTTATCATTCAGTTAAAGAAACATGGTCTCTTTATTAAATTAATTGTTGTTCTCCTTATAATCTTGACTTTTGCACTGATAAGCTCAAGTGATCTTCTATGTAATTATTTGTTATGCACGGCTGTTATAAGTTTGCATTTTAGTCAGCGCACCAAGACCCATCCTTGAGTTGAGGTCATGGGGTCAAGCTACATAGGCGCAAGTCCCCTGCAGAATAGGTCAGCATGACCTAGAAATATGCGCTTTAATATGTGATGTTTAAAAAAATTCCTAAAAAATTATTATACTTCACATGCATGAAAAGCAGTTAGATCGATTACACATATGTAGTAAATTTCAATATAATTTTCATCGTAGTCAAAAAGAATAATTTTTATAATGATTTCAATCTTATTATGACTCATATAATAGACGTTTCAGTGGCAAAGTGTATCATAGTAAAATTAATAAAATTAATAAGTTTCTCACAAAGGATTATAATGGAACCTCACAAACACAAAGATCATAGTGTGAGAGGCTCACCTTGCAAGTTTTTTTAATTCGATCTTCTCAGAAAGCCTTTGGTGAACCGCTTGTTGTGCTAGTACTGGCAACGTAGCAGAAAGCATCACTATCCGTTATCGCCGCGGCGCTACTAGTTTTCCCAGGAATTACAGATAATCTGGTCTACAACGTTGGTTCGCACTGATAGTGTCCAATGTTGAAACATTTGCTGTTTGTGAAGTTAAATGATTTGTTTTTAAATCTTATTTGTAATCCGAACAATAAACATGTGTGTTTGTGTGTGAACATATTTTGTTATTTACAGAAGGGGCAGAGTTAATCGCTATGTTTAATTTTTCAGTTTCCGCTTTTTAGTTTGAGGTATATACTTTTGCAATAGAGGTGCAACTTGAAGAAGGTGGCATTCTATTATTGTTTTTATCTTCCTCTCCACCTGCCGTATGTCAACTATCCTCTTTTCTAATTTTGCAATAGATGAGTGAATGAGCTCCTCACCTTGCTCTCCCAAAAGGCCAAGTTCTATCTTACGTTCTCGAATAAAAAGAAGGTAATGACACTCTAAAATGTGCTGTTTCGGGACAACTTTCTTTTTAAACATCCTTCTGTTAGTTGCCATGTATGAGTCTATATTTGTTTTAATACTTGGAAATGAAAGTGGAGTTATAGAATAGGTGTGTAATATATCGTTATGAACAAGAGTGTAGGCCTCGTTTAGCAGGTCAAAATTAAGTTTATTTCATTTGCATTATCAACAATGAAAGGATTACTGGTCTATTCACACATTGTTTTGATTGTTGACATTGTGATGTCTTTGAAAACCTCTGGATTTAGGTATTTGTTACCGTGATTGCCTAAAAACAAAACGCCTGTGATATGACAGTGGTGTGATAGCATGCTTATCTAGCACTGCATCAAGTTGAGAACATACAGGGCCAGATCAGGATGTTACCAATTCTTCTTGTGCTTTTTCAAGTTGTTCTATCCAAGTTTGAGAAGAGAACTCAGATTCTCCAAATGCAATGTTCCCCCCTCAAGGAAGGCAATTTCTTTTTGCTTTTGTATCCATTTTTGCCATTTATTGCCCAAATCACTAAGAAGGCGGTTGTTGTATGTTCTATCTGGGTTTGTATATTTGTAAATTTTTTTGTCAATTTTTTTTTTGTGGCTTGCTAGAGCATTCTGTAATGTTTTAAGATAATGCCCAGAAGAATGTGTAGATATGGGGGGCTGGCTTTGTCGAGTTTTATGTCGATGAGTGGTTCATGGATGCAGTTGTGGTATTGCGCTGCCTTTCTTTTTATCTTCTTCTGATTCTGTTTTGAATTTTTCAAAATGGCTCTTCAACAAAGCAAATATCCATGGTTCTTTTTCAGTGCTTTGTTGAAGTCCCTTCTTTGAGCTAAGACACCAATTCAAGGATTAAGTAGCCTGAAGTCAGACAATTCGAACACTTTGCACAGATAGTCATTATCTCCATGATGAAAGACCACGATTCTTTTGCCATTTTATTCAGTGTTTTGCAATTGTGTAATTTTTTGTGTTCATGTCTGTCATGAAGATTTAAGGTTTTCATGTGTGTCCTTGATGTATGCTATGCCTATGAGATGTGTGTTTGTTTTTGCATTGGGTTTGTTCAAATTGCCTACAGCCATACAAACTTTAAAGCTTCTCTTCCCGTGATCAACATGGGCGTCCGTGGCACAGTGGCTTGTTAGTTTGCCCTGAGATCTGCAGGGACCCTTCTGTCGCAGCTTCGAGCCTTGCCATCGGCGCCCCAGCCTGACGGAGGGCCTTATAGCCTGAGATCACTTTGTTGTGGACTGGCTATATACAGAAAACACACACACTCCCGTGATCTGCACCTATTTTGACTCATATTTCATCTTCTGGGATTGTGCCTGAATGCCATGTCAGTTGATTATTTTGTTGATAAGTATCTCACATATGTAAAAGATAGTTCTGTGTTTCTCTGATTGCTGCATATGATTTGGATTTGATTTCTCCTCTACATTTAACTCCTTACTTTCTACATTGATGTATTTCATAATAAGCTGTTTGTCACATCTTCTTTTTCTAGCTTCATTGGAAAGGTTTAATCCAAATTCTTTTAGAAATTTTCATCTGGTGCATAATTGACTCCATGTGAGACCCACTGCCTCTTTCATTGCAATGGTACTTTCTGTTGAAATCCCTGTCTTTTCTTCACGCCAGATTGCCACATATTTCCCTTTGATCAGTGATAGACAGTAGTTTTAATTCAGAAACTCACTCAAATGAGGTTTTGGGTGGGCCAGTTATCTGCTCTCTCATTTTCAGCACCAATTTTGCTTGTTTCTTTTTAGTTGGGGTTTTCACTGACTTACTCTCTTTCTTGGGGACTACTATTTTTTTTAACAATATGGGCTGACATCCTTTTTGCAGGTGACTGTCTCTTGCGGGTTTTGGTATAATTTTCTCTTACAAATCGTGTGTAAAGCTTTTCTTCTATAGGTGCAAATGGTTCATTAGGTCTTTTGTTTAGCGACTCTTGTATAAAGTTGTTATGATGTTTGTCCATTGGCGAGTGCTGTCAACCATAATGTGTGGTGTGGACGAATGCAGTGGCTGAGGACTGTCAGTTTCAAAATACGAGGAGAACAGTGCTCTTTGCTTTGTGGTTATTTCGCTGTCTCTAGAAGTGGTTGACGTTAGTGGTTCCCGAGGTGGTGTTGTGATATGCGAAATTTTACTGTCTGTCATGTACAATTATATGGGAATCTTCTGCTCTGTGTGTGTCATAGCTTTCATGTTTGTTTGTGGTTTTGTCTTGTGCATTCCCATGTGGATTTATATCAGGGCAAGGAAGAGTAGCAACATTTTTCCTTCAACCAAGTGAAAATGATTGATGCTTGTCATATATGGAACAGTCTTCAATACTAAGTTTGAGTCATATTATTCAGTCCATACCTTGTAGATACAATGTCCTTCAAACTTTGAAGCATTCCTTTACTTTTATTTTTCTTTATCATTCTTAATTTAAAATGACATTTAGAGCACAATGTTATTGAATGCTTGTTGGAAATATCATCGTCAATATTTACACCATCAAATGATAAAAATGTCGTCTTTTTCATAAATTATATAGACAAGTTGGGTTTTTTTCTCGAATCTTTTTACTTTAGATTCCATAAACGATTGCAACAAAGTCTACACAGTTCATTAACACATTTGGTGTGCTGTTGTATAGTATGAGCCATGACTGTTCCAGTGGTTTAACTTAAAAATATATGAGGAGTTCTTGAAATGTTAATAATTGTTATTATGACGGAACTGTGTTGAGGGAAATACAAATTCTGCTTAAATCTAGTAAAAGGTAGAAAGTTCATGTCAATTAAAAACAAAAGAACACTAACGGATACATATTTTGTTCCATGTTCTTCACATACATACAAATGCTATTCTGATTATGCTTTACTATCTCTACTCTGCCATAATTAATCTGATTTTCAGATCAAATTTACACAATTTTTCATACATTTTAGCTTTCCCCAATCCATATGTCATTTTAAAATTTTTTAAAACAAAAAAAATGTGATGAGAGTGGTTTAAAAATGAAAATATTACGAGGAGTAATACTTTATACTGTTGGAGAGTGAGAGAAAAGAACTTTAACATGATATCCAACATGAAAGTTGCTCTGAGAATAAGGTTTGTAAAAAGATTAATACAGGGATGCCAGTTTTCAGATTTAAACAGGATTTCCGATTTTTTGCCTTATTTTTATAACTTAAAAGTCAATTATACTTTAACCACAGCTTTGAGAAAACTATGTATTACTACACAAATTTCCCGTTTTTTGTCAGAGGCCACTGGCATCCCTGTTAATAAAATCACAAGAAATTCACAAAATTTGCGACTTCATCAGCAGTTGATCATAATAAATGCAGCAGATCAACTGACCAGATTGCGGCATCGCTAATCCACATACCTCGCCCGTGCCCATCCCACCCAAATAAGCTTATGTCTTGAGGGATTTCCTGCCTAGCATTCAGTGCAAGTTCATTAATTACCTTGCACTGTCGGCAACTTTAAGTCAAGATTCTAGCCAAAATGAGCAACCGTGTATGGTTAACATTTAAAAATATTTTTTTTTTAAAGGTAAAGAGGTGAATTTCGATCTTGTTGGCAGGTAGTAATAATCCAGGTCCATTCTACAGTTTCAGAATAGGCGTACCTGGAATTAAAAAATGTTGTGTAGTTTTGAAAAAGCTGGATCTAAACCTCAGGTTTCTACATATCAATTCTAAACAAGATTTTTTTTGGCAAGTTTATGCAATCCAAAACTTAAATTATGACTTATCTCTTTAGGTCTTTTGAAATTAGATACAATTATTTGCAAGGTCAATGTGAGTTAATGTAAATTTATTCAATATTTACTAGAAGGAAAAGCAGTAAGTAAAGCAACATTACTATCGCTATAAAAAGTTTTTTTTATTGTAACCACCACCACCCCTTTCCCCACCCCACCCAAGATAAAAAATGAAAATTAAAGAAAAAGCTTTCTCATGATTCAAACCCTGATGGAATGTGTCATAAGTCATGTTCCACTACACCATCTTGTACCTGATGCAGAGATAGACAGCATAAATGACCATTTCCCGTGGATATAGATATGACTTTTATGAATTTTATCAAAAGTGTGCTGAATTTTTTGTATAATGCAAGACATTGTCCACAAGAATATAAGAAAAAGAGATTTATATGATTAAAACTAATTATAATCAAATTTCATTTTTTTTTTGGAACAATTGAAATTGACAAATTCAATGATTCTTTCCAAAAAAAATGTTTACAAATCTAATCTTTGCCAATCATTTTAAAGTCCTTTAGAAAATTTAAACCAAGGTAATGTGATAAATTTTAAATATTATGGTCATTTTGTGAGAAAGAGCCTATAAATAAGAATGCCAAGCTCCAGCACATGTAACCATTTTCAAGCCTATTCAGAGATGAAATGAAAATCAGTTTGAAACTCCTTTTTTTTTAATTTTGTGCAGCATAGAAATGAAATGTAATGTGAAACGTTCATTCAGATAAAACAAGGGCAACACTTACTAATATCTGGAAGATAGAAAAAGATCAACATTGGATGGGGAGTCAGAAGAGAAAAGATGTGGCTGAACATTGAAAATAAGTACCGGTACTACCACTAGCATTATTAACCTCACCAATCGCTACCAGAAATGAAAGATAATGTTCAGTTTGAGGATGAGTGTATCACCAAATTTATATGCATTTTGCTTTATAGGAGATGTTGTTTTCAGTCTTTAATTAAATGTATGAACATCTTTACCGATCTATTTAGGTGATCCATGCCTGAGTTTTGAAGTCCTTCGTGATGGATTGGGTGACAATAGAGAACATTTTCCACTAACTGCATATCTTATAGGAGGCAGTCAGTCAGAGATGGGGCATCTGAATTGCATTATGCTCATGAAGATGTTTAACATGCATAAAACGCAGAAAGATTTGGAAAAGAGTAAGGAAGAAGATGATGATGATGATTCGTCAGATGAAGATGAAGAGGATGATGATGAGGGAGCAGATACATCAGGGCAAAACAAAAGCCCAAGATTACATCAAACAGCGATCAAGCACAACGGTTGTGTTAATAGGATAAAAGTAAGGTTTTGAAATTGATATATCTAACATCCATGAGCAATGAATCATTTATTTAAATTAAACTGAGCAATTCAACCATAATATCATAAAATATCTCAAATAGCTATTTTACATGACTTTTTGCTTATGCTTACACAATTTTTGGCAACTGTGCAAGTTTCAAAAGTAGTGTTTTTTGTTAATGACAATGATTTTTTTTTTAAATTGGGGGAGAAATAAATATATATATATATATGTATGTATAAGTATTGTTTATTGTTGCGGTCAAGACCCTATCAAGTCAGTTTGTACTTATTTAAATTTTTTTCATTAAGGATCTTATTTATTGTTTTGAATCCTAATTAGAAGAGTACTTGTATACAGTATATTTACTATCTTTCCTTCAGACAACCACAGTGAATGACCATGTAATATCTGCATCTTGGTCAGAAAATGGTACTGTCTATGTATATGATGTTGGATCTCACATTCAGCTTTTGGACAATGCAGACTCTTCAAAATTTGGAGTCTCTAGTGATCCTCCTATGTTTGCATTTGATGGTCATCAGATTGAAGGATATGCCCTGGCATGGTCAAGATTTGATTTGGGTTTGTAGGGTTTTTCTTTTTCCTTCTCGATTGTTCTAGATGTATCTAATTAATTTTGAAATAATTACTGGTGTTTGAATATATTGTTATTATTTTTACATACAATATTAAGATTTGAGTAGGTTTTCGAACCATGAACGCCTCCCTCCAAGATGGAGGATGTCCCCAGTGGTCCAAATGTTATTGAAAAGTTTAAGAAAAATATGCAGGCAGCATTCAGGAAGGTGCCTCAGGAACTGATAGTACACACGTCAGAATCTGCAGACCACTCATTATTCGGCATATTTAATAGAATGCCCAGCCTTTCAAGTCACCAGGGGGGAATACTTCAGGGTAACTGACATGTACAGACTTTTCCTAGAGGTTAATCCCTCTCGCATAGTGGGTTACTTAAAGGAATTCGGTGTCTATAGAAATAGAGGCTTTTTACAGATTCCTTTTAAAGTTTTTCCCCATATACTCTGTTAGATTTTTAGCCGATTTTTATCTTTCTTTTAATTCGCTTAAGCATGAGATAGAAGCTTATAAGAGAAAGTGAATGAACAGAAACCCTGAGATTACTGCTTAATGGTAGACCTCTAAATTCAACCATCTTTAAGCCTCTCATGACTTCTGTGGCTAGCGTTTTGTATTTCATAATTTTCTAAATAGGTGTAAGCAGAGATTTTACTTGTGTTGTTTTTTTTCTCTCCAATTTTCTCTAAGGTCGTCTTTTGTCGGGTGACTGTAACAAAAACATCTTTAAGTGGCAACCCACCGAAAGTTCATGGGAAGTGGATAAACGTCCTTTTATTGGTCATACAGCTTCTGTTGAAGACATTAAATGGTCACCAAAAGAAAGCAACGTAAGTATTTTCCTTTTCTTTTTCTGAGGTTGCATTATTTCAGGGTTTTCATCGATTATAGGCACAGTTATGTATCCTTCCTATTTGCTATGCTATCCTGTTTTCTCTCTGAGGCGACATCATTAAGCTTTTGGGAGCTTTGCACCGATGTTGTGTTCTTTCCTTTTATTGTTTATATGAACTATTCAAATTACTGAGGGGGAAATAGATTTATCTTCAGAGCTAAAATATTTAAGCGTTCCACAGGTGCCATTTGGAAACAAAACAAAAATAAAGCCAAGAGCGCCCTTTTTTTTTTTTTTAGGTAATTGATCTAAGTCTTAATAGGAATGAAAAACAATAATGATTGTTATGTGCTAGACGTCTGTTTTATGCTGAATATTTAAATTTATTCCTTTGGTCAGGTTTTCATGACATGCTCAGTAGATAAATCATTACGTGTGTGGGATGCTCGGTCTAACCCTAGCAAGGCGTGCAAGTTGGTAGCCAATGAAGCCCATGTACGTGACATTAATGTTATTGACTGGTCTGAGTTTGAACCGCTTGTCATATCTGGTGGGGATGATGGCATTATCAAGATCTGGGATCTTCGCAGATTCACGGTAAAAAAACTTTTGTTTTGTGTCCACTTTCATTCTAAGGAGTCAGAAGTTGCAAATAGCAGTATAAGTTTATAGATCTAGTCTTTTGTTTGCTTTTTGTATTTTAAAGTAATCCATGAAAACATTTTCAGAATATTTTAAAAGTAAAATTTTTTTAGTATTAAAGTATGATACCTCAATTTTATTGAATCATTTGAATAGGACCTAAGACATTTAACTGATAGGGGCTGGCCCAGCTAGAAATTAACAATGATCTATGGCGGATGTAAGGGGCATAATCCTAATTTACAAAAGTACACGTTTTACAAAATTTGTCATAAATTTTAAACCAAGGAAGATACAAACATAATTCAAACACCAAAAAATAGAAGATTGGATGCACTTTCTTATGATATATAACACTAAGTATCAGTGATATTATGGGATATTGAAAAAAATTGACAACACGATCTCGGCAGTGGGGCTAGGACTAGATCTAGATCTAGATCTAGATCTACATTCAGATTCATCATCGTCGGAAGAGTCTAGACGTAGCCCATCAACTTCTCCCTCCTCTACATCAAAATTAACATCACTTTCATCATCAGTTTCAACTCCAACATCATATACAGGGCTACCCTCATCTTCATCTTCTTTATTCGTCGATCTGTCTGTCAGTTGCGAGAGGAAGTTGAAGGTCATTTTGAAAAAATCGTTACTCGGTAACCATTCATTCAATTTTAGAACAGTAAACAGAAAACGAAAGTAGAACTCTTCAAGCAACAAAAACTATTAAGGCCCAGCCATTGTAAAGAAAATAAAGGGGCTTATTCCGTACTATAAAAGTGTATGCTATAGTCAAGTATCAATGGGCAATAGCGGGCGCTCCCGCCAACACCCATAAAGGGCGGTGGCGGGCGATAACGCTTTTTATCAGTTAAGCTGATTCATGTGGTAAAATTTGCTACACTAGTAGAAACAATACACACACTTTTTTTTTAGTGTATGAAGCTTAAAAAAGCTTAGCTTAGAAGATCTTTTAAACTGAGCTTAACAGCCTCTAATTGAAACCAAAAACTTATTCAAAACTTTTCAGGCCAAAAAGGTGAATTTAAAACAGCCACAGTTTGTGTAACTAACACTGATTTCAATTCAAAATTATTTTGGCGTAAATATTTCCTAAGGCTTGCTTGAAATTCTGAAAACTGTATGTGATGTTTTATATATATATATAGATATATATTTGTATTATTATTATTATTATTTGCATATTATACATTTCTTTTGGCAAATTCTTTTTATACAACCCAAGCAAATAAAAGTTTCTCTGGCTGCTGTGCCAGCTCTCTTGACAAAATAATCTTTTTGTTCTTTTTATGGGTTTATTTTAACAATTATTCATATACTCAAGTTTGCCTACTCTTAGGCTTTTCCAGTGGTATGATTTACTTAATTGTACCCAGAATAAATTTCCCTTTTGTGTCAAGATCAATTCCCATGCTGCCATGGCCAAATGAAGTGCAGTATTTCTGATAGATTTAACACCAATATTGCACATCATATGGCAAGTGTGAGTAATATGTTGGAAATATTAGTTTTGAAAAGGAAGGTTTAAAGTGAGTTTTCTTTTTTTATACCACTTTCTGTACAATTTCTTAAATCTCTTATCTAGTCTTCATCAATTGAAAGTTTTCGGAAAGTATCTCTGATTTTAAAGATAAACAACACAACTTGTGGCTCATGTGAACTGCTCTCCTCAAAATGTTGTAAGAGTTGGTACAGTGGTTTGCAAACTTGCCTTGATTTATACTCTGCCACAGATGACAAGTTCTTGCCCTCAGCCCACACCACAAAGCCTAATGTGGCACAGTTGTGTGCAAGCTCTATAACAAGCCAACGAAATAATATATTTTGTGTCCCTCTCTTTCAGAGTGGTAAAGAAGTGGCGAGGTTCGAACACCATAAAGCCCCCATAACATCGGTGGAATGGAACCCCATGGACAGTTCTGTCTTTGCTGCTGCTGGGTCAGATGATCAAGTAAGCTGAAGATTCTCAACTATACATGTCTATTAAAATTAAAGAAAAGCATTTTTGGATATCATTGGGTGAAATTGAGCCTACACCAAAGATTTTGTACTGTGCTGGCTAGTTTTTCATCACTGAAATCATGTTACTACTAGCTTGACTGAAGAAGTTGAAGTTGTGAGCCATAATGTCTTGCCAGACATTGTCACATAAACCATGCATAGTACTGGATCATAAAAGGTATTGTGGTAAGAAAGTTTGTGAATAATTAGATCTTAAACTTTTTTGTGATTCTATGCCTCACTCTAGATATCTTGACCAAAGCCTTTTTTATGGCTTTAAGGCTTATACATTTATAAAATATATCCATTTTTAAAATTATTTTAGGCATAACTTCCTGTTTATAAAGTTTGCAGTAATATCAAAAATATTTAAGTTAGAAATGGATCAAGTTTCCTTTTATGTGCCTGAAGGTAGGGAGCAAAAGAAAATGATTAGGCATCTGGGTCACATCTAGACTTGCATCTAGTTTGGCAACTTCTAACTGGCCATTGCTTTCTGCATCTAATTTCTTTTCAGCTATGTACTCTAATTGACACTTTATCAGTTACAAAGAGAATCAGATAAATTATTCCTTCAAAAGGGATCTATGGGTTTTTATG
Organism: Plakobranchus ocellatus; assembly: GCA_019648995.1. Lineage (NCBI taxonomy): Eukaryota > Metazoa > Mollusca > Gastropoda > Plakobranchidae > Plakobranchus > Plakobranchus ocellatus. The sequence continues at coordinate 71,759 of BLXT01006566.1, read as the reverse complement.
CAGTAAAATGGAAATGCAAGTAGGCTGGTTTTTAAAGTATCAGAGTTTTGTTTTTTGTTTTTTTTTTCCTTTTTTCTGAAAGATGGATGAGAGGAAATCCCGCAGTCCTGCATTTGACAAAAATGTCCAGGAATTCAGCTTTGTTTCTGGACAAAAATTTATCCCAATTTTTGTTTTTCTCATTTATACCACTCTGCAGTCTGCTGCTTATAAAAATACTTTACTTTTAGTTTCTGTCTTCGTTTTTTTGGGCATTCAGTATTTATATCAATATACCTAATAATGATACCGCTTGACTATAGTGCTCTCTTTTTATCAATATAAACTTTTGAAAGTCAGGCATCATGCACCAATCTCATTTCTGTTTACAGTTCTTTCACTTTTTTTCCGATTGTCGATGTGCAAGTAGCGTTACCATTAAGAAGTCCTTTGGTTTTACGTTACCTTTAATTATTTATGTGATTGCATCCACATGCTTTAAAAAATGCTGTTAATGCTTATAATATAACTGAAGAAGAGCAAGATCTATAGAATTTTCTTCGTGATTTGTCTAGAGTTAATGTTGAACTTGACACATTGTAGGTTTTTTTTTTTCATGAAGTCGTATAATTTCCGTAACGGTGCATATCTTTTAAAGATCAAGGTCTATTAAATCTTGCAATTGTGATAATGTGAGTAATCTTGACCTTTATTCTAGAGCTAGGTTTTGATTTATATTAGATCTACAGACCTGTGTTAGTCATAGGCTTAACTCACTGAGTACGAATACCATGTATACTCGGTATTCGCTTATCATATTCAAATGAGTACAAAAACCATGTATACACGGTTTTAGTTTTCCTGACCACTACTGTCTTCGTTTTTTTGGGCATTCAGTATTTATATCAATATACCTAATAATGATACCGCTTGACTATAGTGCTCTCTTTTTATCAATATAAACTTTTGAAAGTCAGGCATCATGCACCAATCTCATTTCTGTTTACAGTTCTTTCTTTCGCTTTTTTTCCGATTGTCGATGTGCAAGTAGCGTTACCATTAAGAAGTCCTTTGGTTTTACGTTACCAAATAGAAACCAAATAGACTTTATCCTGTTAAGTCATAGATTCAGAAACGCACTTCTTTCTGCCAAAAGTTATCCAGGCGCAGACTG
>BLXT01006566.1:57740-68790 GCA_019648995.1 Plakobranchus ocellatus | reverse complement strand
GAAGCAATAGAAGCAACAAAGGACAGGAAAAAGTGGAGGACCATGATCGCCAACGCTGTAAAGCAAGGCACCTGATGATGATGACCACTACTGTTCCAATCTTATGTATTTCCTTTTGACAAACCGTTTGAGAGGGATGAGAAACCACTGTGTATTATTTTCTTTGCCTCAAAAAGTTTTGAGCATGAACATGATGGCTTATTCGAGAGAGAAACAAAAAGACAGAGATCAAATTTCTTTATGGTATTTGTTTTTATATCTAAATCTAGCCACATTATCCTACCTTCCTTAGATTGAACTGGAATCTGTGTAACTTATTCCATCACTGGCGTCATCTAGGCCTATTCATTTTCAGAAAAGATCTAGATCTAGATTATTTGTTTTTTGCACAAGGGTTTTGAATGTAGAGGGCCAAAAAAAGAAAAAATTTTGAAAGTGAAAATACAGCCTGTTTTGAAAAATGTATGAAAAAAACTATTTTCTATAGAAAGACATCAAAATTGTACAGATTATAATACTAATATAAAATTATCAGGATACTAAATTTCATGAAGTATTTTTATATGCTTTGACACATTTTCAAAATATCTCAAAAAAGGCCATGGCACAGTATAAACAGCACAATTTAGCCCCATGCTTAGTGAGCTAAAGAGTAGATGCATCTTGATCTAGATATTTAGATTATATCATGAATGAAGTTTTTGACTGTGTGAAACTTAGGCAAATTTGTAAAAATATTGAGGTTTAGAACAAAAGAGAGGATGGCATGTTTGCACAGAGGAGGCTTTATTTTCTTAAATATTAGGCCTAGATTAAAACGCAATCCTACGATTGGCCTTTATTTCATCAAATTTCAAACAGTCACAACAAATACAATGATGTTTTCCAAGTTTATCTAAAGAATGTTTTATTTAATATTGGCTTTCCCACTTCTCTTTTTAGTTACTTAATGAGAAAATCCTGATATTTACTATCTAAAATTTTATCTTGATCTATTGTCGGCATTAAAAATATTATCTTGTCCTCATTTATAGGTCTAAATATAAAAGAAGGCAGATGTATACTTCATTAGTTATTTCACTGTTTTAACATAAAGACACTTTCAAATAACCAAGCATATACATGTACATCACTAAGGACAGCCAAAGCATTGTAAACATGTTTTGAAGGATTAGCCTGGCCAAAAAATTGTAATTTAAAAAAAAAACAAAAAAAACAAAAATACAAGAATCTGTCATTAAAATATGGACAAAGAATACTTGAGTGTCGATATTGAATTGAACTTATGCAGATATATGGATGTGAGTGATAATTACATCAGAGAAAATGAAAAACAAGATAGGCACTTTGCTAGATAGATCACCTCATGGATTATGATCACAGACAAAATGTTGGACACATTTTCAACCATCCAAGTGCATCAAACCAGTTTTTACTTGCACTAGCAGGCTTAAAACTGTCTAGCTACCTACATGAAGATTTTTGTATCCTGCCTGCAATAGGATGGTTTAGGTTTAATTATCCATGTTTTAGGAGGTTTGTGGTATAATGTACTGTATAATCTGATTACATTAATTTTAAACCGTCAAACTTACAATTTTTTTGTTTGCTAAGCCAAAAACACTATCTCTCTGTTATGCGTTTGGGTCCCTGAAGCTATCCTTTGTCCCAGAAAATGGACCTTGGTGTCCCTGAAAACAGATTTTTTAGGTTGGCAGGTCTGCATGTACTCTTTTGGAAATATAAAAGATTTCAGACAATTCAGCTTTGTTTCAGGGAGGTAACTTTGAACAGATTCTACTATTTAGGAGACTTTGGTGGTACATTGGCATAGCAAGTTTGCTCTGAAATCTGGAGACTTTCAGTTGCTGGTTGAACATGCCCCCTATGCACTGCGTCATAAAGCAAATGAAACCACATTTTGTGTACAATGTTATTTGTTGTAAACTCAGAGCAATGTACCGTATTTTAATCTACCATAGGTGAGCATCTGGGATGTGGCTGTTGAGCGTGATGACACAGCAGCAGTTAGCAGTACTGGAGAGGAGGAACCTGACATTCCTCCACAACTACTCTTTATGCACATGGGACAAAAGGACATCAAAGAAGTTCATTGGCATCCACAAATTCCAGGCCTTATCATTTCTACAGCCCAATCTGGATTTAATGTTTTTAGAACCATTAGTGTTTGATATTGCGTTTATTTTAAGAAGGGAATTTTAGGGTTGTATAATAAACTTGCCAAATTATCAATCTTCTTTTTTTTTATTATTATGATGAGGTTTATCAAGCAGTAAAATATTTATATACCTTATATAGTCATTGCAGGAGCTTGTTCTTCTCCTAGTGATAGGGAATGAAGCACCTCGGACACAAACAGATTTTGCAAGCAGGAACTGGTAGGAGCTCCTCACTCATGTATTGTGCTTGTATACACAGTTTCTCCTCTACCCCACAGGTAGTTTATCATATGAGCACAGGGAAGGTCATGGTTCATAGTTGTTTACCGGTGGAATCACTGGCTGAGGCTGTTGTCGTGCTTCAGCGATTTCAGCTTGGGATTGTAGTTTACGCAGTGTCTTGTGGTCAGTAATTTCCCATCAAGTCCTGAACCACACGAATCAAGAACTGAAGCCTGTTTTTCCTTGTTGTTGTGTTTTTTTTTTTTTTGTCGATCTTCAGTTTCAAAGTAGAGGATGTATGCATTGAGCATGGATCTTTCTAAGATAGAAAAAAAGGCTTTCTAAGTTCACTTCATTGTCTGACACTCATCCAGATATTTGTACAGATGAGCATCAGACATGTCCACACCTCCCATTGCTTTATTGTAGCATTGAACAATTTTGGGCACCCTTCTCTGCTTTCCCTTACTGTTAGTTGTTTTTGTAAAACCTGCAGAGGCTTTAGTTGAGATAAGAATGGGTTGTTTGGATCCATCTTTGTACACAGCACAAAGGAGATTGCCTTTTCTTCGTTCACATACCTCTTTGTTCCTCAAACTAGCATCCTTCACTGATGAAGGAAGCCCCTTTCTATTCTTTCTAACTGTTCCCATACATGTTATGTGGGCTTCATACAAGTCTAAAGCCAGTTTTGGAGAGGTGAAATAATTGTCTATGCCTAAATGGTGGCCATGGTGAAAGATCTTGGAAGCTTCGAGAAGACGCATAACAAGGGCATAACTGGCACCTTCTTCTTGATTTTGTGCAGGTCTGTTTTGATGTGCACCCTTGTATACTTGAAGGTGTGGTGTAAGAAGATTCTGTGTCGCAAAGATTCCGGACCTTGACATGATGTTTTCCAAGCATGAACTGATAGAGATTGGAGTTTTTTTCTTTGTGCACTATCATACTTTCAATCAACTGAAATGTCAGAATGGGGATGATAATAATGCATAAAGTTCCTACAGAATATGTCACTAACAGCTTTTACTTTATAGAGTTTATAATCTGGTGCAGGCTGATTTGATTGTCACTAAAATGTAAAAAATTTTAGAATCAACAGAAACCTATCTCTGCCCATATGTTCAGGATACCACAGAGTGTATTGGCTTGGATTTGTGCAATCCCAGTTTGATTTCTAAGTGTTTTTTTCTGATAAAGCCCATGTTTATCACTATGTGAAGAAATAAAAGGATATCTTGAGCTGCAATATGACCAGATTTTATCCAGTCCAGTACACGAGATCTTCTTTGTTGTTCAAGGTAGTCTTGGTGATAAAGAATTGAGTTATCTGCTTACATATTTGTCTCTCTTACCTTACTAACATTTCTACCACTCATCGCACATACAAAGCCAAGCAAATTGTACTGAACATTGTATTTGGAGGAAGGTGTTTTGGACCTACAGGACCAGTAAATAGAACTGGCATGGCCCAGCATCTTCACCGATGATATTCATCCAAAACCCCTGGTTCTGCTGATGTTCCACTTCATTGTCATTGGTATCAGTAGTGTCTGAAGGAGAGGAGATGAGAAGAAAAAAAAAAACTTTTCAATTTCTGGAATCTAAATTCAGATCTATTCCTTCAAAAATAACATTTACTAGACCTTAAAAAATGCATATCAAGGTAAACATGGCTTATCTCAATTCGAAATCTAGAATAGAAAGCTGGATCCTAGTTTGGGTCTAGATCTAGATCTAGGCCTATCCTTGTTCACACTTAAGAAATGTAATCCATCATTTTTATGAAAACCTCACTGTCAAATAACTGGCCTTTTGTAATATAGAAACTTATTGAAACAGTAAAAAGCACATTCTTTTATCACAAGAGAAAGTTATTATACATACCTTAATTTATGGAATCAACGTCAGAATCAATTTCTTCTACCAATGTACTCATGTCTAGATCTGAGTTGGCTGCCTTACTGCTTGCACTTGTGGAAACTCTTCTCGACAAAAGAGAGTCATTCACAAGTTGCCAGATTAACAAATAAATGCCCTTCTAACAATCGTGGCCCACGCAGCCTATCGGGAAAGTCACGATCGCAGCCCAACGCAGCAAGAAGGTTAAACATTGCGATGATGTTGTTTATCTCTGCAATTTAAAACTTGATTCAAGAATATTCATGCCAACTTCATGATTTTCCCTGTGCATTGTGCATACATTGAAAAATGTAAAGTCATAATCTTCTCACATTTAGCCGATAGCTAGAAATAAATGATATTTTGTAGGTGATAATGAGAGTAGCTTTAAATATTATCCATTATCCATAACCAAGAAGTGACTGTATGAATTTGCTTTCATGTAAGAAATTCAAAGTATTAAAACAGAGTTTTTAGAATAAATACATGTAGGTCTTTTTTTTTAAGAAAGTAAAAATCCACGGCAAAATGATTGTGAATATCATTGCTGTTAGTTCGAAATTTTTAGGAGTCAAGATATCTCTCAAAATTTTCTGCCTCAAATTATAAACAGTCTGTCTTATTTGGTCATGGAATATGTTGCCATGATTTATTTATGCATTTTATACTTCATGTAATGTAAATATTTGTGCACTCATTGGTATGTGAATTAAATTGGCAATACAGAATATTTCAGTGTTCTCTTTTGTTATTTTATTTTGCTTTTTGTATAAATATGTTTTTAGGATAAAGACTCAATTCATAAATTATTTTCAAAGTTTAATGTAATTTTGTATTGCTACTATGACATGCGCTTTGAGCTAATCATTAACTTTCAGTGAAAAAATAATTGCATTAAATTGGACACTTATTATTTCAAAATGATCTTATCAATGAAGTAAGCATGTTTCTTTTAATATTTACTTGGGTCAGACCCACATGTAGGTCTACTACTAGTACCACCATAGCAAGCATACAATTTTTTGCAGAATAAAAGAAAAGTGCAATGTTCAAATTAAAAACAAGTTTAGAAAATAGTCATCAAACAAAGGCACTGAGAATGAAACTTTAACTCGATATATAGGAATCTGGAAAGATTATTGATGATCATGCAAATTTTTGTGGTGAGGAATAATTTAGTTCTCAAGATATTTTTATTCATTTCCAGAAAAACGGTATAAAAATAAATATGCAATCAATCAAAATAAAGGACTTCTGATTAAGGTTCTGAATTTAAGTTCCCAAATGAAAAGTATAACCTTTAAACACTTGAATTCAATGAGTAATAACAAACAACTCGGGTTGCAACTGACTTTGTTTTTTTCAAGTTTACTCTAGAGTTCTATTTTGAACATATTCTAGCCTGCATTTTGCAGTCCCAATATTATCTAAAACTGATTTAAACCCTATTTTGTAACTGCTCTTTTATAGGGGAAGTCGGGCAAATTTGTGATTTTTCTGTATGTAAATTATAATTGTTATTGCGGTCAGCCACGTTGCAATCCCACAAATGCTAAATAAACATAAAAAAACTGAAAGTGAAAATAATGTTCACCTTTTGAGGCTTAGTTAAAATAGATCTACATAATAGTGATTAAAACCTATCATTAATTTAATTTGACTGTATGAGTGAACTTTTTTTTTATATATTCCAATATAGAAAATTAATTTTTAAAACAAATAGCATTTTTTACAGAACAGAAAATAAAATCTTGTTGCACTCACAACCGCTGAGATTGAGTGACAGTGGCATTTCTTCTGTTTCACTTTGTTCTTACAAAAGGGAGTTCAATGTTCATCCAAGCATGATGTAAACGAAGCTGCTTTACAATGAGCATCATAAAATATGCTTATTTCTTAAGTAGCCTAATTTTCGCTATCATTTGACCAAGAATAAAATGAATTTTGGCTCATTGCAAGCTGCTTTTTTACCAACTCATCCTCATTTTTTATTGGGCAGCAATGTTGAGATATAGTCTTTATACAGCTTGTATGCATGGATATGAGAATAAATAATAAAATTTTATGTGAAAAACATATGATCCAATGGATGGATATGAGAACAAATAATAAAACTTCATGTAAAAAGCACTTTTGAGTGTTACAATTTTTCTCTCCACTTGATGTAACAAAATAATACTTCTTTATTTCATAAAGTTGTTAACATCATTGAATTTTCCGAGGTTTTTTTCCCCAGGGAAACTGTTTGAATGGAAGGGTAAATGTGGTGCATGTGTTTATAGTTTTTGATGGTGAGTGAACTCTCTAAACAGTGTTTGCTGTTTATTATAGAGGGTCTAACATCATGGCCTTTTTTTTTATTTAAAAAGTAAAAATTTAGCACCTTATAAAAAGGACTATAACCCCTTATGATGGAACTTTTCATATTTCTATTTAGTTGATGATAAATAGCCTTTATTTTACTAGATTCCTTTTTTCGCCAAGTAGTCTTCTGTCTGTAACAGTTAATCTATAAATTCATTTTTTTATATGTAAAAATACATGATAGACTTCAGCACCCTAATATTGCAATGACTCATGTCTCAGAAGGCCCCAAAGTACCATAATAAATATATACATGTATTATGTATTACAAGTTGGATTAATAATACTGCTTTCTTAACTTCACTACTGTGAGTTGATAATGCAGCAATTTTGCCTAAAACTAACTTATCTCATTCATCAACATCTCTCTCTTACAAACTTAGTACATGTGCATGGAAACATGCATCACATGACTGGTCGGTACTACTATCATGGAAATGAAACACAGACCTAGCATAAGAAAACTAATGGTTTTGTAACTGACTCATAAAATAGATGTAATTGAAGCATTGAGGATGTAGGAAGACGCCCCCCTCTATCCCACCTTACCCGTATTAAACCAGCAAAAAAATTTTTGGCCATGTTGAAAACAAAGGCAGCTTCTATTGCCTAGTTTCTAGAAATAAGAGACTTGAAGGCAATATGAGATAATATAGCTCATTCCCAGAAACAGGTCAGTTTGGTACAACCAAAAACAACAAAAGTAAATCAGAAAGCGCACTCACCCACTGAGTCAGGGGTAAGGAGTTGATCTTGGTCGATGAATCATATATGAATGTATAGAGTAGGAATTAGTTAACAGTGAAGCTGTCAATGATGAAAGAGCAGACAACAGGCCAGCTTTACCAGAGTAACATATGATCGTAATTCCCATAGTGGTAGCAAATTCTCCCAGGTTATGAAGATCATGTTTGTCTCTGTTACTAGTGTTGTTAACGTTGCTGTGTCTGAGTAGGAGATGTTTACAGTTTAGCTTTCCCCAACCATAGTTTCCTCATTGAAGATAACAGATGTTTCTGATAATGGCATCAACTTTCTATCAAGCTGATAATAAGCATCTTCTATATTTTAACATGTAAAATATTGAGCACATCTTTTGAAAGCCAAACTTTGCTTTTCTACATTTTTTTTTTTTTTTTTTTGGCATTTTGCAGTCTTTTGTTTCTTTGAGCATTCAATGATAAAAATTCTACATATGTTTAAGTATATGAAATTAAACAGTCTGCATATGGATATTTCTCTGGTCCTCATTACTTTCAAATGCAACATAATATTTTCTTAGGGTCAAAAAATGTTTACAAGTTATGTGTTATCATAATATACTCTTTAAAAGTTTATCCCCACATCATATTCATCTACAGCTATACAATTTTCTTTAATGAAAAATATGTTTTTTAGTTCTTTGCCCAGTAGGCCTATATTTCTAATACTGTTTTATATTAAATAACTCATTAAACTCTATATGCATGTTTCATTATGTCCTTTGCCATTTTTAAGACTCTAAGTTATAACTCAATATCTCTTTGTCAAAAAAAATCTTGCAGCACCAATTTTTTCCACCTAAGGTACATATTTTCCTGCAAAGACCCATAAGATAAAAATAGCTGAAACATTCTGTCGTGTCACATGGTCCCAAATCCCAATTTTCAAAAATTTATGTGCTTATTTACCTCATTTTCTCTGTCCATATCAACTCATTTTGAACTAGCCACGACAGATCTATTGAAAACCTAACGTTATTTTTACTCATTTTTAGTTGCCTTGCTAAACAAAATAGGAATTCGTCTGTGTAGGCATTCTATCTACTACTTTCTACACAATTTCAGTGAACAGAATAATTTGAGTTTTCTTAGTTTGAAATTTGGTTCATTCTTTTGGCATTTGAATAAAAAGGTTTCTGCTGTATGTGGAAACTGCAGAAAAAAGCAAAGATTTAAGAAAAGCCCATGCAAAGTTTAATTTTCGTTTATCTTTATTTTATTTCTTTTAATTTATATGACTGCATTAAATATATTTGCTCTAGAGAGTAAAAATTATGGCTAAGTGAGAGGCTGTTTGGCAACCTGCATGTTTCAAAGCATATTGTAATCATACGATACATGACTTGCAAAATGGACAAATAATAAAGAAAAATCTGTGGAAATTTTTAACAAGCAGCAAAAAGAAAAGGACTATCTTTCAAAACGTAGAAATGGAATATATAACGATAAGAGTGTAAAGGTATCCATTTAATTGTTAATCAAGAACTTCAAAACATCTTACACAATGAATTCTTCTGAGGGCCATACATACTAGGGTTTTATATTTTTGAAGCATTTAAGATGAAATAACTAGCAATCTTGTTTTGAGATATGTACACTGCAAGAGCCTTTTGAGGGCTAAAGTAAAAAGCCTGTAATCACCACTTTATACTATAGTGGACAATTCTATGAACCCCCCAACCCCCTTCCCCCACCCAAAAAAAAGGTGGGTTACAACAAAGATTCAATCGAATAAAAAAGAGAAAGGGGAAAAATAGCATAAAATAAAATTCTTGTCAAGCATTTCTGCAGAAGTACCTGTAAATTAACAATGATTTGCAAGTAAGTAGGTATAGATATAGATACAGTGGACTACTGATAAGTCGATCCCTGAAGGTGTTTGGAAAAAACATCGACTTGACCATACATCTACTTATAGATAGTATTTTTCTTTCAAACAAACCTGCAGTAACTCAAAATGTTCCAGAATTACAAGATCTACTTCAGAGAAGATCAATTTTTGCAAATTTTGCCAAAATGAATTCCACTGCCATGTTAAATATTGGACATTGTGTGGCTGTGCCAATTATTTCAGAACTGTTACATCATAAAATCCATATTTTGATATAAGATATGTCACATACAGTCCAGACTTATAATACATATATACAGCTCTCACAACTCACTGCTGCCCATATATTTGCTATCAATTCTATAACACTGAAGTAATGGCCAAACATTTCCTAAGAGAAAAACAGTTTTACACCATCACTCAGTGACAAGGTTTCCCTGCGAAACAAAGACAATATCATATTATACATATTGTGATCAAAGACTACATAGTCTTCTCAGTCTTATGATCTAAACTAAATGCTATGCAGTGTCTCCAAGATGGATTTTTTTTGGGTGCAAACAGAATTCCTGCCAAAGAAACAAGTATAGAGAGACCCATCAGTGCCGATATATCGGCATACGTCTGGATGGGGGTGAAAATTAGCACCGATATATTAGCATGCCTATGAAGAGAGTTAAAGAAAAACAAATATCATAAAACCTCTTATGATTAGTATCTCAATAAATTGTAGCAATCTTTCTGATGAAAATTTCCTTTTTAAGGATGCTTTGTCCCAAAAAAAAAAAAAAAAAACCAAAAAAAACACACACACAAAATTTTCTTTCTTTAATTCTGTAATGAAGATAGTAAAAGAATACAATGAGCAACTCAAACTTATAAAAACAAATTGAATAATACAGAGTATAAGTAACAATATTTCGCCCTAAAGGCTTTATAAGTAATAAAAATTATGATCACAAATAAGATAATATAGATACTCCCTAAAAAATTGTTATTTTTTTATGCTGGAAATTGCTATCAAATTTTTTTTCAACCTAACAGAAATAGGAAAAAAATATATTCGTTACCCCCATCACAACAATTCAAGTCAACAGACGTATGTTCACAAAAAAAAAAAAAATGTTATAAACAAAGCATCCCACACTCGAGTCAGTTTAAAGCATGATGTCCTAGAAATTGATTTGATGCATTTGATAGGTAAGAGTACATTCAGTATGCCTTCACCAAATGGAAAGCAGTCTTCATGATGTCAAGTCTATGGAAATTTCAAGCATCTCACTTGGTTATGGCAGATATCTTTGGCAAAAAGGTTATTTGATCAAAGTGTTAAAATACTTGTACAATTTGTGCAATTTGGAGCAACAACTTGCTGGGCCATTACTTTAAAACTTGCCTATATATTGGCTAGACGAACTTATTGGCTAGGTGATTCTCAATATATCTTGATTAAAATAAAAACAATTACTAAACAAACAAACAAAAAAATGTGTATTCAATCTGGCTGCATGCTTCACTTTTAACAAGATTCAATCTTAAAACATGGAGAGGATTCAAAATACCCTGCAACCACCTGTCTAAATAAAAACAAAAAAAGCAATAAATAAGCATCAGCAGTCCCAGAGGACATGCCAGCTACATCTGCATCAACAGTATCAGCAGATCTTCCAGCTACATAAGCATCACCAGTACCAAAGAACATGCCTGCTTCATCAGCATCACCAGCACCAGAGAACATGCCCACTATATTAGCATCACTACAATCAGCAGATATGCCAGCTACATCAACA